>JARFIW010000884.1:5092500-5692500 GCA_036346225.1 Platerodrilus igneus | reverse complement strand
TACGCTGTGATTTCTTCCGCGGCATGGAGTACAAACGGTTTCGTGGCGTAGTTGGTATGTGTGCGACTACTACGCCCGAGCTCCCGGGTTCGAATCCCGATACGGTCCGCTTGAAAAATGTTAGACGAGCATTTTTAACAAAATACACCCTCGTTCGGATGAGAGGTAAAATGGAGGTCCCGTGTGTGAGTGTTGTCACGCACGTCAAAGATCCCTACCTTGCTTGGAACAGCAAGGGTTCGGCAAAATTCCAAATTTTCCAGGTAAAAACAACTCGCTTCCTGGCCAATATAGTACCTTAGGGTGGAGCATTGGAAAATCACATGTAAGGCATGGAGTACGGCGACGCATCTACCACCGCGTCGTTTAATTTTTCCAGGAGTGTTACTATTTGAACGGCCTCTCGGCAGTTAAGTAGCTTGTTTTCGAGCGCAGGGATGCTTTCGTCAAATTTTTGTTTAAATCGCTCCCAATTTGCTTTTTTATTACAGAACCGCGGAAAGATAATTAATTGCTCGTTTGCGCTTTTCTTGTCATCAATATCCCAGTAATTAATTTATGCTCAGAGAGCGTTATCTCATGCAGCCTCTATGCCACTCAAACGTAGGTGAATCATTAGTGTTTATCACACTAAGATCCCATTCCGTCAGAAGATCGGCAACCTGTGAGCCCCTATCGTCTTTGATGGAGCTACCCCATAGTGGCGACTTGGCATTAAAATCTCCCCCGATTATTAGTTTTTTATTCCTACCAATTTTTCGAAAGATGCCTTCTATTTGATTAATTAAATCCTCGATTTGAGGATTTCCACGCCGGGAGTCGACTGGCGGAAGGTACGCGCTTATCATGTAGAACGTGTTGGCCCTGTTTTTATTTCCACGGTGGTTATAAACTCGCTCGACAAATTATTTAATAGTATCCCGGCACACGTGCCATTATTTATTATTATTCCGCTGCGCGGTCGTTCGCTATCCGTGTTTACGACGGTAGCCTCTCTCCCAAAACCTGTTATTTTATGACTATACAGGTGCGGTTCCTGTATAATAAGCCCGATTCGATATTTTTTTCGACAAATAACTTTACCAAGTTATTTGTTGCTTTACATTTCTTGAGATTTAGTTGCGCGAATTTAATCTTCTTGTTTCTTATAGAATTTCGATTATCTTCACAGTCCATAATCGATGTTAGGTGTGATTGCGTTCTTCAACCGTAACATCGTGGGAATCTTCTCGAATTGGCGTCGTGGCGCGTATCGACCTTCGCGCCACCGCCAGTTCTGTCGTTTACCCTGGCGCAAACTACACAGCAGGGGACTGCCGTCCGGCAATTCTTGAATTCATGCTCTGTGTCGGCACAGTTACCGCACCACTGTACCTTCTCCCTGCAATCCATCGATCTATGACCGTATTCGTAGCACTGCGTCATCGAGAAGTGGTCTCTGAGGTTGATAGCATTAGCTAGTATACGCTTCCGAAGTGTGGGGTTCACTTCGAAGACTACGTTGGCGAAAGGATCCCTAGGACTCTTTCCGCCAAACCTGAACTTCTCTCTCAGGTGGTCTTCAAGTTTCAAATTGTCGAAACGGGGATTCTAGTTCTCAATGAACCGCACAAGCTCTTCAGCCTTCATCGCCGGGAGAACGACCTGTGGATGCTCCTTCTCGATCGTCTTCGCTACGAGCTCTTTGCAGTGCCCGCCGACCTTTGACTGCAATTTCTTGGCGTCTTCTCATCCAGCACACTCGACCACCACACTGCCTTTACGCGTCCTTCGAGCTTCGACAATATCAAAACCATCACATGCTGGATCAACCTTCTTGTTTAGGGTCGTTATTAAATCGTCTTTTTGGCCCGGCTTTTCTTCAACCCTAACGGCAAACGCAGGCCTAACGCTTGTTGCAAGTCGCTGCATAGGAAGCGCGCGGCACCGACACTCCCTGACTCTGCATACCCTGGATACTTGAAACAACCAAAGCTTCCGCTGGACTTCCCCCGACAACACTAGCTCTCGCCGAATTATCTAGACAAAGTCGAAGCGCCCTGACCATACCTATAAGCTGATTCGTCACGTCGCGGATATCATCCACGATGTGCCGAATCACTTTCCTATCTTCTACAATGATTGTGGTGGAGGTCGTCAGCACCTTCCCGCAGATGACCGCGTGCGCCTTCCTCGCCATAAACTCCAGCTCATCGAGGTCGCTAACGGTAACGCTACCGTTGCTACTAGTCGACATCTTGCGTTGGGTGCTCAAAGTTGAGGGTAATTCCGACGCCGCAATCACCGCAGGAGGCCCCGACTCCCCCGACGCGACCGCCGCAGATACAGGCTCTTTCTGCGACTCCTCAACCTCCTCCTGAACCTCTATCAGTACATCTTTCAGGACGACCTTCAGCTTTTTTCCCCCAACAGCGCCCTCAGCCTAGCAGACTCCTACCTAACTGACTCTGACCGATCTCCCCTCTTCTTCTTCGGCAACGGCTTCTCGTCTCGGTGGATCACCATACTTGCAAAGCTAACGACAAAAGGACAACAAACGAAACACAACTCAACGCAACTCAAAAAACGACCTGACCGTTACGACGCTAAAAGAACGCAAAGATAAAATGAACCTCTAAACGTCAGAAATATCAGCGACTGCCAAACACAACGTTGGTCCAATAAAAATACTTCGGTTACAGATGAACTGTAAAACCCTGTATTTATTTATTTAAATTTCAAACCACCAAATAAAATTTCAAATTTAACAAAAATAAAATAAACACTAAACTTCAAAATAACAACCAGGACAAAATAAAATTGCTACCCCAGTAAAAATTCCACGATTCAAAATGTACGGTAAACCAAACTGTATTTATTTATTTAAATTTTAAAGTGCCAAACCAAATTTTAAATTTAAAAAAGCTAATTACTTCTAAAAATCAAATTTATAAAATACTCGACTTTAAATTTAAATGGACAAACAAACAAATTAAACACGCGTTATGCGGTACCGCTAATGCACTTATCACTTATTTACTCGGTGCCTGGTACGAACTTCAGTTGCACTAAAAACTCAACTTTATGAGCGTTTAAGGACGCGTGTACCTAAAATATGGAATATTTTTAAATAATAAACGCAAATTTTTTTATTTTTAAGCTATTTGCTTAATTCAAAAAGGTCATAGATTTTGGTTTTTAAATTGTTATTTTATTACACGCACACTACAGAATTTTCCTGAATTTATTTGCTGGTTTTATGCGGTTTTTAACCCGATTTACAGGATTGTTTGCGGAATTTGTAACAAATGATTGAAATATACCAGTTCCAAGATGAAAAACCTAAGGATTAAAAAGTAATTGTACTTAAACCTGATGATTATTGTAAACAACAATTTATATTGATTTTCGTTCCCTATTCTCGAATTACTTTCCTCATGCCAGGCAAAATTATTCATTAATATTTAATTGGAAACGTATTGGTTTCCGTCGACCAACTTCCTCGTTTAGCACTGGGTGCAGTATCTTTTTAGAAGATCCGCCAGTGTTAAGTAGGTAACAGGTCATTGGTTTGTCTTTTTTCATATTGTCTTTTGACTCACTATTACAAATTTTGTCTGGTAATGCCATCTATAGTATCATGTCGGAGACTGGAAACAGTCATCGATAGTTAGTTGTTTGTATTCGAGGATAGAGGGCGCATAAGAAACATTTTATATTATAAATACATCTTGATTTGTGTATAATTCCAGAACTTGGTTGTTTTGCAAAAAGAGATGCGTCTCTTTGATGAGCTGCCAGAACAGCGAAACCGGTCACGGACTTTTCTTTTTGCAAAATAACCAACAATTTCTATTGACTTGTGTTCCCTATTCTGGAATTACTTTCCCCATGCCAGGCAAAATTATTCGTTAAGTATTGGATTACTGATGTTTGTTATGCGTTGCTTTAATGCTAATAGAGAGTTAGTTTTGTGCATGAATGAATGACTAGAATGGTAGTTGATGTATCTGCTTGAATTAGTTGGTTTCTGTAATAATCGAAAATAAAATCTGTATGGAGAAAGGGGATTTGTTTATTTTTTCTTTTTCTACACTGAATTTAAAGTGTTTCGTTGAAGTTGTTGAAGTGTTGGAGAGTAATTTCTACATGATTGTATGGTACTGAGCAAATAATGTTACTACATATTTAACTATGAATACCATTTTATATGGAAGATTCAAAATGACTGTGTCTAACAACAAGTTCATGACAATCTCAACTAGGATTGGTGATAAAGGAGAGCCCATTGAAGTACCAAAGAGTTGTATATAAATCATCGTTTGAAATACAAAATATATGTTGTTAAAAATAAGATTGACAGTACTAAGAAACATCTCAGGGTAGTTCTCTTACGAACACTTTGCTTATTTTGGAAAAGTCATCACGCTAATCTCTGTTTCATGCATCTCTTAATAAAACTTCCAGGTCATACCTTTCTTTCTATCCCAATTCCTATTCAAATTCTATATCATTATCTGGTGAGGCTGTACAGTGCTTTTTATTTATTAATTGCGGTGTCATAAACTTTTTTAGTTAAATAAAAAGATTATTGATAAATATAAAAAGAAGTATATTTAGAATGAAGTGAAAACCTTAAAAATATTCCACTCTAATCTCAATTGACTATACTTTTGCATAATGTCTTTTAGAAGAGCGTTCAATATAGTTTATAGATACTAAAGCGAGGAATGAGCAGTAATGATAATAATGCCTCGGCGCAAGAGTTTTTGTATTCGCAGGTTTGCATTCTAAGTGCCTCTTCGATGCATAACGAATTTAAATCCGTAAAAGCATTTCTGGCATTATCAGACAAAGCCGCAGACTGCTCATTTGTATAAACCAGGCACGTTCCACACGCAAAATATTAAATATCTGCGCTGGTATGTAAGAAGGGATCGCGTTTTATGCTCTGGCATAAAGCTCTGCAGTAGAAATTCCACATTCTATAGAATTTACAGGGTCTAAAGGCGCTACTGAGACCTTTAGGGGCCAGAATGCTCGGTGGTCGGAGACGTCTTTAGTAACCAAACCACATCCTCCATGCTCCATTTACGCTACAACCCATCTGTTAATCACTTTAAAGTACGTCACATATTAACTTAGTTCACTAACTTTGTCAGATCATGAACCGTTGTTAAAAGCTCCAAGCTAACACTATCTTCTTGTGCTAACAACTGTTTGTATTTTGATTGCATCTTTCAGTAGTCGTAATTTTAGTTTCAGGCTATCAAATACTAACTTCATTTAACGCCAGGAGTATCAGTTGCAGTTTAAACTACTACTTCAGTAATTTGGTTTTACTACTCTAATTATTTAAGTAGCAGGGAGTAATTTCAGACAGGTTGCTTTACTGCGGCTCCGTCGCATTGTATGCTGTTGTGGATGACAGTTGGCATAAATTATTCAGAACTGTAAGGGGTAAACTTAACTAATTTAAGCCACGTGTGTATAATGTTGCGCTTTCGTTTTCCAGTCGCCACGCTGGTTATACTAAAGCCAACATTTACAGTAATAAATGCCCAACGGGCTGTAATATTTCAACTGCAGTATCATAAAAACCAAAATGTTGCTTGACTTGTAACCAACAGTTGGAGCTTTTCCACTGCATAATTTCAACTAATGCTTCAATGCTTTTGTTAAGTACTACAACGAACCAAAACATTTCAGATTTTACTACACCAGTATTTCCAATATATGAAAATTTTGGAAGCTCTTATTTGTGATTGTGACCTCCTCTGGAAAACATTTTTTGTCTAATTACCAGGTAAATCGAAATAGGATTTAGTTTGACTAAAAATACCGAATTGAAAAATAGCTTAAAATGATTGTGAATCGGCATCGTGTTGCTACTGCCAAAGTAAAAAGCGAAGCAGAATTGTGGAAAAAAGACAGGTTCATGCGTTTAAGATAAGAAGTTTTTCAATAGCTCTTTTTATTTAATATAATAGTAATTGCCAACTTTAAACTGGCAGCGGCAATGAATAAATTAAAAGTAATGGAACACATCTTTTGATGTTATTTCGGTTTTTTTATCCATATATGCAGTGCTAATTTGAGGATGTAACAAATGATAAAGCTATAAGACTGAATAATTATCAATAATCAAAAAGTTGCTTTTTGGATGCGGCGATTTATCAATATATATAATTGCTGTGAATATTCGGGCACAGCCGCCCTGACCAATATAAGGATGCAATGGTTGCTTGGTTAATAGAAAATTATGTTGCTCTTTTCCTCTTTGGCTACCTCAGCAACAAATATGCTTTGAACCTAAAGAAAATGAAATGAAACAAAGAAATCTCCAAAACATTTATGAACCTTAGTACATTCAAAAACATCTTTCTTTTACACACATTATCTAAGATCAAGTATTATCTTCTTAACACTACGATTACGATCTTCTTAATTACTTATTATCGAAACACCATGACTAATTTATATTAATTTATATCATTACTAGAATAATTTATATCAACACTAAATTATATCGACAGTACACAGAAATTTATATCACATCTTTTAAAGCTTTAAATTAAAGCATATCGTAGTAGAATCTCTACATTAGAACTTAATTTCAGAACCAACATCAACATCGTGTTTAAAACTGCAATTACAACTGCCTTGCAATAACTATGCCCGCAAATTTTTATACATTTCGATTGTTCTCGATGACGCTGACACAAGCTAGAATTATTCAAATATATATATTTATATATATATATATATATATATATATATATATATATATATAGACAAGTTGATATTTTAATTTTTTGGGATACTTTTCGTTCGGATGTTTGTATTAAATATTCATTTGCTGGTTTCTGACGTTTCGATTTTATTTAAAATCTTTTTCAAAGAGCTAAAAGTATAAAGATAATAACAGTATTAAAATTATAGTTTTTTGGAATACACAGCTTGAATAGAAAAATTTGACATTGACATTGACATAAAAATAAATGTGTAAATAAGGTAAACTTGTAGAAACTGCAAATTATGGATGTAATGTTTTGATCATGTGGGGTGTATAGTATGTTGTGGTGTGCTGATTTAAACATATTTTGAAAATGTAGAGGTAAATTAGTAAATTAGTTTTATGGATGGTTGTCTATTTTGGTGATATTATATAGTTGTGAGTACACTATACTGAGGTTATTGATGTCTTGTTTGTTGTTGATGCAATTATTGTCTTGTATTATGTAGTAAGATTCTAAAAATAATCGTCTTTTGTGGTTATTGTCTTCTGTTAATATGGTGATTTCATTGAAATTGGCTGCATGTTTGGTAGAATTTAGATGAGAAGCAAGAGCACAATAAGTTTTTCCAATTTTTGCATCGCTGCGATGTTGGGTAAGTCTATTTTTTAACCATTGTGAAGTCTGTCCTATGTACGTTTTTTTTGCAATTGCATGTGATTTTGTAAATTAGGTTGCTGCGTAGAAGTGGATTAGTGGGGTCTTTTGTGAATAAATTTCGAATCGATTTTTCATATGTGTAAGCTATACAGATGTTAGGTTTTTTTAATATTTTAGAAATTAGTGGTGTTAAATTTTTGATGCATGGTAATTGTATGTATTTTGTGTTGGCAATTTCGTTTTGTTGAATAGGGGTTTTTATTGTGTTTGTATATAAAAGTTTGTTTAATAGTGATTTTGGATAACCATTGTTATGAAGTACATTAAAAAGATCTTGTTTATTTTTATATAAGAATTTTGGTTCACATATATTTTCTATTCTATGTTTTAGGGCTAAAGCAGTGTTTATTTTGTGGGTATATGAGTGATTGGAATGGTAGTTTATGTATCTTTCTGAGTTTGTGGGTTTTTTGTATATATCGAAATTGATTTTGTTATCTGGAGTTCGTATAACGAGGGTGTCTAAAAATGGGATGCTATTGTTGTTTTTTGTTTCATAAGTGAATTGTAGGTTAGGATTGAATATGTTGAATTGTTTTAATGTTTCATTTATGCAATTATTAGGAATTGAGCATAATATGTCGTCGACAAATTTAACTAGGAATGTCATTTTGAATGGTAATTTGGGTAAAACTGTGTCTAAAAGATGATCCATGATTACTTGAGCTATTATGGGTGAGAGTGGGGATCCCATTGGGGTTCCAAAGATTTGTAAATAATATTCTGATTGGAAGACAAAATAAGTATTGTTAAAAATTAGGTTAATAGTGGTTATGAACATTTCTTTGCTTAAATTGCAATTGCATTTAATAGTATGCCATTTAGTGTTAATGACGTCTATCAGTAGGTCTATTGGAATGTTAGTAAATAGGGATGTTACATCTAAAGATATTAAAATATGATTGTTAGGTAATTGAAAGTTTCTATAGGTGTCAACAAATTAAAATGTATCTTTTATGTTGTGGTCTTTTAAAGGAATGATTTTGTAGAATATCGGATATAAATTTAGCTATTTTGTAAGTAGGAGTATTGATGGATGATATAATTGGTCGTAAGGAGTATTGTTTTATGTATTTTGGAAGTCCATAGTATTTACCGGGTATTGAATTATTTATGGTTAAAGTTTTTTTGTCTTGATCTGAAATATATTTTTTTGAATGAAGTAATTTTATGTGGTCATTTACTTTTTTTTGTATACTAAAAGTTGGGTCTTTGAGAATTTTTTTGTAAGTATGTTGATCTTCTAGTATTTCTTTCGATTTTGAGATGTAATCTTGTTTTTGTAAAATAACTGTAACTGAACCTTTGTCTGCATTGGTTATTATTATATCTTGATTGTCGATAAGAAATTTATTCACTTTTTTGTACATTTTCATTTCTGAACTGTAAATTTGGTTTGTTGGACAGACTTCACAATGGTTAAAAAATAGACTTACCCAACATCGCAGCGATGCAAAAATTGGAAAAACTTATTGTACTCTTGCTTCTCATCTAAATTCTACCAAACATGCAGCCAATTTCAATGAAATCGCCATATTAACAGAAGACAATAACCACAAAAGACGATTATTTTTAGAATCTTACTACATAATACAAGACAATAATTGCACCAACAACAAACAAGACATCAATAACCTCAGTATAGTGTACTCACAACTATATAACATCACCAAAATAGACAACCATCCATAAAACTAATTTACTAATTTACCTCTACATTTTCAAAATATATTTAAATCAGCACACCACACCATACTATACACCCCACATGATCAAAACATTACATCCATCATTTGCAGTTTCTACAAGTTACCTTATTTACACATTTATTTTTATGTCAATGTCAATGTCAAATTTTTCTATTCAAGCTGTGTATGCCAAAAAACTATAATTTTAATGCTGTTATTATCTTTATACTTTTAGCTCTTTGAAAAAGATTTTAAATAAAATCGAAACGTCAGAAATAAGCAAATGAATATTTAATAAAAACATTCGAACGAAAAGTATCCCAAAAAAATTAAAATATCAACTTGTCCATATATTTACGTTCGCTAAAAAAGAATCTATATATATAATACTCATATTTAGACCAGGGTAGAAAATTAAATAATCACATCAAATAATTTTAATCACCGTGTATAAGGAATTTTATTAAATAATACGCTTTATTAAAATACCGTGGAGAATAAAAATTCATTCGTTTCATTAAAAATAAGAGATTTAAATTATTTATAAGACGCTTTATATAAAAGGAAGCAGTATTAGAAAACTTTACGGGTAATTTAATTATTCCTAGTAAAGAAACAAAGAGTGCAAAATTTATATTAATTAACCCTATTTTAAGTAACCGGTATTAAACAAAGTGTACACATAATAATTAATATTTAATTTGTATTCACTAAAAATGAAAGGATAGAAGTCAATTTTAGTTGGAGTTAATTAAACCATTATTAATAATAAGCATAAAAGTCTGTGAAAATCCAAGATTATAATACCAGAAAATAAAGCTCTGAGAATTAATATTATGTTTGAACACCTGCGTAGTTTAAATGTCACGTACGGCGAAAATTGTGTAGATAATTAATGGTTACAAAGAATCTTGAAGAAACCGTGGCTTAATATTCACGGGAAGGCGCGATACGGGGTTATTTAACCCAGATAGTCCACATGGACTGAAAATAATCGATAATAACGAATATCAATTTGCACTAATAAGAACAGGGTAGATAGAGACAGATAATATGCACAAGACCGAGACACATATAGTAAAAGGCGTGATTTGAGCAACGTCACGAGGGTCACAATTGGTTGAAAATAGGATGCAAATATCAGAGGTAGAAACAACGATTTCTGTATAAAAGTCAATTAGTTATTTCCGGACATTGCGTGCCGTGTTGAAATTTATGAGATTTAACTGGGGCGAGTACAAAATTCGTAAAAACCGACGCGCGAGCTACGGAATGGGAACATAGCAAGCGAAATTCTTTAGAATTTTCCATTTTGAGGACTCGACCTACAGACGGGCTAACTTCTATATATACCCAGGTGAATATGAACAAGCTCTTACATCCGCGACTTGATTCAATACGTTAAACAGTGCATTTTAGTTTGATAAAATAATTTAAAGTTTGCTCGTATATTTTGGTAATTTAAAACAGTTTGTTATTTACGTGCTAACATGAATGTACTTGAGTGCATTTAGATACAAGGTAATAAAATTTAGTATCACTGCACCAATTAATAAAATTTACAACGACAAATGTATACACAAAAGTAGGCAGTTTTGGCGTATATTGGTGAAAGAAGTATGAATTTCTTTGCTATTTTTCGGAGGTGTTAATGATTAAATGGTTCATAAATGTGTCTGGATCCACAAAACAAGGGTCAGATATACACAGATGAGTTCCGGAAAAGCCCAGAAACAACTTTAAATAAATGGTGATGGAGAAAATTTTTAAAGCGTTGAAAATCAGAAGCTGTAAATATAACCCAGTTGGAATGGTGTGATTAACAAAAGGGACGATGTACATTGAAGCTACGAGTGCAGTAACCTTCAGGTAATTTATACTATTTTGTTTGAACTTTGATATTTCTGTGTGTGGTGAATAACTTTATATTTGATTTACTTTAAATGGACATTAGTAAAATTGTACTAACAATAAAATTTTAATTTTAAGGTGAAATTTTGCTTGTTTAAGTAGAAAGGGGTATTTAGTATTGATGTTCGGGATTATGATGAAAATTTGGGTATGTCTTTGAGCTCAATTAGACGAACCTGGTTAATTAACGTAAAGGGGTGGTAGATGCTCCCTTTGTACTCAGACTCCGGTCTGCATATATTGTTATATTAATTAGTAGGCATCCAACAAGGACTTTAATTCAGGATGCACATTTAAATGATAATAAATGTAATCTTGAAAATTTCTGATACTGAAATTTATGCCAAAATTTAATTTTGAAATTTTAATGTATTGTGAATATTGATGTAAATAGAGTTAACGTTGATGTTTGTGGTAGGAATGTGTTTGTCTTTTTTTTTTATGAATGAGGATGAAGGTTTAACTAGAGGAGCAGCCGAGGCGATTAACAGAAGAAAGTCGACGGACCAGGTAATTCAAGAGGTTTCACAGCATAAATTTGGCGCCCAATTCGTGAGGCTCGATTTTATACAGGGTATCACAGCAATATATATATATATATATATATATATATATGCACTGGTTTTGAACCTGTATTTTCGGCTTTCACGGCTAATGTGCTTACTAATTGCGCGATCTGGACAGAAGATTACAGTTGGAGAGATATACAAATCCAAATCATGTACGTAGCCATACATCAACCTAACTTTCAATGATGTTTGGCATTTTTGTCACTCATATCTGACAATGTCAAGCTCTAACTTATGTCGGACATAGACAGGGAGCGACGCTCAAAATCACGGCTTAAGCCAACTATTAAATATACATATACACAAGGTAAGTTGATTAATATTTAGGTATTAGTTAATAAGATGAAATAATAACTTAGTCTTTTATGCAAAGCCTAAATGATAATTTCCAATCGAACTAATAATTGAAAGACGGAAAACATAAGGTCACGTTATTTTGAGTGTCGCATCCTGTCTATATCTGACATAAGTCAATAACTTGACACTGTCAGGTATGATCGACAAAAATTTTAAACGTAATTGAAAATTATGCTGATGTATGGTTGTGTACACGATTTGAATTTGTATATCTTTCCAGTTGTAATCACACGTTCAGCCGCATCATTTGTAACCGAATCGGCCGCAAAAACCGAAGAGACAGGTTTGAAACCTGTCCAAGACCGTATATTTTCCATGTTTCAATTACTAGCTCAATTTGAAGTGGTCATTTAGGCTTTGCATAAAAGGATAAGTTATTGTTTCATCTTATTAACACCTTGTGCACGTATCCAATATGTATGTATGTATGTAGACAGGGTTGCATTAGTTTTATGTCATTAAATTTAAGAGGTGATAGAGATTGATTAGCTAAACAAAAATCCTATAATACATTTTACTCTTGGACCACCTTTTAAATTTTCGACCTAGGTCAAGGTAATAGTTTTAGGAGTGCTGTTGTGTCATATGTTTTTTAAGAAACAACTTACATATGCAAGTGCTTCGTGAATCACATAACGCGCATGAAGTGATTTCACAATAAGTATCCGAAATTTCCACCGTATCTGCGAGTTCGTGGGCGGTATACTTCTCGGGTTTTCGTATTTTCAAAAACAACTCATTAAGTTACTAACGCGACAAAAAACTCCAATTACCTAGATCCAATTACAATTAAGTTCCAACACTACGTTTAAGTGTATTGCCTAAACACGTAGTGGAACACACAAAATCAAACAGGTAAAATATACAACATCTAATCCCGGTTACGAACTATGTAATGAAAAAATACCTTCAATTTAAAGTAGGATATTGTATTCTACATAAACGCTGAATTGTAACAAACGCAAAACTACATCAGAGACCCAATACAGTCGACCACATCAGCATCATGGAATATTATTTTTTGTTGTGATTATTATCTAAACATGCGAATTTTCGAAAATATTTTAAACTTATTTCAGTAGCAGCTAAAGTACATTGAATTATTTCGTTTGGTAGCAAAAATGCACTCTATTTCTCTAATTTAAGTTTGCTGAAGGTCACAACTTAATTGGTCGACTTTAAAGCATGATGTAATTGTATATTTTATTTGTGACCTAGTTAACATTGCAGTGGTACTTTTTTGTGTGGCCATTTGTAGCTAAACTGTTTGCTTTAGACACCAGATTTATTAACAATTTTTGTAACCGGTCTCTATACTCCCCCTTAAATTAATGACATAAAACTAATGCCACCCTATAAACTCAACCCAAATACAAGTAAGCCGAAAAGTTGAAATTTCGGAAGATCCATTGTTCTATTCTATAAAATATAAGCATATTATAAAAAGTAAACCATTCATTTTATTTATCATTAAAACACACTGCCCATGTATGCTACAATCATTAAGCCAGTTAATTCGTGTAAGAACAATATCAATCTGCTGACTTTGTTATTTAGCATACGAAATAAATAATTTTTGTGTATAAACACACGTTTTACTTACCGTGAAAGCAAATATTTTCTTTTCATAATTGTTAGGAATACGAATCTTACTGCATTTGCAAAATATAGATAAGCCCTTATTAATTGCGTGTGTGTGGATATGACATTTAAATTTATTTAGGGGTTTATTATCTAGGCAAATATTTCAAATTCTAAGAAATGTATAAATTAATTAAATAAATAAACGTTTATTCCAGGAAGCCGCGTGAATATTAAATATTCATAAACTCGATAAGAATTAATTTTATAGCTTTCGCATTACCATAAGATAGAATGGGATGCAACATTTACTGCGTGCGTTGGACAAAGATAAAAGACATTTGCGGTGCTTGTAAATCAAATCGGCCGCGGCGGTTTGACACTAATTAGGCTATTTAGATGCGTGGAGCTCCCGGAAATATTACATAATGTAGGGGACAAAGAATCGAATCAAATCGCGTAAAATCTAGAATTATGACGCAGTTAAATAATTTTAATATAAAAGCCGGTACTTTATTAGAGGTAAATTGGTCAATTCACGTCAACAATTAATATGTTAGAGTTCAACTTACGAGATCGACGATGTAAAAATTCATAAATTCTTAATTCGTAATCAATAAATATATAAAATTGATTCATTTATGATATAAAACAGAATTAGATGCCGTAAATTAGTTTACGATATGAAATTTATACGTTTGAATAGTTTGTAATATGGAAGTTGTAAAATGCAGTTATTTGATTTGAAAATACAATGAAAATTTAAAGTTTTTCGCTACGAAAGCTAGTCTAAAGTTAATTAAAAAAAGATGCCCTTGGAAAATTAATATTTTAAATGGAGATATTAAATAAGGTGGACATCTTGAGCTTTTAACGTCAATTTAAAAATGAAAGCAGAAAGTATTGAATATCGTTAATTACAAATTGGGTAAGCGCCATTGGATTTTGAAAGTATTAATTTTAGATTTATTTGTTTGTAACTGAGATTTTAGTATTTTGTCATTTAAATATAAGGTGTAATACTTTTTCTTTTGTAAGAATATTTACCAGAAAGTTTTGAGGTAAGAGTTCGAAACTTTTTGATCTTTAAATAAACTATGTCAGAAATTTTTGGCCAACCATCCTTACAACTATGGGAGAAAACGGCAGGTAAATTTTAACCTAGATAAGGGAGGAACATTTTGATAATTAAGTAAATAGATACTTGTTAGAAATAATTTTATGTTGAAAATTATGCTGTAAACGGTTCTGTATTCTTTTATTCTTTTATATAAAAGAAAATTGTTTTTGAATGTATAAATGCTTTTTAAGATTGCTGCATCATTTTATAAATTCCATTACTTCCGTTGAGTTAGCCAGGTAAAGAAAAGTTAGAAAGGAGGGTAAGTCAGTAATTTCAAGTTTATAATTTGTTGTACCGTATCACAGCACTCTTTTAGCGCCTACTCCAAGGGAAGAGGGTAACACAGCAAATTTAGCGGCACTCCAACGTGAGGCCTTATCACAGCAATATATATATATATATATATATATATATGAAATGCCTTGTATAAAAGTATTGTTTATGCGTGACGCATAAAACCTTGATTATTAGAGGAGTTTAATAACAAAAGGATTGTTTTAGATAAAAAATTAAGATATTTATTACGTTCCACGCATAAACAAGTATATTAAAAGAGTTTCGCCGGTATTATATAATAGAAGGATTGTGTTTAGAGAAATTTACGTTTAAATGCATATAATTATTCTAAAAGAATTTTCATTTGCAATTAATAATTAAAAGTTCATGTTCAAATGCTTTAATATTCAAAAAGATATTTCAGATTTTAATTTAATATTTAAAAGACCAATTTACTGTCAAATGCAAGTCACTTTTATGCAAAGTCGCATATTTTATTTAATTACAAAAGAACTTATTTTTAATTGAAAACGCATTAGATTAAGTTTAAACTATTAAAACAGATAGCATTAAGGCATAGAAAACATAGTTAAATGACCCCATATTTTAGAACGATGGGATGTTGAGATAGGTAAACGACGCAACCAATTATTAAATAACCCGCAGCGGTAGCGAAACAATTAACTTAAAGTTATCGAATAAACTGGAGTGTTGATAACCAACATATCAAATCAATGGCGAATAATCTCCAACGTGCGGGAAACGCCCAGAAATAAATTACGTCAATGAGGTTTAGCTTATAAAATCTAGTACTGAACTGTCATCAGATTAGTGTTACTCGAATCGCCAACGTGAGAGTGCTGGTTGAAACAAGTTGAAAATAGACAATGAAAAATAATTAAAACTACCGCAAGATAAAACCTGACGTAAATGGAACTACGCCTCAAATTGCACTGTATGAATGACGTCGCCGGTTAGGTTCACAAACTAATTCTACAAAAACTCACCAGGGAATTTATTTACATAACATTTAGTATTATGCGCTATTCCTTATTACTTATTTATTATCTTAACCCATTAAACGTTAGAGTAAAACTATCTAATCACCTAAAGTTGTTAGTACCTACAAAGCTAATGCCGCCCAATCCAGGTCCCGACTATCGGTATCTGGAAGTCAGTTGCTGGGAGGTTGGTCCTATCCTAAACCTTAATTTAATGTTAGTAACGTTTTCTTATTCTACGGTTTGCTGTCCACTTCCTCCTTGACTTTCGGGAAATGGTCGGCCTAAAACTACTACACCCGCTCTCAGCCATCGGCAGTCGGAAATTGTGATTACGGGTGCAGACCCTGACGTCTAAGTGTCTTACTTCTAACTTAATCTATTCTACCCCTATCTTAAATTGTTAGTTCCTACACTACGTGTGCTTCCATTCCCTCCTCGACCATCGGCAGCCGGAAATCTGAGGAGGAAATGGTCTGCCTATTCTACTGCACTCGTTCTCAGCCATCGCCAGCCGGGAACTGAGGTTTCGGGTGTAGACCCTACTGTTCATTATCCCTATTTGTTATAATTCCACTTCCTACTGTTTTTGTTACATATTGGCTTAGTTGCTAAATTTGTTTTAGTTACATTCTTTGGTTTTACATTGTTTGGAGTTTCGGATTTTGATCGATGTTTTGATCCTGGTTTGTCTTTTATAAGGTTGTTTTGGTATACTTTTAGTTTTCTAATCCTAGTCGTAGTGTTGTAATGTATTGGAGGTGTGCGTTCTCGGTTAACTTTTGTGCGAGTGTGTTTAAGTGATAGTATTTGTCTTCGTTTCTGATTGTGTCATACGTGTTTAAGTTTTCTAATTCGTTTCTATGTTGTTCCACGTCCGGTATGTGCACTTCGGTAGTGTACTTGTTTCTCCACAGTCGCATGTGTCGTCATCAGTGATGTTGCGTGCGGCTCTATATGTGGATAGGACCGTGTCCAGTTAAGTAATGGATTAGTCCTGACGAAGGGTTGATGTGCTCGATGTTTAATCGTTCCTGTGTGTCTGGTAATATTCCGTAGGTACGTCCACTACCACTGATAGAGCATCCAGAGACGTAGTTCTGTATGTCCCAGGCAGCCGCAAAAGAACACCCATTTGTGTTTAATTGACCTTGGTTTTTGGATTTGTTAATTTAATTCTATGCCCTCATGTGCTGGTTGGAAGTCACTAATGGCCCGGTTTGTCTTGTCGCTCAGGGGGTTGTTTGTTGTTTGGTTGGCGGTGGTTTCCTTAAAGCTGTTCGGTGATCCGTGTCGACGAAACGCCAGTATTTATTTCGGTAACGGGTAACTTTAAATTTAACAATTTTAAATTTAAAAATTTGAAATTAATGGAACAACGGGAAAGGCACTTTGATTTTGAGAAACTAGAAGACAAAGATATCCACGAAAGATTTGAAAAAAGTCAAATGAATTGCTGAAAGACATCGGCAAAATTGCTGATACGAAGAAAGTTGAAACAGCATGGAATAACCTTAAATCCAGCTTTGACATGGGGCATACACAGAAAGAAAATAAGAAACCATGGATAACAAAGGATATCCTGAATTTAATAGAAGAAAGACGAAAATACAAAACAGACCAGGCGAAGCAGGAAAACATAGATACAAAGCCATAAAATGGGAAATTGTTCGTAAATGCAGGAAAGATAAAGAACAATGGATTAATGAAAAGTGCAAAGAAATACAAACTAAGATGGAAATAGAAAAGACAGGCGAAGAGTACAAATTAATTAGTATGAAATTTAGGCATATAACCATATATCAAAAATATAAGGGGCGTGGAAGGAGACATCGTCTTAGAAAATGTAGAGAAAGTGGTTAGATGGCAAGAATATATAGGGAAGTTATATGCAGAAAAGGAACTAACCGCAATAGAACAGGAATCAGACATTGAAAAGAATGACTTGGGATATCCTATACTTAGAGATGAGTTTGAATTAGCATTCAAGGTTTTGAAAAATGGTACGGCTCCGGAAATAGATAAGTTGCAAACAGAAATTCTAAAAGCCGCTGCACAATCAGTAACGGAACGTTTTTTCCAACTTGTAAACTATATGTATCAGACACTCGAGATAGCCAAAGATTTCAAACTTAACATCATCGTCACTATATCAAAAAAGAGAGGGGTGGATAAATGTGAAAATTTTCGAACAATAAGTTTGACGGCTCAGGTATCAAAAATATTAACTAGAATTATACAAAGACGGATGGAAAAACAAGCTGAAGAAATACTAGGAGAAGATTAATTTGGGTTTAGGCAAAACAGGGGAACACGGGAGGCTATTTTAGCCCTGAGGGTGATAATGGAGAAGACGATAGTAAAAGGAGAAAGCGTGTATATAGGGTTTGTAGATCTGGAAAAAGTATTCTACAATGTGAAATGGAAAAAAATGTTCGAAATACTAAAAAGTTTGGATTGAGTTTTAGGGATAGACCGATAGTTCATAGCTTATACAAAGAGTGGTAATAGAATTAGAGCAGGAACATAGAGAAGTAAATATTAGGAAAGAGGTGAGACGCATATGCGCACTATCCCAGTTGTCTATCGAAGAGGCAATGAATACTCTCAAATGCAGGAAAGATAGGGAGAGAGGAAGGATGTGAGAATGGGGAGGGAGAGGGAAGAGAAGAGGATGGGAGATGGGAGGAGAGGAGAAAGGATGGGAAGGGAGGGAGAGAGAGCGAGAGAGGGAGGGAGAGAGAGAGAGAGAGAGAGAGAGAGAGAGAGAGAGAGAGAATAAAGAATTTTAAAATACAAACCTGGAATATAGATAAATATGAATTGTGGTATACGGTTTCTCAAGTTCTTGTAATCGAGAAATCCCATTTTATATTAAAGCAGAATAATGCAATAGTATAATTTGAAATTGGAGCTTCTGTTCAGAAATAACTTTGTAAAAGTGTGAGTATTGTACCATGTTCAATATCAATAATCCTTTTTTTAATTACCAACCTGTAAGTTACTATATAATTCCGAACAAACCTTATTTGTATTTCTCCGAATTACTGCATGTAAATTTTATGATTAAAGAAGCATTTTTCTAGAAGTTTGTTTGGACTAAAATCATAAACTTTTTATGTCTTCACCAATCCATTAACCAAATATTGAAGCTATAATTTAACCCGACGATTTTTGTAAATATTAATTTATTATGTTGTACGTTAGGGTTCTCTATATAATGAAATTGGGAACGTACAACTAATATTGTACGAAATATTGACCGAAACGGACAATTTCGTTAATGTATATTTCCGGTAGGTGAACTTATTCCATAAATAACGTAAACAAATAGTTATGGGATTAGGTATAAATAATTCTGATTGTATCAATCCATCTAAATAAGCTGTCCCCTAGCTTAAGCCCCGGCCACAGATAAATCCAATATATCCCCTTCTTGTCACAATCAGTGTTTGTCAATTGCTCGTTTACAGTAACTGACTCATAATGTTCGTGATAAATACTTGGAATGCGATGTACCATATAATCCTTAGTGTTAATTACTACGAATTGGTAATAGGACTACAACACGCAGTTACCAATTAATTCTGCATTTGCGTCTCTTTATTTCTAGTCCGTGAATGTAAAAGATGCCGTATTTATTAAGCGGGAATTTAAGATTTGGATATTTAAGTCCTTAAATCATCGGTTTGTTAATGGAATTTGAAACCTTACAATTTTAAGGACGCCTTAGAATTATATCTTAAACTACAAATGTTTACAACTTCTACTTGACCCGGGAAACGCGACCTTAGATATATAAGGTTATCATAAAGTAAGGGATAAATTTTAACCTAGATAAGGGAGGAACATTTTGATAATTAAGTAAATAGATACTTGTTAGAAATAATTTTATGTTGAAAATTATGCTGTAAACGGTTCTGTATTCTTTTATTCTTTTATATAAAAGAAAATTGTTTTTGAATGTATAAATGCTTTTTAAGATTGCTGCATCATTTTATAAATTCCATTACTTCCGTTGAGTTAGCCAGGTAAAGAAAAGTTAGAAAGGAGGGTAAGTCAGTAATTTCAAGTTTATAATTTGTTGTACCGTGTCACAGCACTCTTTTAGCGCCTACTCCAAGGGAAGAGGGTAACACAACAAATTTAGCGGCACTCCAACGTGAGGCCTTATCACAGCAATATATATATATATATATATATATATATATATATATATATGCCTTGTATAAAGTATTGTTTATGCGTGACGCATAAAACCTTGATTATTAGAGGAGTTTAATAACAAAAGGATTGTTTTAGATAAAAAATTAAGGTATTTATTACGTTCCACGCATAAACAAGTATATTAAAAGAGTTTCGCCGGTATTATATAATAGAAGGATTGTGTTTAGAGAAATTTACGTTTAAATGCATATAATTATTCTAAAATAATTTTCATTTGCAATTAATAATTAAAAGTTCATGTTCAAATGCTTAAATATTCAAAAAGATATTTCAGATTTTAATTTAATATTTAAAAGACCAATTTACTGTCAAATGCAAGTCACTTTTATGCAAAGTCGCATATTTTATTTAATTACAAAAGAACGTATTTTTAATTGAAAACGCATTAGATTAAGTTTAAACTATTAAAACAGATAGCATTAAGGCATAGAAAACATAGTTAAATGACCCCATATTTTAGAACGATGGGATGTTGAGATAGGTAAACGACGCAACCAATTATTAAATAACCCGCAGCGGTAGCGAAACAATTAACTTAAAGTTATCGAATAAACTGGAGTGTTGATAACCAACATATCAAATCAATGGCGAATAATCTCCAACGTGCGGGAAACGCCCAGAAATAAATTACGTCAATGAGGTTTAGCTTATAAAATCTAGTACTGAACTGTCATCAGATTAGTGTTACTCGAATCGCCAACGTGAGAGTGCTGGTTGAAACAAGTTGAAAATAGACAATGAAAAATAATTAAAACTACCGCAAGATAAAACCTGACGTAAATGGAACTACGCCTCAAATTGCACTGTATGAATGACGTCGCCGGTTAGGTTCACAAACTAATTCTACAAAAACTCACCAGGGAATTTATTTACATAACATTTAGTATTATGCGCTATTCCTTATTACTTATTTATTATCTTAACCCATTAAACGTTAGAGTAAAACTATCTAATCACCTAAAGTTGTTAGTACCTACAAAGCTAATGCCGCCCAATCCAGGTCCCGACTATCGGTATCTGGAAGTCAGTTGCTGGGAGGTTGGTCCTATCCTAAACCTTAATTTAATGTTAGTAACGTTTTCTTATTCTACGGTTTGCTGTCCACTTCCTCCTTGACTTTCGGGAAATGGTCGGCCTAAAACTACTACACCCGCTCTCAGCCATCGGCAGTCGGAAATTGTGATTACGGGTGCAGACCCTGACGTCTAAGTGTCTTACTTCTAACTTAATCTATTCTACCCCTATCTTAAATTGTTAGTTCCTACACTACGTGTGCTTCCATTCCCTCCTCGACCATCGGCAGCCGGAAATCTGAGGAGGAAATGGTCTGCCTATTCTACTGCACTCGTTCTCAGCCATCGCCAGCCGGGAACTGAGGTTTCGGGTGTAGACCCTACTGTTCATTATCCCTATTTGTTATAATTCCACTTCCTACTGTTTTTGTTACATATTGGCTTAGTTGCTAAATTTGTTTTAGTTACATTCTTTGGTTTTACATTGTTTGGAGTTTCGGATTTTTGATCGATGTTTTGATCCTGGTTTGTCTTTTATAAGGTTGTTTTTGGTATACTTTTTAGTTTTCTAATCCTAGTCGTAGTGTTGTAATGTATTGGAGGTGTGCGTTCTCGGTTAACTTTTGTGCGAGTGTGTTTAAGTGATAGTATTTGTCTTCGTTTCTGATTGTGTCATACGTGTTTAAGTTTCTAATTCGTTTCTATGTTGTTCCACGTCCGGTATATGTGTGCACTTCGGTAGTGTACTTGTTTCTCCACAGTCGCATGTGTCGTCATCAGTGATGTTGCGTGCGGCTCTATATGTGGGATAGGGACCGTGTCCAGTTAAGTAATGGATTAGTCCTGACGAAGGGTTGATGTGCTCGATGTTTAATCGTTCCTGTGTGTCTGGTAATATTCCGTAGGTACGTCCACTACCACTGATAGTAGGCGTTGATCCAGAGACGTAGTTCTGTATGTCCCAGGCATGCCGCAAAGAACACCCATTTGTGTTTAATTGACCTTGGTTTTGGATTTGTTAATTTAATTCTATGCCCTCATGTGCTGGTTGGAAGTCACTAATGGCCCGGTTTGTCTTGTCGCTCAGGGGGTTGTTTGTTGTTTGGTTGGCGGTGGTTTCCTTAAAGCTGTTCGGTGATCCGTGTCGACGAAACGCCAGTATTTATTTCGGTAACGGGTAACTTTAAATTTAACAATTTTAAATTTAAAAATTTGAAATTAATGGAACAACGGGAAAGACACTTTGATTTTGAGAAACTAGAAGACAAAGATATCCACGAAAGATTTGAAAAAAGTCAAATGAATTGCTGAAAGACATCGGCAAAATTGCTGATACGAAGAATGTTGAAACAGCATGGAATAACCTTAAATCCAGCTTTGACATGGGGCATACACAGAAAGAAAATAAGAAACCATGGATAACAAAGGATATCCTGAATTTAATAGAAGAAAGACGAAAATACAAAACAGACCAGGCGAAGCAGGAAAACAGAGATACAAAGCCATAGAATGGGAAATTGTTCGTAAATGCAGGAAAGATAAAGAACAATGGATTAATGAAAAGTGCAAAGAAATACAAACTAAGATGGAAATAGAAAAGACAGGCGAAGAGTACAAATTAATTAGTATGAAATTTAGGCATATAACCATATATCAAAAATATAAGGGGCGTGGAAGGAGACATCGTCTTAGAAAATGTAGAGAAAGTGGTTAGATGGCAAGAATATATAGGGAAGTTATATGCAGAAAAGGAACTAACCGCAATAGAACAGGAATCAGACATTGAAAAGAATGACTTGGGATATCCTATACTTAGAGATGAGTTTGAATTAGCATTCAAGGTTTTGAAAAATGGTACGGCTCCGGAAATAGATAAGTTGCAAACAGAAATTCTAAAAGCCGCTGCACAATCAGTAACGGAACGTTTTTTCCAACTTGTAAACTATATGTATCAGACACTCGAGATAGCCAAAGATTTCAAACTTAACATCATCGTCACTATATCAAAAAAGAGAGGGGTGGATAAATGTGAAAATTTTCGAACAATAAGTTTGACGGCTCAGGTATCAAAAATATTAACTAGAATTATACAAAGACGGATGGAAAAACAAGCTGAAGAAATACTAGGAGAAGATTAATTTGGGTTTAGGCAAAACAGGGGAACACGGGAGGCTATTTTAGCCCTGAGGGTGATAATGGAGAAGACGATAGTAAAAGGAGAAAGCGTGTATATAGGGTTTGTAGATCTGGAAAAAGTATTCTACAATGTGAAATGGAAAAAAATGTTCGAAATACTAAAAAGTTTGGATTGAGTTTTAGGGATAGACCGATAGTTCATAGCTTATACAAAGAGTGGTAATAGAATTAGAGCAGGAACATAGAGAAGTAAATATTAGGAAAGAGGTGAGACGCATATGCGCACTATCCCAGTTGTCTATCGAAGAGGCAATGAATACTCTCAAATGCAGGAAAGATAGGGAGAGAGGAAGGATGTGAGAATGGGGGAGGGAGAGGGGAAGAGAAGAGGGATGGGAGATGGGAGGAGAGGAGAAAGGATGGGAAGGGAGGGAGAGAGAGCGAGAGAGGGAGGGAGAGAGAGAGAGAGAGAGAGAGAGAGAGAGAGAGAGAGAGAGAATAAAGAATTTTAAAATACAAACCTGGAATATAGATAAATATGAATTGTGGTATACGGTTTCTCAAGTTCTTGTAATCGAGAAATCCCATTTTATATTAAAGCAGAATAATGCAATAGTATAATTTGAAATTGGAGCTTCTGTTCAGAAATAACTTTGTAAAAGTGTGAGTATTGTACCATGTTCAATATTAATAATCCTTTTTTTAATTACCAACCTGTAAGTTACTATATAATTCCGAACAAATCTTATTTGTATTTCTCCGAATTACTGCATGTAAATTTTATGATTAAAGAAGCATTTTTCTAGAAGTTTGTTTGGACTAAAATCATAAACTTTTTATGTCTTCACCAATCCATTAACCAAATATTGAAGCTATAATTTAACCCGACGATTTTTGTAAATATTAATTTATTATGTTGTACGTTAGGGTTCTCTATATAATGAAATTGGGAACGTACAACTAATATTGTACGAAATATTGACCGAAACGGACAATTTCGTTAATGTATATTTCCGGTAGGTGAACTTATTCCATAAATAACGTAAACAAATAGTTATGGGATTAGGTATAAATAATTCTGATTGTATCAATCCATCTAAATAAGCTGTCCCCTAGCTTAAGCCCCGGCCACAGATAAATCCAATATATCCCCTTCTTGTCACAATCAGTGTTTGTCAATTGCTCGTTTACAGTAACTGACTCATAATGTTCGTGATAAATACTTGGAATGCGATGTACCATATAATCCTTAGTGTTAATTACTACGAATTGGTAATAGGACTACAACACGCAGTTACCAATTAATTCTGCATTTGCGTCTCTTTATTTCTAGTCCGTGAATGTAAAAGATGCCGTATTTATTAAGCGGGAATTTAAGATTTGGATATTTAAGTCCTTAAATCATCGGTTTGTTAATGGAATTTGAAACCTTACAATTTTAAGGACGCCTTAGAATTATATCTTAAACTACAAATGTTTACAACTTCTACTTGACCCGGGAAACGCGACCTTAGATATATAAGGTTATCATAAAGTAAGGGATATATTTTAAATTATGATAACTTTTTAACAAATTAAGTTAATAACAAGAAATAAATGAAATCTAATTGCTTATGAAATGTGATTTAGTATGCCCAAAACAGGTTACGGCAATTGCTCAATATGACCTCCATTTTGTTGTTGTAAGATCACCATCCTTACCTCCAAATTGTACACAGCATTTCGTAACATTTCTGGTTGAATTGTACCAATTTGCTCCGTAATACTGTCTTTTAATTCTTGTAGCGTAGTTGGTCGTCTTCTAAACACTAAACTTTTTAAATAACACCACAGCCAGTAATCCGCTGGGTTTAGATCAGGTGATCTTGGTGGCCATGAATTTACGAAATGTCTGCTTAACACGCGATTTTGAAAAATGTTGGTTAACAATTCTTTGACTGGTCGAAAAATGTGCGGGGGTGCTCCATCCTGCATAAAAATGATGTTTTCAATTCCGTAGTGCTCGTTTTGCAGCTGTGGAATAACATAATTTTGTAACATTTGCAAGTATCGTTCACCATTTACAGTTACAGATACGGCTTGTCCATTCTGCATTTCCTCGTAGAAATACGGACCAATAATAAAATCAGCTGTAAAACCGCACCAAACGGTGACTTTCTTGTCATGAAGACCTTTTGAACGATTTGTTGCGGATTTTCTGCAGACCAGATTCTACAGTTTTGAGTATTAACTCCACCATTCAGAGTAAAATGTGCCTCATCTGTCCATAAAATACGGGATAACCATTCGGGTTCAATTTCCATCTGAGCCATTACTCGCAAAGAAAAATCGTACCTAGTAGCCAAATCTGCGTCCTTTAATTCAAACAGCATTTTCAGTTTATATGGATACATGTTTAGAATTTTCCGTAAAATTTTCCAAACCGTGGTATACGGCATTTGCAATCGCTTGGATATCGCATTTGCACTGCTGATTGCGAGTGAATTGCTTCTGGCTATGTCTTGATTTTCATGAAGAACCTCTGCAACTTGGACATCACTAAATTATTGGTCTTCCTGATTTTGGTAAGTCAGTTACAGACTCTGTTCTTTCAAATTTTTGTATCAAATTGCGGTACGCTTTCATTTGACAGGGTCCCGCTCTCAAACCCATTCTCGTGCGAAATCTTCGTAATCCAGCGGTGTAATTTCTGCCGGATTCATAATAGCACTGAACTAAACCAATTCTTGCTTGTAAATCCATGTTATTACAGTTGAGTCGTTTGAACTCAACGTTTACTTGAGTTTTAATTTCAAAATAAAACTTCAAATTGAATAATTTCGTTTTGACACTAGTGTCAACAATTGTTATGACAACGCATTTGTGTCTCATAGATACGGTAAAATCCCATTCATTAAGCAACTAGATTTCGTTTATTTTATGTTACTAACTTAATTTATTAAAAAGTTGTAATGATTTAAAATATATCCCTTACTTTATGATAACCTAGTATATAATAAAATGAAAAATTATTCAAAAACAAGGCATTTTTCAAGAAATTAATTATAATTTCGCCAATAACGCACTGGTAGTGTTTCTTCAAAATTTGAAAAAATCAATAAGAATTTCATCAAATTTTTCAACAGTTAATACAGTAATTGTATAAAAACTAATGGAGGCCGTTCCAAGTTCTGAGGTATATCAAAATTATGTAAACCATCTAGTTACGTTATATCTGATTTAAATTATTGATGTTTTAAATGATAAAATGAAAAGTTGACGGCGTTATCCGTAATTTATTGAAAGAGTTAGAAAGTTTAATTTTAACATTAATTATTAACATTGACTAAGCTATATTTTAAATACAGTATGGTAATTCTGGTTTGTACATGTATAATTTATAAAGGTTGTAAACGTATGCTTTAGATGTATTTTTGATAGCGTTCAATTGCCGACGTTCTAAAAAATGTACTGGAAATATTCTGATAATATGCAGAGAATTTTTCTGAAATTCATCAAATATCCGTAACACATCGACTAATTCTTCTTTAGAATAATTCGTTATTTTTGCTTTTAAGAAAAATCCAGCAAATTCCTATTAAACGACATATGCAATAGATCGCATGTGACAAATCTGGCGTCTTCGTTTACTCCTCCTGCTCCTCCACCTTCTATCTCCCAACTCCCATCTCCTACGACCGCCCACTTCTCATTTCCTACAGCCCCACCTACCGTCTAGTACCTCTCACCCAACATAACATAGTCTAACTTTTTACACCGTGCCAGCCATATTGGCTACGTCACAACTATCACTTTGAATTAATTCTCATATTATCTATTGCATCTTATAGGTAACATCTTGTAACTAGAATCCAACTTCTTTAACTAGGACTACCACCTTAAACCTAACAATAAAAAATAATTAAAAAAATCTTTTTTAATTAATTAAAGTTTTATGTACCGCTATTATATCTATTATATACATGTTTTCCTAACTAGAATTCACGGTAGTGACCGAAATCATGTAAATCGGGGATAGCCGAATCTCTAAACATTTGCATGAGCGATTTTCCTACACACACATCTCTTACATGTTTGCTCGGATGACATAATTATTTACAGAATGGTTAAGTAATTAGTATTGCTGCTAATCTTAAACTAATAATTGCTCGTACGACTCTCACTTTCTAGTAACATCTGGAAAGTTTCTACAATTCAACTCTTCCATTTTATAAGTTGTTAATTACCGTATGTTTAATAGCTTGAAGCACTTAAAGTCATTTAAAACAGTAGCATGTCGCTCTCTCTTAATTTCCATATTAAATGAATTTTCTTATTGAAATTTATATGCTACCTGTACACTTCTAACGAGTTTTTCATTAGAGCTATAGATTTTGTTTTTTTTTATTAAAGCGCCGACTATTTGAGACATCGAAAAATCTTTATTTCCTATTGAAGTACATCTCTTAGCATTACGAATGGAATTCGACTTTGGTCATATGTCCGTCACGGCTGCGCTTTCAGCGATCAATTTGTTGAAGCAAATTTTCACCACTCTTCCGTACGTATCAATCGGTATTGCAGCAATCTCGTGTTTAATATTGGTTTGGAGCTCTTCCAACGTCTCTGGCTTGTTTGCATAGACATCACTTAATGTATCCCCAAAGAGAAAAGTCACATTTAATCATGCGCTTCATCACTGAATATAATTTTGCGATTAAAATCGGGATCGCCATAGAACCTTTCCAGAACCCACTCTGAGAACGTGCGACGGTTTGAATGATTACGTGGCTTCGTTTCTCGAGTCAACTTGATTTTATACTGGTGTATGTTGAGATCCTTGTACAAAATGCGTCACAATGTTGTTTGAAATTCCTGTGAACGTCATGGAATCGATTGCTTTGAGTCGTTCTGGACAGACACACTTTCGACCGCAGTATTTTCAGCACTCCGCGCCAAACGTCTCACTGGCACGGGAACATTGTGTAACGAAAATGTGAATAAAAATGTTTGCACCACACTAACAATCGCGGCACGGGTGGGCCGATTATAACGACCAAAAATTGGAGTTAGTACTCTTAAAGTTGCGGTAACCGATTTCGAATTTTGGTAATATATTTTAATGATTTGTAAACGTTACTTATAACGCACCATGATAAAATGATAAACCTTAACAAACAAACTGACATTAACAGTTTACCTAAAAAGTCTAAAGGTGCGTTTGCAATCAACAAACAAAATGTATAGCTTTAATAAAAAAACCCGTTGTTAGATGTATCGCTAGACAGCTTCGATTTGAGTTCATGATGCAGTTGTAATTCTAGAGCATTTACTTCACCAGCTAAACCATTCAGTCTGATATGTGGTGAGTCTTGAACAAATGATCTAATTCTAAATTTCATTCGAAAATAGCAAAAATCTCTCCATTCAAAGTTACCCATTTATGTAGCATAGTTTTTGCAAATACCACTGCAGCAAATAATTTGTACAACAAGTTAAAGACCACCATATAAATCACACCCAGCTTCCACGTTATGGTGGTGAGAATTTGGTTTACAATCACCTAGTACATATATGCTCTTGCCTACTAGTTTGTTGAGATCTAATTGCAGTACACATACATCACTTGTGACGTCAACACTAGAAAAATCCATTTTTAACTTGTAATTCTGATCAACTCGATGATTCTTTGACAACTAAGGTTCCGGAAAGGCTTCCTTGTCTTGTATGCTGGTGGTCACGCGTGTGCAGTTCCTTATTATGTTAACTGGTGTGATATGCAAGCTTTGACTGGAAAAGTGACGCCTTATAATTGTGTTATTGTGTACAAACAGGGAGCTGTTTGTACAGATCCTCTTCCCACCTCACACTTCTCAACACCCACACTTTTCGCCATTCACTCGTTTACTAAACGACGTTTAAACTAATTAGTACTTAGTTCTTCCAACAGAACTAACTTAACATCTAATAATTCCATTTTGTACGGAATATATATTACTATTGTATACTAATATATCTTACTCCGTGCACCTTTTTGTCTTCGCTGTGTAATAAAAATGGCAATTTAACTTTTACCATGACTATCTGATACAAATTTCTAGAACTTACCACGTAGGTAGTTATTGAAAGAGCCACATATCTCTTTCTTAACAAAAAACTTAACCCTATTTTTTAATTCTTTGGTGAAATCAACACTACCGCCCATTTATTTTAAGTAGCGTTATTTATCGCAGAAAGGTTCTATAATAGGATTGCCTACTAAGAGGTTTTCTTCGTTTGTATAGTTAACGTTGGAGTATAAATACAGAGGGAAAATGCCTTATGTACCCTATAGAGTGAAAGCCGAATGTTGCCGAAAACATCCAAGTTAGGTACCAGGTGGAGGAATTAAGATGATGGATGAATCCTCAAGAGCGCAAGCGTATATGAAAAAGCTACAGCACACGTACTTTTTAGAATCAACCGAAAATTGTCGAAGCACTCTCGAACAAAGTTGACAACAACCAGGAGTACGACCCACCTCAGCCCCGACGCGTACCTCGATATGGCCCGGTGCGTTCCCTAGCGTGCGGCTCATTCTAGTCTCGGTGCGCAATAATTCCGTCATCTTAACAAGTTATACTGAATCATACATACACTTCGGTAGCCATTTACCATCTTTCAACAAATTATATAGTCTTTTAATTGAGTATATACATGATATAGATTTATATATTAATGCATCTAGTCTTGTAGTACCACATCTTTAGCAAAACTAGATCTAAAAGCATTACCTAATCGAGCGTCCGGACTGTTGTTTGAATCCGCTACATGATTATCAATCTGTTTGCTAGTTATACGTTAAGCACTAAGTCACTTTCGCCTAGTTAAATATTCCGACTACAATTTAAGACTTTTAATTGCATAATTTAATATTCGTTTTAGTCGAGTTAGATATTTATATTTAATACGTTAAACGATTTTTAATTCTCCAATATTAAACTTGTGTATTCTATTTCTACCACCATCGAATACTAACTTACATTCAAAAGATACTATATATATATATATATATATATATATATATATATATATATATATATATTCTATAGGGCAAGAACCGAAGGATGTCGAAGGTGTACGAACAAATTTGAAGATTACGTTGGAAAAGAAAGTGTGGGATAAATCTACCAGAACGTATGCACAGCAATATATCATTTTATCCATTTAGAAGAAACCCAAGGATGTCGAAGACATTCGAATACAATTGGATATTGAAGAATCGAGCGACAGCTTTCGAAAGCACCAGGGATTGAGTAATGGAAAACGAAAGTGATAGACAAATTTTGCATGTAAACACACAAGTACGACAAAATATCGTATGTAATACACTTAAGAGTCCTCTTTATTTGAGCTGATACTTTTTCGGTAGAGCCTCTAACAAAATTTCCAATAACGGTCTGTTAGTTGCGCCCTACACGAACAAATTTGGAATAGGTATACTACTCGTTAATATTTTCCAATTCTTCTGTTCATTGACCTGTTTACAGCCACATGTTTTACCTTTTAAGTTATGTCTAGCATGTACAAATTTTCAAGAATTTCCCGCGCAGACTGCTATTAAAGATCATACACGTATGTCTTTCTTATCAAGAAATTTACTATTTATTGTATTAATTTACTCCATATCATCCATAATTTTGATGGCTTTAACAGTCTTTTTTTTTCTAGGAATTTACTATATTTTGTACGAAATTATATTTAAGGTTTTTATTTTTAAAACAGTGTTTAGTTTCTGCATACCAAAAATTTCCCATCTTCAAACAAAAGTTATTTAATGGGCAATACATATTTTTTGCCACATAACAGCTTTCGAGTCGCATAGTTATTTATTATTGTTTCTCGTATCCTAATACTATGTTCCTTAACAAAACTAGATTTAAAAGTATTGTATACTCGAGCACCCGGACAACCGATAAAAAAACACTATTTGATTCCCCATCTGTTTGCTATTGGTTGGACCTGCGTGTTTGGTATATAATTGACCGAAGCCTTAAATTACATTTTAAAATCTATGTTTAACTAAAACGTCTTATAATACTTCAACGGCTTAAACTCGTACCTCTAGTAAAGCCAACCTACCACATTTTTTAAAAAACCATACTTAATACTATAAAAATATGTTAAAATAATTGCTTTTGCTTACCAAGTCGATGACCTCCATTTACTGGTGCAGGCGCTAGAATAATAGGAATCAGATACATCCTCGCGGCTTCTCCGAATACATACATTCATTTCGGAAGTATAATTTCCCATCTTCCAACAAAAAAATATAAGTGTATAAGAATTTGGACTTACGCCCGGGCACAGACTCTGGGTTTAGAGCTTAGGCCCGGGTTTAAAGTCATTTTGGGTAATTTAGAACGCATTTTGTGCTCATTATGTATAGGGATGCCTATTAAAATTAATTTTCTAGGAAAACTCTGTAACAAATAGTATGCATCTTTATTTTCATTCTCCACTCCAACGAGTATAAACATAGCAACACACGCTCGCAAATTCTATATGTTTACTGCTGGTTGTTGTAACTTAACCATTTTAATTCCTATTTTTAAATTTTCGTCTACGAGTTCGTCTTCTACATCCTTTTCTAGCCAGTAATTGAATATGTGCAATATGTCCAGATTTTCGATCTGTTAATTTAACGGACTTTGTTTCTATATAAGTTTTTCAGATTCAGTCAATAACAAGTTCTGTTGTCTTATCTATTTCTACCACCCGAAGATGGTTGCATTATTCTTATGGGTTTGTTTATTTTCTGCATAACAATCTTCTTATTACAGAGGAATTCGAATTATATAATAAAATCAATCGGGGGGTTATAATATTTTAACGTCTTAAAGTCGTACTGCTATACTAAACCAATTTACTCTATTTTTTAAAATCCATACGTACTAGAATAAAAATATGTAAGAACCGCAATGGCATTTATTTCAGTTCCCGAAAATTAAGCGACATCTCTCTAAGTTAGGTCATACGACTTCTCTCTCATCTCGCATAAATGGATTTATCGTAATTCTACCTTTTACCTCCCACATTTTACCTTCCATATTCTACCATCCACAATGGCGGATGTAACGTCAGAGGTTAGACAACATCTCTTTATTTTAGGTTAGGTTAGACGATATCTGTCTAAGTTAGGTTATGTTATACGACATTTCTTTAAGTTAGTTTAGGTTAGACGACTCCTTCCCCAATCAGGTTAGGTTAGCCCCGATTTTGTTCGAAGTTAAATTTTTAGGTTATGTCGGCACTGGAGACTTCGATCTAATGTAAGTATTTTACTTCGAACAATATCGGGCTAAACTAACCTTTCCGGAAGATGAGTCATCTAACTTAACCTAACTTAGAGATATATCGTCCAACCTAACATAAGTTAGAAAGATGAGGCCCTACCTCTGACGTTATAGTCACCATTTAATATAGAAATTGAGTAATCGAAATGTTATTGCTTTAAATGAGTACGAGTGCTTGAAGCTATTGAACATGCGGAAACTAATATGTTATAAAATGAAAGAATTTGTTACGTTCCAATTTTGCTTTTAAAATTTCCCTGGTTAATTCAATACCCTCTCGAATAAATTCCGTTTCTACTGTTAAATCCTTCAACATAATTAATAATAAATACGCTCTTTAATAATTCCTCAACTTAAATCTAGTTGCTTTGAAACGACAAGTTTATGCTAGAATTAAATAGTTTAAATCCTGTTTTAGGTACCCATTATCTTGGTATACATTACGACCGCGTATAATTGCTTCTCCTGTGTTTCCCATTTAAAGACTTGTCGAGATGATAGATCCTACTATTATTTGATAGCGTGTTTTTCAGTTTCAATCGCGCTTCGATAAGCGAGGATTTGCAGTTCGAATTCGTGTTATTTGAACCAATGTTGAATTTGATTCTGCAGCTTGTGCGTCAAAATATTTTCTACATTATTGGTCACCGTATTTCAAAAGCAATGCAACTAGGAGGTGCCTTGCGTGTATTTTTTAGCTGGAGGTCAAATGGGTTCTATCTTTGTGTAGGCCCACCTGTTTGTTGCCGTGGACCAGCTGCTTTTGTCGGTGGATCGCTGCTGTAGTTACGATGGCAGAGTGAATAGATCCTGAATACAGCGGCGTTTCTGTGTTGGCTCACACCCGACGGCTTACGAGCTAAGTATCCGGACACCTACAGGTATGCAACTCGTTTTCTTTTGTGTGTGTCAATGGCATATTCCCTATCAACGTTTGGTGTAGTTACGTGACAAGAAACGTGACATTGTAGAACTATCGTTCGTTGCTGCTAATCGATATTATCGCTCTACAGGTGTGAGGTACCTTTGTTAAAAATGTTGGACAGACATACGATTATTCTTTTATACTGATTGATTTATTTTACAAACGGTACTATGTACGATTTAAAAGATATCTTGACAAAAGCTCCCACACGTTAATTCTTTCCTACTTATTAGTTATTTTACAAAAAGTATTGGGTGAAATTTTAAAAACGCCTGACAAAAGCTCCCACAGGTTTATTTACTACTGATTAATTTTATCTTGTGTGAAATACGAGATGCACACTTCGTATATAAATTCCTAAATTGTCCATACAATATCATTGTTTGCTGTGAAATAATTACACTTAATTTATTTTCTTTTTGCTTGTTTGTACAGAATCCTTTATTTATTTTCACGTGTTAATAGATAATCGTGGGCGATGTGTTTTTTGTTTCTTTTTGATATGTAGGCGGATCCGCCCCACTCTCCGCGTTTGATAGTTAGCATAGTATATACTTTTCTTCCGACTACGTTTAGGTACCTAGCATAAATTCTGGCGCCCAACGTGACGTCCGATTTTGCCTTCGCACCCGCTTCGCTTTACACTCATACACTCAGCCATCCAGATCAACCTATCAAGGCCCATCCTACACCTCCGATTCAACATAACGTTTCTGTTGTCGTATCGTTTGCTCCTGTCCCTACGTCTGCTCCTATTCGTTAGGTCACCTGCTTCAATTGTGACCAAACTGGACATATTTCTACCCGTTGTCCTAGTCCGCAAGTCCGACATTGTCATGGTTGTGGTAGAAAGGGGATTACCCGACCTAACTGCCCAACATGTAGGGCGTCGGTAAACCGACGATAGGGTTCTTTGGCCGAGACAAAGACGCTATTCTTTCTTTGTTCTCGGATATCCCTTTTTCTGGTCTCGAGGACCAATCTCGTTCGGTGTTAACTATGTATGCACTAATGTCCGGCGCGATCAACGCCCATATTTATCTGTCCAAATCTTTGGGATTCCTTTTACTGGGCTGTTAGACTCAGGAGCCACTCGTACAATGATTGGAGGTCCTGGTTGGCACCGATCACGTTCTTTGAACCTTCCTCTGCATAAGTTGTGACTAATCAAAATGGTTAGCGCGATGTAAGACGTTAGATCAGGTTAAGTTGGGTCGGGGGCGGGAGGTGAAAGATGGGAGGTAAGTAAGTTGGTGGAGGAAGTGGAAAAGCAAGAGGAGTAAATGAAGTACCAGACTTGTCATATATGTCTATTAGATGCATAGCTATTTTTTTGCTGAATTTTAAATACTTGCTCCTTTTTTCTCGTCGTTGGTTTTATAGTCTATTAGATACATCATATAGAAATTAGGAATTCCAAAGAAACTGCTAACTTATATTAAGTTTGTAGAGGAATAATTTTCTTTAATAAAAAACAAGAAAGGCTACAGTTTCTCCGAATTATGTAGATATAGCTAATGGTTAATAACTCATTAGTTAGTCAGTAGACTTTCTTGCACTAGGGTTGCTAATTTGATATTTGTGTTTCGGTTGATTGTTGATGCAAAGTTTTTGAGTTTCAATCTCTTGAATTTTTTGTATCAACTTATCCAAGGCTGATCTTTCTCCTAATACGTGGCAAGTGAGATTGAATTGGTAATACTTGACAGTTAGTAGTGTCTTTTAACGTAACGGTTCTATTACTACAGCAAAAAGTTTTAAAAAGCAATATGCAGAGCTTATGCTTATTTTACCTATAGAATGTCGAAAAGTTTTCCATTTTGAACTACTAGTAGTTTTCATATGAAATAGTTCAAAGTATTAGTTTGAATATACCTCATAAAACCACTAATATTCTGGAATTCAAATATTTGCTAGTACACAATTCTTCTTCTCCTTACAGTTGCGTCATACATAGTTTATAAATCAGAAAGGTTCTCTACTACTTGACTTGTAATACGTAGGGATTACTTGTATGCTTGCTGGGGTTAGTTACATTTATATTCATTACACTTTACAGTGTGTTTAACCTCAAGGGTTGAGGATGTGCTTATTGGCTGGCTGTTGTTTAGATAGTTTGCTGTTGTACGTATTACGTAATGTAATTATTTATTCAGCAATACCATTACAATTTCTTTTTGCAAGTGGAAGAAATGGTAGTGCCTTTCTATGTAATGGATATGCTAAATTATGAATTATTGTTGTGAATTGCATGACGCGCTTTTTTACACAAATACTTGATTTAAATTGCGATAGGGAGGATCTACTACATTGTAAGATTTTCAAGATAATATTTCCTGCAAAATTTTATTTTACGTCTGTCTGAGCGTTTAGGTGCCCAGGGATTTTTGTCTTAGGGGTAATAATTTAAAACCATGACTTGGTAACGCGGAAAGTTTTAATTGAATTTTAGTTAAAATTAATAATCATTTAATTAAAATCAGAAGTATGGAAAGTGTTTTGGTCAAATTAATTTTAATTATCTAGATATAATGTTCAATTTTCTGATGCGTTGTGAATATCATAATTTTCCGAGTATAATCTGTACATTACTGAATATATTCATAAAATACCACTAATGCCATGCAATGTTAACTAAAATTAATGATTACTTCGAATAGGTAATGGACTTAATCTGGCTAGCTAGGGTAGTTTAATCTAGGGTTACCTTTGTACGACCCCTTTGTGGTTGTGATGTACTCATAACCCTGCTACTACCTATTACTTGTAGTACGTTTTGGTAATCAAAATGATATTAATTATGGTTAAGCTGCAACGTAGTACATGAAATTGGGATCAGTTCGTAGGTGAGTTGAAACTTGCATTAGGACCCTGAAATTAATACTTATTCTTTGATTAATTGTCTGTTCCTTGCCATTAAATAAAATTGGAAGTAAGCTATATGATCGCTTACAAAGTTTGAAATTCCTGTGATGTTTCACATTTAGATGGGTTAACATTTATAACTTAATATTCTGAAACTTCATTTACGGAAACAATATCTGTTTTGTGTGAAAAATGCAGCGATCAGCTAACGCTTCGACAATATGAAGTTTATTGTTTCTTTAATTTGAAAAGGGCGAAAAACGTTTTTAGTTTGTAAATTGAGAAATTATGTATTATGTCTATAAGATCCACAGGTATAAGTTCAAAATAAGCAATAGTCAATAAATGAATTTAACTTAAATGGTTTGGAGTAGTAATTTTTTGCATTTTGATTTAAAAAAGAAGCGAATTGGAAACTAGAAGGAGGCAACATTGCTTTTCGGATATCATTATAATAATTATCCGTTTTTCTTAAATATTTTAGAACAATATTATATGAAATGGTTATAATTTTGGATTCGAGAATCTAAGTTGCCATTGATTAGATCTATAAAGTCGCAAGCTTTTCTTAACAATAAAATTCCGCGACGTTTGACAACCTCGCCATAACAGTTGCTTAAATTTCGTAGTATATTTTCAATTTTTGAATTATCTAGAAATATTTAATATTTGATGTAGTGGTAATGTTGTCTCTTTTCTGGTACTTTAATTCAGTTAATGCGACTTTTATCGTAATATATATATATATATATATATATATATATATATATATAATTTAAACGAGTATAATATTATAAATACTCATATTAGATCCAGTGGTAGAAAATTAGATAACAACAGTCCACGAGGATCCGTCAACTGCCTTTATCCATTGCCAAAGATATAATTTAAACTTTACATTAATTTAAGACTCGTTAAACTTACTTCTCGTTTAAATTATATCTTTGGCAATGGAAAAGGCAGTTGAGCCGGATCTCCTCCGTGCCGACTGTTGTTTAAATCTGCAATGTTAGGTGAAACGATACGAAGACACAAATTGTGAGCTAGGTGATGCTGTACTTTCCATAAGGTGTCTGTATTAAATATTACAACTTTGCTACTCCTGTCCTGATGAGCTTCAATTAGGGCGAAACGCGTCGACAGGATGCCCTCGTGCAATTTGAGTCATTCATTAACCTTTTATAATAATATAAATAATATATATATATATATATATATATATATATATATATATTCTAATTGCCTTATAGCCCAGTAAAATGACTCGAAATTTGTCGATTTGGAGGAAATAATACTGACTAGGCTGAAACTTTGTAAACAGGCTTGTTTTAGGGTACTATTCAACATATTAAAAGTCCCCACGTGTAGACGCTACGTTGCGGGCAGGAGAGGGTCCAAAAGGTTCAAAAAATTGGTTTTTCGCAAATAACTCGGAAAATATCAACTTTACGGGAATTTATGTAGATATCAAAATTGTAACATACAAAATTCCGCACAATTTCATTTTTTTATACAAGTCTATATGACCAAATTGAGCAGAGATATAATTTTTTTAAACACCAGTAGTTTTTGCAACGCAACGAAATCGCGGATGCGCGTCGCGCATTTTTCGCTAATATCTCGAAAATGGATTCTCTAATCGAGAAATATTTTAAATAAAAGTTGTGAGAAATCTGATTACGAACAATTTCGTTATTTATTTATTTCTGTACGGCCCAAATTCACCGAGTTATTAATTAAAAGACAATTTTTTTTATGTTGATAGTGAATGTTTTACATGTTAAAATCAGCAATGGAAAATATAAGGTTCGAAAAAAAATCAAAGAGAAAAAAATAAGGTTAAGGATGTAAAGAAGAAATTAAAATTTTGGTCTGAATTTTTAAGGGAAATAAAAGGAAAATTTATCCTTTGGGACGTGAAAATTTTTTTAAATGAATTCTTAAAGTATACGTCGTACATATATAGTCTAAAATGAACTCCCGAATTGAAAAATGTTCGAAATAAAAGTTTTATAGAATGTATTTACGAAATTAGTTGTTAGTCTTCTTCGTTTCTTCATTTGCACTATTTGAATAGGTAATAAAATTTAGTTTCACATAGTACCGAGATTAGCAAGAAATTTACAACGACAAATGTATACACAAAAGTTAGGCAAGTTTTGGCGTATATTGGTGACAGACGCATGAATTATCTTGTGACTAATTTTCGGGGTGTTAAATCAATTAAATGGTTCAACAGTTCGTGTCTGTGAAATTTTCATGAATTACAAGGGTCAGATAAATCGTACAAATGAGTTCGAGGAAACTGGGAACACTCATGAGAACGATCTTTAGAATGGATGCGTGATGGAGAAAACGTTATTCAAAAGCGTAGAGAATAGAAAAGCCGTAAGATATAATCCTGTTGAATGGATGTGATTAACAAAGAAACGAGTACTTGTTGAAGCTACGAGGACAGTACAATTCAGTGTAAATTAACATTTTGTTTGACATATTTTAGTGTATTGAATGACTTGTTTATTGATTTACTTTAAATGTGACTTAGTGAAATTGTTACTAACGCGATAAAATTTAATTTATACAGATGCGAAATTTAGCTTGTTTAAAAAAGTGGTATTTTGTATTTGATGTCAGAATATGATGAAAATTTGGCGTATTTGTCTTTGAACTAATTAGAATCGGTAAAACTGTCTGGATAATTGAACGTAAAGGGTGGATAAAAAGATAAGTCCTTATATAGGCTCAGAAACCGGTCTGTTGAATATTGTGTAAATAATTTAAAGGTAGGCATCAGCAACGAAGGTAAATCTGTTAATTATTGGATTCACAGAAACATGATTGAATAAAATTAATCTTCGGAAATTTCTATTGAACTGAATTTTTGCTTGAAATTTAAATTTGAAATATTTAATGAATTCAGTGAAATTGATGTTAACATAAAGTTAATGTTGATGATTTTTGGTAAGGAATGTGTTGTTTTTGTTATGAATGAGGAGTTATAACATTAGGGAGTCTTTGAGCTCGATGGCGAAATAGCGTAATTACGGGTTTTAAAGGTGTAATGCATTCTTTGATACTCAAGACTAGTGGTGCTCTAAATGTTTATTGAATTAGTAGGCCAGTACCACAAGGATATTGATTTTGGAATACACAGCAATATGATAATAATATATATATTATATATATATTATAAAACTGAATTTTAACGAAAGTTTAATTTGATTTAACTGATGTCTGAATATTGTAAATAGTAGTTAACAAGAATTTAATGATGAAGGTGATAAATTAGTGACAGCCACGAAAGCTATCCTTAGTATCACAGCGTTTTGACCCTAACTTGGGGCTCATCATGTTTTGACAGGGATAGCAATTGAATATTTAAACAGAACCTTATGGAAAGTAAGTATCACCTATTACTAAATTTGTGTCTTAACGTAAGTAGTTTCACGTCTAAATTGCAGATTTGCAATGACAACAGTTGCACGGAGGAGATCCGGCTCAGACTGCCTTTTCCAATTGCCAAAAGATATAATTTAAACTTATACATTAATTTAAAGTACTCGTTAAACTTACTTCTTCGTTTAAATTATATCTTTTGGCAATGTGAAAAAGGCAGTTGAGCCGGATCTCCTCCGTGCCGACTGTTGTTTAAATCTGCAATGTTAGGTGAAACTATACGAGCAAATTGTGAGCTAGGTATGCTGTACTTTCCATAAGGTGTCTGTATTAAATATTACAAGCTTGCTACTCCTGTCCATGATGTAGCTTCAATTAGGGCGAAACGCGTCGACAGGATGCCCTCGTGGCTGAATTTGAGTCACTTGCCATTAATTCTTTTACTATATATATATATATATATATATATATATAACAATTAGTTAAAAGTGACGACCAGCAGTGTATACAATTAATAATTACAGGTTATTTGGTCTTCTAGTAATAAAACTCTATTTGTTTTTTACCGAGCTTTCGATTTATTTAAAATCTTCTTCAGGGTGCTGTAAAGTAACTGTGAGTGTCATTAACATAAGAATTATAAAATATTACTTACAAAAACTGGAGTTAAAATACTATCTTGGCTTTAAGAATTATCATTAAAACTTAAAATAAATAAATTAAATAAAACATTTGATAAAAGTACAAGAAACAACTATTCACGTCTATCACACTACACGTTACAAATTAAAATAAAATGTGACTTTTAAAATATAAATTCCATTGAGAACCAAAACATAATTAGTGCGATAACATTATTAAAGTGCATGGTTGATTATCTGTATTTACCTTATGTTGTTTGATTTCTTGTACTTGAGTAAATACATATACACAGCGTTCAAATTATTCAAACACAAAAGATAGAACTCCCATGCTACATCGTTACAATATTGTGTATTCCATTCCTTGCCAAGGATGTGACAAAATTTATATAGGACAGACATCACAATGGCTGCGCTCAAGAATTGTGCAGCATAAGAGCGACTGCAAAATAAAAAAGAGTTCATGCGCATTAGCGTGTCACGCAAACAATACTAACCATTATCCGGATTTTAATAATGTCAAAGTGTTGGATAAAGAAAATTCTTACAAAAGTAGACTTTTTCTGGAAATGGCTCATATAGTAAACAATAAAAAGCTCTAAACTTCAAAACAGATACAACTAATTTGAACGCTGTGTATATGTATTTACTCAAGTACAAGAAATCAAACAACATAAGGTAAATACAGATAATCAACCATGCACTTTAATAATGTTATCGCACTAATTATGTTTTGGTTCTCAATGGAATTTATATTTTAAAAGTCACATTTTATTTTAATTTGTAACGTGTAGTGTGATAGACGTGAATAGTTGTTTCTTGTACTTTTATCAAATGTTTTATTTAATTTATTTATTTTAAGTTTTAATGATAATTCTTAAAGCCAAGATAGTATTTTAACTCCAGTTTTTGTAAGTAATATTTTATAATTCTTATGTTAATGACACTCACAGTTACTTTACAGCACCCTGAAGAAGATTTTAAATAAATCGAAAGCTCGGTAAAAAACAAATAGAGTTTTATTACTAGAAGACCAAATAACCTGTAATTATTAATTGTATATATATATATATATATATATATATATATATATATATATATATATATATATATATATTTTCTAATTGCCTTATAGCCCAGTAAAATGACTCGAAATTTGTCGATTTGGAGGAAATAATACTGACTAGGCTGAAACTTTGTAAACAGGCTTGTTTTAGGGTACTATTCAACATATTAAAAGTCCCCACGTGTAGACGCTACGTTGCGGGCAGGAGAGGGTCCAAAAGGTTCAAAAATTGGTTTTCGCAAATAACTCGGAAAATATCAACTTTACGGGAATTTATGTAGATATCAAAATTGTAACATACAAAATTCCGCACAATTTCATTTTTTTATACAAGTCTATATGACCAAATTGAGCAGAGATATAATTTTTTTAAACACCAGTAGTTTTTGCAACGCAACGAAATCGCGGATGCGCGTCGCGCATTTTTCGCTAATATCTCGAAAATGGATTCTCTAATCGAGAAATATTTTAAATAAAAGTTGTGAGAAATCTGATTACGAACAATTTCGTTATTTATTTATTTCTGTACGGCCCAAATTCACCGAGTTATTAATTAAAAGACAATTTTTTTTATGTTGATAGTGAATGTTTTACATGTTAAAATCAGCATGAATTCTTAAAGTATACGTCGTACATATATAGTCTAAAATGAACTCCCGAATTGAAAAATGTTCGAAATAAAAGTTTTATAGAATGTATTTACGAAATTAGTTGTTAGTCTTCTTCGTCTTCTTCATTTGCACTATTTGAATAGTTTTCATCCGATTCGGAATCGCTCATTTCGCCAGATACGAACATATTTAGGCAGTCGTTCTGATTGCAATTAGCACAGAGGTCAGAAAATCTTAACCCTGCCTTTTTGCAGCCACATGACCCGGTGCAATTCGATTTGCATTTACATGCTATTAATTTAAGAAGCTCCTTGGGTGCAGGAGGATCAGTTGTGTGAACCGACTGAAGGCACCCATCAATTTTTTCCAGCCCCATGATTGCGGATCTTTACTGTTACCCAGCCACGTTTGAACTTGATGGTAACTTCTAAACGAGTGCTGGGGAGCAGCATTTGACTTTGACGGCAGTGCAGGCAAACGCGATGTTTTCTTAGTCGCTCATTTTCTGTATGCATCGCATCGAAGAGTATCCAGAGTTGAATTATTAGGATTCTTCGATCCGTATAAATACAGAAATAATAATTCCCCCTGCGTTCTTTACGTCTGTAGCACTGGATGTTGCAGACATGAAAATATCAACCATTGTTTGCAATTTTTCTTTTTTAAATAAATTAGAAACCGCAATTTTGCCTTTTTGAAAAATTGCAGACGTCGTATCACATCTGCTGAAGTCATGAACTACTAAAATTGAAGCTTGCAAATTGTGTGTGCTTTGCAATTGCTGTGAAGAGAAGATTTGTTTCAAACTTCATCTTCTGCCTGGCTTCAAAAAAATATATTCCTATCAGATGGCGTCAATGCAGTCAGCAGCACAAGAAAGTCCGTATCTTCTCCTACCACGATGGTGGAGTTTAATTAATATTTAATATTTGTAAACAGTAAAGATATTTCTTAAAAGTAAATATACCTTATTTAATTCAAAGAAACTTTTTTTCTCAGTGTTATTTTTACAACATAACCTACATGAACAATAACAAAAATAAAATACTCACATTTTATTAACCAATTGCTATTTTATTGTTTCGGACCCTTCTCAATCTTTAGTACGTAACGTACAGCACTATCGGTCCTAAAAATATCGGCTTAGTACCAAACGAAAGACCCCAGAATAACTTCTGACACTTCAATAAGTACAGAAAAATGGGCACGTTTTTTCATCATTTAAGGCGATTCATAGTGATCATCTGCTATATACGTAAACTTACCTGTCTTTTGAAACGCCAGTTTCCCATCACGATGCATTCAAAATTACATGCCACAAACTCTATTTTATAGGAAATTTTATCAGCTTTAATTTCGGCCTCTTGTAGTTTTTTCGTAAAGTTAATAGAAACGAAGATATTTACAAAAAAATGAATGCTAATGCAATTTTTCCATAGTTTATCAAAAATACAGCAATATTCATAAACTTTTTTTTTAATAAAACATACTTTGCGAAGGACTTATACTACTCCAGCACGTTCATTATATATATATATATATATATATATATATATATATATATATATATATATGTGTGTGTGTGTATATATATAAATAAATATTTTAGGTAGTTTATTACACAAGGTAAGTTGATAAATACTATCGTATTATAGTGAATAAGATGAAATAATAACTTAGACTTTTATGCAAAGCCCAAATGATCATTTCAAATCGAGCTAGTAATTGAAAGATGGAAAATATAAGGTCTTGGACAGAACTTGAACTTGTATCCTGGTTTTGCCGGAACCATGCGTTTACCAATTACGCCACCGAGACCGATGACGACAATTATAGGGTTATTTTAGGGGTAGATTAAGTCACAGGGGTCGTAGAATAAACAAAAGCAACTTCCAGTTAACAAAAGCACTTAATTACAGATATTATAAGAGTAAATAGGTCACTATACATATTGTTAGTTAAGAGCACACTGTATATAAAAATACATGGGATTAAAATGCCTAAGAATATAGAAATATCCAAGAGTAGTTACAAGTTAAAATAAGATTTGAAAACGCTACAAAATGCATCAAAATTAAATCAACGGGAAACCTATATGAATTGGCTTTATGAATATTTAATAAGTGCGTTAAAAATATCATCGTATACGCAATCTAAATTATGCATTATTTGAAAATCGTACGTGACATGTAGAATCACATTTCTTTAAAAATCCAATATTAACTAGGAAATAAACAAGCACCAGATTATTTCGGTTTAGATTAGAATAAACAGCAAATTGAATACGTGATTTAATAAACGGAAATTCTTGGGATTTCTCAATTAATACCATCATATGTGAATGTAATAGGTGACAACTCAAGCATTCATCCGAATATTTGAACTAAATAATTGGTGATAATCCCGAAGTACACAAAGATATAGGCAAAAGATGTCGTCGCACCACGTGAATGAACGAATGAAAAGCAAGAGAGGTACGGCTTTAAATACGATAAGAATGGAGCGACGAGTTGAGTATACATTTTAAACTGGGCTACGACTATACTCTGAAGTGCTAAATTATTTTACGTAACCAGTGAAACGAAAGTTAAAGAAAAGCATTTTGAAAAGTGTACGAATTGTGCAACGGGTGAGCCGATCTATTATAGACGGCTTTTTTTATTACTGACATGGAAAATGTTCTATTACTGTCTTTTTAATACCGACATGAAAATATTCTATTACTGATATTCAAATTGAATCTTAATAATGGTGGTTTAAACTGGATTAACTTATTACTGGCATTGTAATACTGGCCTCTAACACTGAAATTTAAATGGGATTTCAATTTATTGAATTGGATTCTAATAACGATTTGGATTGTATTTTGGTTTTAATGTCGACTTCCAAATTCGACTCTCAATATTCAGACTTGACACGAAAACTCTTGGGGATGCAGAGGAACTACAGAACCATTCCAGGTTAGCGATCTTGATATAATTTATTACTGAAAACTGTTTTAATTCAATATTTTTCGTATCTGTAAGTCAACAAAACACAGTAGTTTCATAGATCAATTTATGAAACGGTAATAGGCATCTTGAAACGTTTCAAAAGGTTCCTAAAAAAATAAGCAAAAAGGCTAGTTTTGCTGGTTTCAATTTCATAAATCTGGTATATGTAAATATTCTGAAAAGGGGAAGATTTTAAAAGTTGTAAATATTTAATCATTATATTGTGTATTGTAGAATTGCTTTATTTAATTAAATCAGCTAGTTGAGGCAAACAAAAACCCATAACTTAACATTTCACATCATAGGTGCTTGATTGATCAAAGGGGCAAATAAAAATATCACAGCATTTTATTACGCCCAAATTGTGGGACAGAAATATCATAGCATTTTATGACGCCCATCGTAGGGGCTCGTTGATTAATAACACAGCTATATATATATATATATATATATATATATATATATATATATATATGAAGAATTGAAAACAAGATAAAATAAATTTTTGAAAAACTATTATCCACATATTTTTGGACTAAAATGTTAATTCAACAAAAATTGATTTCTTTTCTTAAATATTTAAACGCCTGTAACTTGTCAACGTTTCAATGAAAAAAAGTTCTACGACGCCTCATTTTAAACATAATTACAATATCTTCAAGAAAAATACATAACATTACTACCTTCAACCAATCAGAAAAAGTTATTTTCCAAAATGCACTCAAAAATGACACTTTTTAATTCTTCCATTTTTCTATTAACTTCTTAACTGTGACAGTTCGTTGTAGCTACAATACTACACGTATCGCACCGAATAGATTTAGGTTAACTAAAGATGGAAGTTACGTTTTAGTACCGACATTTGATTAGTGGCGCCCTATATGTTCCAGTATGCAAAACATAAAAGACCCTCTCTATCACCGTTAAAAGTTATTACACCATCTCGTTAAGTGAAGGTTGTTAATTAAAACAGCTGAGTTGCTACCGCCACGTTCATTAATGCTAAATAAAAAATTTAATCAGTAATTACAGTCTTAAAGGTCCACTTCAAGTATAGAATAGCAAGTATTTACAGTCAGTGTGTAATAAGAGACTTCCTTAAAAATAACTTGACAACCAAAAGCTAAGGATCACTTACCAACATCTTATGCTCAAGGTATAGCTAACAGCATTGCAGTGAATTAAAAAATTGTTTGTTAAATATCTTAGACAAATGCATAATTTATTCTTTAAACCAATTTAAATGCACCCAAGACGAACTGGTTATATTAAAATAAAGATGATTGAAAAATACGTTGTTGACGTAGTAGCTTTGACTCTTGTTGAGCCCAGATGTCGAAAGTTCTGGTACTCAAATATTTCTAAAGTAAAAATTTTAAAATACGAAACTAAAAAAATATCAGATTATAATACATTATTTCTATATTGTATTTCGTACTAAATGGTATCACGCCTGTTCAAAAAATAATTAATAATGCTAACCCTATTTATCCGGAGGCTCAACTATTTAGTGCTTAGAATCATAACCGTGTGGAAAAATAACGCTTTCAGTAAAATGGAAAGCTTTGAATGTATATTCCTTGGTAGTTGGTAAAACAATGTACATCTCTATGAATGAAATTTAGTTAGTAGCTTAAGAAGAATCTTACTCCATACAGGACTTGAATTACTTCAATTGTCAGCTGAACAAAGTGGTCACAGTCTCGTTGAAATACTAAAAAGAACCAGACATGGTGATGGCAATCCATTGTTCACACGACACTAAGAAAGGGGAACAGGACTACGCGTGGAACTCCGCTTTGCATAACCAAGCGGAACTGCACATCCCTTCTCAATCTCACATGATAGGATGACAGAAGGCAGTTGCTTCTCGCTCTTACACACATAATAAAACATGCACACTTACCTAACTTCCCAAACTAGTAACAGGGAATCATACTGCTACAGCACGTTGGACAAGTTTTTGAGGAATATTTTCTTCCGGTCGGGCGTTGTAGCTTTTTTCTGTATTGATTAATGTTCTAATTCGTCTTGTTTAGCGTTTCTATGCCTTTGTAGATCAGAATCGACAGGCTAAATTCGTTAAAATGCTTTTAGCAGCCAAAATATTGTCCTTTTATTATTTTTTAAGAATTCCTTCTTGTGTTATTTTTTATTTCTTTTTTTTGTGAGGCAAGGTATTTTGGTTGCCAAGGCGGTATTTTATAAAATTCAGCATCACCATTCTCATCCGCACAGACCCAGGAACACGATACAAAAAGAATTAGAACTAAAAATAGAACAAAAAAAAGTGTCTGCGTAGTAGACTTCTACAGCTACTCTTGTAATAATTACAAGTACATAATAATGATCAGTATATTCGTTATTCATCCACCGTTCGAATATCATAAAGCATAATGGTTGGCAGGATTTATAAATTATAATATAGAATGCATGTGTTTTTTTGTCACGGTGCCAACGTCATAATGTTTGTATCGACTTTAATCGGCATTTATAATGATGCTGTCGTATAACAAGCTTTAAATAAATAGCTTTATTGTAAACAATATGTAAATAACAGAATTGAAATATTATTAATGAAGCACTTTAAAACCTACTACAAAAATGTAGATTCAAATGGGAGGTATAACGTTTTGACATTTACCATTAAAGGTATTGATATGCTATAGTACTGGCAGTTGGCAGAAATGGCACTATATATGAAGAACTTATCCTTACAAATCTGTTTATTATATCCAATTATAGAAAATAGCTTAGGAATGAGAACTACTTTATGATACTTTTCCATGGTTTATGTTTACTTTGTTTACTGACAAAAGAACTGTTAGTATTATGTAAGCATATTATGTAGCATTTCTGCATAAAAGGGTTAGATATTTCTAGAGGTAGAGGAATCTAAGTTTGTATTGGAAGTTTTGTGAATATGGAATATATGCCTTTCGTCTAACGGGAAGTAATAAGAATAGACAATATTCTGTGTAAGAAATAAAAGAGTATACACATGCTTCGCACTATCAATTCTGAACTTTAAAAATACAGAAATGGTTCAAGTAGTTATTTAATTTTTTCTTATATTTATTTTTGTTTCAGGTAACGAATTGCAACTTTAATAATAATAGATCGTTGAAGAATATCTTCAGTTAATACAGGTAGATTTCAAATTATTATCAGTTAATGTTGTTTTACGTTTAAGTACCAGGGTTACCTTTTATATTTCGGAATTTGAGATCAATAACAATTATTTATCAACATACGTGACTTTATTGTTTTCTACGTATACTTCATAACGACCAATATAATTTTGCGTGCGTTTAAACCAATTTTCGAAGCACTTTTACCACTCCCATTGAGGCACCTCTAAAACATGCATTTTGAACGCATCGACCGCTTCCTTATGTGCCAAAAATGTTGCCGTCGCAATTTATTCTTGATATTCAGGAGTAAAAAGAAATCATTAAATGCCAAATCAGGACTATACGTCAGATGATCCATAAAATTGACGTTTTGAGTGCTCAAGAAGTTACTTGTTTGAGCCGGTTTGTGAAACCTTGCATTGTTGCGATGGAGAATAATCCGTCGTAGGCGGTTGGTTTTTTTTATTATTTCGAAGACTACTACTAAATAAATTATTGTGTACCATTGAGAATGGACCATTTTACATTTCTCCAAAGGAAGGATTGCACATGTCCAGTTTGCTTCGAAGTGCTTCGTGCACGATTGTTGGACTTGACTCATTTTGAAGGACTCATTCAGTTGACTGCTATTAACTTTTGTGTTGGTATACGTAGATCCACGATTTGTCAGCTAAATAATGTCCTACACGTGTTTGGAAACACTATGATAATATTTTTGATCATTTCTTTCGACCAATCAACAAGAACCTGTTTTTGAGCGATTGCAAGTTATGTAGGATCCAACTCCAACAAATCTTTTAATGGCGAAATGTTTATCAATATTGATTGTGTGCTGGTCCCACTATTGTCCAAAATGCCCTAATCTCACGATATCACATGACGATCTCGCAGTATCAGTTCACGCACAGCATTAATGTTTTCCAACAACCGACTTTGGACGACCTTCACTAAATTCGTCCTTAACCGAACTACGACCACGATTGAAATCGACAAACCATCGATAAAGCGTCCTTGATGCTGCTTCATCGCCAAAAGTCGAATTAAGTGCATCGATGCACTGTTGTTGGGACAATCCACCTATAAAGTTGTAAAAATCACTTGAATGTGTTTATGATTTAATTCTATAGATAGCGCTCGTACGTCAATGCATTTTGAGGGCGTATACCGTTAAAATGTCAAGCTTTGCGATAAAAACGTCAGTTGTCAGATGGCAACACTAGTTTAACCCAATCTCGAAATATCAAAAGCCGCCCTCGTATAACAGTTGCCAAAACTATAAGTGTACTATTTTCAAAAGGACGAGGGTGTTAATAAAACGTCTCCTATTGTGCCCCAGGTTTCTGAAAAGTAGTCGACGATACCTTCACATATCACATAGTGATGATTTATATTCGAAGGTTTTAAAGGGCCAGAAGGTTGGCCTTTACTGTATTAATTTCGTACCGATTAAATTAATGGTTTCATTAACTGGCATCTTCTACCGTTTGATTTTAGCGCAATTGGTCGTGAGTGCTTCATAATCATAAATGAAAGACCTGACGATCAATGTGTATGAAATCTATATTCGACTAAAGATCGGAAGAGCACCTATTATGCAGATTAGTTTAATCGTAAGTAATTATAATTACGATTGGGGGATAACAGCTACTGGACTAACCATGATTTTTCTTATATATATACACTGTGAGTGGCATAAGTAACGAATATATTCATTTTTGACGTTATTATTAATTGTTAAGGAAAATAACAAAATCCATCAATTTTTGTTTTTTATATAAAACTTTAACATAAAATTCTAGCTCTGACGTTAACTCCCTCAAAGGGGTAGCTACCCTCTTAATATTTTTAAATGGAAAGGGGTGATTTGCGATACTTCATTTGAAAGGTAATGTAATTGTCTATTTAACGGTATCGTATTTTTCATGTTTGATGTATTTTTAGTTATCGGAATTACAAAAATTAAGCAAATACAGGAAAAATGCAGCAGGCTCCGATTTGACTAGTAATTGACAAACGTAAATTACATATCAGTTGTACTGTAAGCAAATTTTGTTTATGAGTCGCTTTTTAGTATAATTGCATTGTTTTAACTCGCCAAGAAACAAAGAATCGAAATTTTAAGTATGATTGGACCTGGTAACAAAACTAGAACCCAAAGAGGAGTTCAATCAAAAATATTCTAATAGGCATATTACACAATCAACTGTGAGTAACATTGAAAGAAAATTTAGAAAAACTGGAAGTGTTGCTGATATTCCAAAATCAGGTAAACGTCCAAAAATTAATGAAGAGGTATTATTAGACGTAGTTCTTTATGTACTTGAGGACACTCAAACAGGTACTAGAAATGGTAGGGGAAGAAAGAAATATGTGGAAAACAGTAAAAAAATAGGAGAGATAGGATGATAGGCCACATACTACGGCATGAGGGAATAGTGCGGAATATATTAAAAGCAGAGATAGGAAAAAAGAGAAGCAGAGGTAGACCTAGGTTAGACCTACTGCACACAGATAGTGAACGATGTAGAATGTGGGAATTTCAGGGAAATGTGTAGGCTACTCAGAATAGAAATCGATGGAGGTACGCATCCAACCAGTCCTAAGATGGGAAACTAATGACGAAAAAAATTAATGTTCTTAAACATGATGATTATTATAAACAACTGCAGATATTGGTCTTGCAATATTCTCAACTAATGTTAATTGTACGAAAGTATTTACAGCAAAACTATTAATTCGGTAAATGTCTTAAGTGTTAGGGGATCTTTGGCAGTCACAGGCTGCTTAACCCCTTTCACATACCACTGAATCTCGATGAAATAGGGTATATAATTAGAATACAATAGAAGGGGAACCGAGCTGTATATAGGCTGTTTTGGGAATTTCAGAAAAATGTGTAGGCTAGCTCAGAACATAAACAAGTGGATGTACACATCCAATTTTTTTCAAGACGGAAAATCTAATGACGAAAAAATAAGTGCACTTAAATCTGATGATTATTATACACAACTACAGGTGTTGATTGTGAAATATTTCCAACTAATGTTGATTCTGCGAAATGATATAATGGAAAAACTATTAATTCTACAAATGTTCAAGTGCGGTGGGATCTTGGCAGCCACAGGCTGCTTATCCCCCTTCATATACCATGGAATATTGGGGAAATAGGGTATATAACTGCAAAACAATAGAAGGTGACCGAACTACATCTAACAAGAAAGAACAGCGGATATGCTCAGAAACAACAAACATAGAGACAAGAAGAAAATTGTCCAAAGCATATCTGTGGTGCACATCACAGTATGTCTATGAAATAGGGGCAGCAGGAAAAGCAGACAGGAGGAGATTGAAGCCTTCTAGAATGTTGTGCTTCAGATGTATAAGGATGATAGCATGGATAGACAAAGTTAATAAGAAATGGGTTATAGAAATAGTAAGGAAGAAAGATATTTGTGGGGAAAAAAGTTGGAGAAATAGAAGGGTAGAATACGTACTAAGGCATTTTTGGGGAATAGTACGGGATATATTACAAGCAGAGATAGGAAAATAGAAGTAGAGTTAGACCGAGATCAGACTTTTGTAAACAGATAGTGATAGTTGCAGATTGTGCACATTTCAGGGAAATGTGTAGGGTAGTTCGGAGTAGGAAACAATTAGGGTACGCGTTTAACCAGTTCCAGGACTGAAGACCTAATGATGATGATAGAAATTTTAAAATAGTGACTTTCAATTAAGCCCTTTATAAGTGAATATAATTTATGAGTCGTCAACTGTAGAGCAATATATAGTAACTTGTGCAAATGTTAGTAAATGTCAAGCAGGCAGTTCTTCTTTAGCTGTCAGGATATCCAACTAAGCAATATATTTGATGTAGTTTGGATAAATAACGTGGAATGACCTTGAAGTATCAATTTATCCATACTGTTAATAAGGCGACGAATATGTACAGTCTTTTAAAATATCACTAAACTGTAGAGAAACGATAAATTATTATTTCCGAATGACGCCACACTGTATATAGCCAGATCGTGAGACTAACAGAAAATCAACAGAGCAACAGCTGCATGTATTTAATAACATTTTACAGCACGTAGATTGGGAAAATAGTGACGTAAAAAAGCTTATCGAAATACGCATAAAGTTACCTGTCGAGATTAAAAATAAGCTATTTCTACATTCTGTTTAACTGCACACCTCCTACTTTCACAAAATTGTGTAACCCAAAGTACTGAATACCTAGAAAAATTTTAATTAAAATCAAGGATAGATATGAGCATCGGTAACTGATCGTAACCCATAATGTATGCCCTTGTTCATATTTTAAAACACAGCAAGAATTTACAGAACTCTTTAAAAGAAATACAAATAATGCCCGCAACTGATACAGCGGGGTTTTTTTTCATTATCCGTATGTGGATTTTGCTAAATGGAAAGAGTTACACAATTTAGTTAAAGGGTAAACAAAATTGTAATATTCGAAACTTATTAAAAATTTTGCGTTATTAGTTTGATAAAATGCATGAGTTACGTAATAAATGCAAAAAATTCAATTTTAGCATTTTCTTGATGCTAAATATCTTGTTTAGCGATAGAAAATTCAAGGGCAAAACTTTTTGGTAATAAATACTTCAACGACGTTGTCATTTGTTTTATTGTTCAAATATATAACACAAGTTGCAGTTTTTTAAATGTGCCCTACTGGACCATGAAATTTCTGAAATAAACGTTTTTTCTTGATTAGTACGTATGGGATCGGGCCGGGACGGGCCAGGCCAGGCCAGGGTTTTTGAAAATCTAGGTTCGATCCGGTATTCTTCAATACCAGACCGGCCCTAATACCCAGCCTGTTGAAAAATTATTAGCTCAGCCCGAATTCGGGATATTCATTTTAGTTATATCAGACTTCAAGCATCCCTACCACTAAAGCAAAGTTATTGGAACTAACTAAATTATTACCCGTCTCATTATGATTATAAAGCCGGAAGTTTATGTATCCGATAGAGTGAGAATAGCATACATATGCGATTAGAATTACACCCTGACCAAGCAGTCCCCTTACATGTTATCAGCACAGGACAGTTAGACATATACCTAAACTGCGTTGTAGCGATCACTTCGGTAAGTGATAGTGGGAGAAGGAAAAACGTCAATAGACAAAATTAAAACATGGCGAATACAGGTGTTTGCGGTGTTGAGGAACATTTGACGGCTTCTGTGTGGGTTTACGAACGTCAGACGACAATGGGAGACATTTTGAGGGACATCGCTGTGCGTTTTGGAAAACTCTACATTTGATTTTCTAATGCTCTATCCGAAGGTACTAACTATATTAGTCAAGAGGCGAGTTTTCTTAATGGGAAATTTTGAGTTTTGCCGAACTCTTGCTATTCGAAACAAAGTGGGAATTTTTAACGTGCGTAACAACACTCACACACAGGACCTAGATTTTACTTCTCATTCGAACAAGGACGTATTTTTGTGAAAAATGCTCGTCTAATATTTTTCAAGCGACTCGCGGGAATCGGACCCTGGACCTTGGGATCAACAGTAATTTGCGAACCTGTCTAATCCACGGAGTCGCTCCGTTTTGGAAAACCGCTGCCATCACGACCAACGTTATTCATTCCGCATGAGAGAAGAAAACCTTTGTAACGGGAAGTGTTCGTGATACATTTTGTGGCAGGAGGAGTAAGACTGCTGTGACGGAATCGTACATGATCGCCGATAAAGTCAACGCGTAATCGGTGTGTAGAATTATGTATCCCGTCATCGACTATGCAAGACTACATGCGGAAAGACTTGCATGTTTCATGTTTTCAGCCATCCTCAGTGAACGAGTTGAGTGATTGTGTATTATTTATTTGTAATAAAAACAGTACAAGAACTGTATAACACTGTTTCTGTGAATGGTTGCTTACATTTAAAACAAATAAATATGGTACGCTTTGCTGGAATTACCGTTGTTGTTGATTTTGACTTCATAAACACTTATAAATTATATTAAAAAATTGATTGATCCGAAAAGAGATTTGTAAAAGCTGCACCTTCAGGTATTTAATTTTAGGCTAATGCTGTACATACAAATATCGAACTTCTATTTATATGTATATCGGGTGCTGTATAAATTCAGTGACCTAAGTAAATGGGCAACTCCGTAGAACGGATAGGTTTGCGTATGATTGCTGATTCCAAGATCCCCGGTCGATTCCTGACACGGACCGCTTGGAATATGTTAGGCGAGCATTTAAAAAAAAATACGCCCTCGTTCGAATGACAAGTAAAATGTAAGTCTAGTACATGAGTGTTGTCACACACGTTGAAGGTCCCTACCTTGCTTGAAATAGCGAGGGTTCGGCAAAATTTAAAATTTCCAGGTAAAAACTACTAGCTTCCTGGCCAATGTAATACCTTTGGGTGGAGCATTGGAAAGACAAATGTACGGGACTACATAAATGTTGTTATATTATGTGTACCAATGTATAAATGGTAAAAACTTTTCTTTTCACTTGTTTTGATAAAGAAGGACCATGAATGAACAAGTACTGGGACGGAAACCCTACGGTTCTTCCTAGGCACCCGTTTTCCAAAGAAAATGAGATAAAGGAACGTGGCGAACAGTTGTCGGCGGAGCCGGATTGGGAACTGGTACAAAGAATATTTACAGAGGGGGAGAGGGTATTTTATGGGCGGTGAGGGAGTTTCAACTTTTCAAATCGTCTGGGTCAGATGGAAAATTTCTAGCTTTGATCCAGAGGGACCTAGATCTGATGCTACCACAAACAGCAAGAATTTTTACGGCCAGCCTGGTTTTGGGCTATGTTCCATCTTTATGGAGGTTGATCAAGGTGGTGTTTTTTCCCAAGGTGGGTAGAAGCGATTACATCTAGGCCAATTCTTTCAGACCAATAAGTTTGATATCCTTTCTGCTGAAGACAATGAAATGGTTGATAGTTTTTCTGGTGGAAGGAGTGTTGATGAGACATCCATTTCATCAAAATCAACACGCTTACCTGCGTGGTAGGTCTTAGGGTGCGTCGAAGAAGTTTGAGGTCATCAAAAGATTGCGCATATTAAAGATGGCGGAGGTGTATAAACGGTAGACAGTTGTGGCTTTCGGCGGTGACGGCGGCGGCGTCGAGCGGCGGCGGCTGTCCCAGGAGCATCCAATCTCTCTACTAACCTACAATAAAATTTTTCCGTTACGTATTATTGTGAAAAACGTATTTAACGCATTGATGTGTGACTAACTAACTCTTTATGCTTCGCTCAACTCTACTGCAAACGTTTATGCACGTGCCTTAAACAAATAATTCAACATTTGCAACATAAATACATATTAATGTTCCCACAATGAACATTTACGGGTCATGCGAAAGTAATCAAGTTTCTCCAAGTTCTTACCCTCACACACCTAAAAACTATCGCTATCGCTACTTGAACGTTTTAACTAATGGTTGGAAGACTACCTCGTAACTATACGGGATTACAGGATCTTACAGCGCATTAACTTTCAACAGCTCCATGAAAATTTAAACCGCTTATTGCATTCCAGTAACACCCCTTAAAACTAATTCCCTTCTAGGACTATTTAATATGCACCAGTGATCTTAAATGCCCCCGAACAGGATTACAGCGTTATTAACAGAGACTTAGGTACGAAGCTAGGTATGTACAACATTACAACAAATTTTCTACCTTCCAACAGTCGGAATAGCTTAAAGATTTAATTAACAATGCGGCAACTTAAATCAAACACTTAATTGTAAAGTGGCTATCACTGAAGCTAAAACCAAATTTTTTAGTTACATTTCAACTGTAGGTTAAGTAGAAACTGTCAGACACAATAATGCTGTATTATCATTTACACGGAGATTATCTCTGAAAAGACGTATTATACGTTTTGGCGTCAATATGCAAAAAATATGAAATATGACTCATCATTGCTTACGTCTAACTAGCATTCTACTTCAACGTTTGATTAATACTTCACATACCATTCAACTGGGATTGTGGAGGGTTCTCCAGCTTTCGCTGTCAACAACATAAAGTTGAAACTGCTTTATCTAAGTTTTTATATATAAAGCTTTAAATTACAGCTTAGTGTCTCTTCTAACATTCTGGTATTTAAGTATATCCCTAGTTACAGTGTGCTGTAATATAATACGTGGTATTAAATTCTTACAGAACCAAAATGGATTGATCAATTATGTGTCTGCTAATAGTACATCCAATAAAACTCATCTGATAAAATTAATACAGTATGGTTGTAAATTCATGCAGCAGTCGCAAGCAGTGAGCAAAAATTGAAGTAAATTCTTAACTCCAAAACTCGTAACATATTATACTAGCATTATCATACATCATTAGGTTTTCAGTCCTGGAATTGGTTGGACGTGTACCCCTATTGATTTCTATTCGGAGTTAAACTACACATTTTCCTGAAATTCCCATAGCCTACATCTTTCACTATCTCTGTGCAACAGTCTAGGTCTACCCCTACTTCTCTTTTGTCCTTTCTCTGCTTCTAATATATGCCGCACTATTTCCTCATGCCTTAGAACGTGAGCTATCGTTCTCTCATATTTTTTACTGTTTTACATATTTCTTTCTTCCCTTACCATTTCTAGCACCTCTTGGTTCTTAACTTTGTCTGTTCATAACTTTTTCATCATATGTCTATAGCATCACATTTCAAAGGCCTTCTATTTTTTTGTGTCCGCTTCTTTTACTACCCACGTTTCACAACCGTACAGTGCTGTGCTCCACACATATCCTTTCAACAGTTTTTTCCTTTCTTCAATGTTTGTTGTCTTCGAACATATTAGTTGCTTTTTCTTGTTAAATGCAGCACGGTCTTGTGCTAATCTTTGTTTTATATCTTTTGCACTTTTCCCATCTTGCGTTATTTGGTTTCGCAGTTAGCAAAAATCCCCAATCCCTTGTAAATTCCTGGTTTTCTATTTATATTATGATTTTTGAGTGGTTTTCCCTTGATTTATATACTAGCTCTTTAGTTTTATTTTTGTTAATTTTCATACCGTATCTCTCTGTTAGAACTGCTCTAACTCTTCCTTGCTAGATGCTAATACCGCTACATCATCTGCAAATCTAAGCATATCAATCATTTGTCCTTGCATAATAATTCCAAATGTCCTACTGCATTTGACAGTATTCATTACCTCTTCGATATACATGTTAAATATATACGGGGATAGCGCACATTCCTGTTTTACCCCTTTTCTAATATTTACTTTTATACGTTCCTGCTGTAATTTTATTACCATAGTTTGCTCTGTGTATAAACTATGTATTATCCGTCCATCTTTACAACTCATTCATATCTATGTTATTATTTCGAACATTTTTCCCATTTCACATTGCAGAATGCTTTTTCTAGATTTACACACCCTATATACACCCTTTCTCCTTTTTCTATTGTTTTCTTCATTATTATACTTATAGCTAAAATGGCTTTCCGTGTTCTCCTGTTTCGCCTAAATCCTAATTGATATTCTAGTATTTCTTCAGCCCGTTTTTCCATCCGTTTTCTACTATTCTAGGTAATATTTTTGACACGAGTTCTGTCAAACTCATTGTTTGAAAATTTTCACATCTGTACGCACCTGTTCTTGTTGGTATAGTAACTATAGTGTTAACGTTTGAAATCTTTGGGTACCTCGCCTGGTTCATACGTATAGCTTTTCAAACCCTTTAATGCTAATTCAAACTCGTCTCTATGTATAGGATAACACAAGTCATCCTGATCAATGTCTGTTTCCTGTTCTAGTTCCGGTCCCGTATATAAATTTCCTATATATTCTCGCCATCCATTCACTTTCTCTACATTTTCTATAATGATATTTTCGCCTGCGCCCATTATATTTTTGCATATGCTTTTATTATTTTCTTAAAACTCATTCCAATTAGTTTGTATGATTTGTATGTCTTTCCTATTTCCATCTTAGTTTGTACCTCTTTGCACTTTTTATCAATCCATTGTTCTGTGTGATACCTGCATTTGCGAATAATTTCCGATGTTATGGCTTTGTATCTTTGTTCCCTGCTTTGTCTGGTATATTTTAGTATTTTCGTCTTTCGTCTATTACATTTAGAATATCCTTTGTCACCTAGAATATCTCTGGCGGTAAGGTCTAAGCTGGGTTTAAAGTTATTCAATTCTGCTTCTGCTTTCTTAGTATCAGAAATTTTTCCTACGTCTTTCAACAGTTCACTTGTCTTTTTCTCACATCTTTTGTGGGTTTCTTTATCTTTTAGCTTCTCGCGATCAAAGTGCGTTTTCCGTTCCTTTTTTTCAAATTTTTAAATTTACGCGTGATTTTCATAATTACTAGTGTCTATATCTGCTTCCGGGTAGCTTCTATAATCTTTTACTTGTTTCCTTTACCGTTGTCTAACAAGAATGTAATCTGTTTGATATATCCCTGTCTCCTGGCATCTTCTACGTATGATCTTCTAGTATGATGTTGAAATATTTGTATATGTGATGGTTAATTTGTTTTTTTGTCACAAAATTGTACCGACTTATTTCGCCTGTCGTTTTTCGTTCTTAAACCGAATAAACCTATTATCGCTTCCTCCCTACCTTCACCTACCACTGCATTAAAATCTCCTGTAATTATTAAATTTTCATGCCGTTCGATATCTTTGTAGATCGCATCTACCTCTTCATTACTGTAGCTAGAGGTGGACACATAAACTTGTTTTATTACTGTATTTACAGGTTTAGATTCTAATCTAAACATGGATACTCTTTCGTGCTTTTGTAAGTAGTTTTCTACACAATGTCTTACCTTTTTCCGCATAACTATCCCTACACCCGTTTTTCCTTCCTCCGATCCTGTATGAATTACCCTAAAGTCTCCGTTCCAAAAATACCCCTCCTCTGGCCACCGAACCTCTCTAATCCCTACTATGTCTAATGCTAACCTATCCATTTCAATTCTCAAATTTTTTAGCTTACCTACTTGCTTCATGCTTCTAACATTCTACTCTCCTACTTATAAAATGTTCCGGATTCTTCTTTTAAACTTGCCGATTACAACTTCCGAAATAGTCCACTCCTAAAAATTTGAATGGGGGACTATTTTAACTCTGGAATTTTTACCACAAAGGATTCCATCATTTTAAAAGCAATTTAAGTACCCTATATTCTTGGGAGGTGATATAGTGGTTTTCCGTTGCCTTCCGCATCACAGTAGTGTGTTTAGAATCTCATACCCACTCCTATGGTCTCTGCCACTTTAAGTACCGAAAGAGCTGCTGTTCTCTTTTGGGGACCTGTCTTAATCTTGTTCCTCTCTAAACACCTTCCTAATTTGATTAAATCTATAGTTTGGCTTCTTAGCTCAATGAAACACGCAAGCCATTCTACACGTTTTAGTATTATAGATCTTCTTCAAGGTGTAGCTCCATTCATAACGGACAATGTACTGTATGAAATTTTTAATTTCTAATTATACACCTCTTTTTCTGAACTAGCACGACATAATTCAAATTACCAGTTCAATGGGTACAGGGAAATAAAACGTTACTTTTGTACCGAGAGCTATCCTCGATTACTAAACCTGCAGAGAACAATAAGACGGACGTCAACTCCCTCCTTAAGTATTATAAAAATTGACAAAACTATACTACACAGACTCAATGAGTTTTCAAATATAAATAAAAAAATATTAGACATACAGATCAGAACTAAACAACTAGAGCGGAAAAAATATAATAACTAGTGGAAGACTTTCTACTGAACAACTGAACTACAGTTTAGGTATAATCATACAAATTGTAACACTCGCGCAATACTTGAGCAACCATTTGCTCGTAGAAATAATATTATATAATTTCAATGAATTCAATTGCCGTAGTAAGAAATCACAGTGAAAATGTATAGAAGCTTGGATGATTCACATTTAATAACATGGCCATATCAATAGAATATTAGATTAGGACAAATAAATAGACTGAAAAACACCTAATGTATATTAAATACAACCAGCAATAACAATCGGGAAATAACCGTGTATATTTTGTTTATTCATAAACATTCACATGGCTTTAAAAAACTACAACAATCACAGAATCATAAGGCGTCATAAAATTTAATGCAAATGAATAGCTTTCGGTATTAGCTGTAAAGCATGAGAACAATGATCGTTCACACAGATCGATGACATTGAATCTGACAATAAGACAGCTGTAAATGCACAAAATGTGAGAACGCAATTTTATTTATGGGTGGGAGATTGAGATATAAGGATAAATTCTAAAAAGTTGGTAAGTGAAGTAAAGAACGAGATGATAATTTGGTGACGGTGGACGTGTAGGCGGTAGGCCCCTCAATAGGTGGCCGACGGCGAAATGTTTTGGGCTTTGCTGAGTCATCGGGTCGGAAAGCTCAAGCACGTGTGTTAAGCATGCAATTCAAGTCGCGTCGGTGGCGTATCAAAAGGATGATAAGTGGATTTTTACAGTGCAACTAAATGTTAGAAATTAAATAGATGGAATGGGGGACCTAATGTACCGAGGAAGTAAACAGGTGAATCAGGAGTTAATCTGGAAATTCTTAGAAATTTTGACTGCGAGTATTGTGTGAGCTTTTTTTTGCTTGCGCTTGATAAATATGTGTTTGCGAACTTGTAAGTATAAAGTGGCAATTGGTTCGTAGAGCGAAGAAATTATATTGTTTACATTTAAGCATAATATAATTGGAAAGTTAGAAACTTTTTAAACCTTAAGAAGGATGTGCGTATTAATTTAAATGCAAGCTTTAATTGTAGGATGTATTCGCTAGTAAATTTTTTGTGTAAATTTAGAATTTTTAATGGGCATTGGAATGACGAAAGCAGAAGTTGGTATTCCGCTGTTTATCTATGTATCTATGTATTATGAAATTAAATGTTGTATATTTCAATCTATGAAACTAGAACAATGGAATGGTAGTTTTAAGTTCTGGTAATAATGCCTGGCCAGTTGGATGTACATTAAATTTGTTTTTTTAGGGTAATGTATGTATATTTCCGAAAATTACTATTAATAGAGTTTAAGCGCAGATGGATTTTTATTTGAAATTATTTATAAAATAGGTAAAGGTCAAGATGTATAAAGTGGTAGGTGGTCTACTTTAAGGTCAGCATCGGTTGCCATATTGCGCGTCTCGGTGCATGTTACAATACAGGGTGGCACGAAGACCAATATATTTCTGATGCAAAATAATTATTTTAGATAAAATCAGAAATCTTTTTTATTATTAAAATAAATTTTAATTTTATTATAAAAGATTCTCAGAATGCGCACCATTTTGCTGAATACATAAATTAACCCGACTAATTAGAGATCGGTGAACTTTTCAGAGCATATTAGGGGCATCTCTAACTTCTCCAAAGGCTACTATCACTCGTACCAGAAGATCTTTTTGGTTTAGTTGTGGCGTTGCATATACTAATGAATTAACATGTTCCAAATGTAGTGTTATAACGTGGTACAAAAACGTCTGCAATTAGCTTAAATTTTTTCATAATAAAAAATAAGCGGTTTTGTGAAGTGATGGTTCCTATACATAATTACTCGTTGGCATTCTCTTTCAATATACAGTAGATACTTCATGGCTACCCACGGTAAGGAATATTAGAATTTATTAATTTTTATATTTAATTTCGCTTCTGGACTTAACTGAAGTATTTATTCACAGGTTCTAGTATGGAACTCACTAGGATCTACGAAGAAACGAATAGTTTACAAACTTCGTGGGAAATTGCCTTATAATTTGTTATTTCTTTATTAATACACTGTTGAAACAATATTGTTATCTCAATGTTTTGACCTACATCTCAAACTTGTGATACAGTCGTCTTAAGTCTTCAAACTTCCGTTGATATGATGGCTAATATAATCACTACCCAATACCCTGTACAAAAACATTGTTCGCTATGTTTACACATCTTTACATCAAATATTCTTGCTGTTTTTATTATGGCATGCTTTTTAGTAAGAATATCAGAGCAAATTTTAAGATTCTTGAAAAGATATTCTACATGACCTCTGGGTAGTGTGCGTATATTCATAAAGTTTTATTTGATTCGTTGATAGACGATGAATGGAGAATCTGTACAAAAGTGATATTCAATAGGAAAAGCTTTTACTTATAATGAAATTTCCAACGTAAATTATATCCGTTGTTTACACACTATAACGCACTTATAGATGCTCAATTTATTATGCCGAAGCCATCAATTTCAAGCACGTAGTCTTACATGAAGCCAAGTTACACAAATTGATTTGATACACACCGGGCTTTTTGTTATTCGGCATGGAATAGTATGACTAAAACTTGGGGTTTTAAAATCTATCACTATTATGAAAGATGAGGAGGATACGTGGGAGGGCTATCAGAGAGACGTTTTAAAAATACTAAATGTACCTAAGTTGCATATTTTTTGAATAAAAATTTCTACATATATTTTTATTTGCGTGTGCTACGGTCAAAATGAAGGTGAGTTTTATTAAAGTTTATCTTACCTGAACCTTATTACGTTTCGCCCACCAAGCGAAAATTATTACAATCCCTGCTTGGGCGTCAATTATTACACGTTAAACACCCTTTATAATAAATTTTATAATTTAGTTATGCAAATTTCTATGCCAAGGTTACAACAGGTTTTTATTTGCACTTTTGTCGAATTTTCAGGGAGCCGTGGTCAGGGTTCTCATAAAATTTTAGTCACATGGATCTTCCAATTGTAGTATGCCCTAAAAGGATGAGGTAAAGGAAGTTGATGACGGTAATTAGGTCACTAGATAAAAAAACACGCACTAAAATGCACTCCAACCAATACACAACCGCTCTAGTCGAGTCCCAATACTAAAGTGTCCACATACTCCCCGTCAGAATTAGTTCGAGGTCTAATAAATGTTTCACATCATTTCCCCTAGAACGATAAGAAATTCCGCGAGAGTGATGTAGACCCCCCCGAGATATACTAATATATTTTTGCAATATTACATTCTGAGCCTAGAATTTAACTATTAATCTTTAACCTATTCAAGACCAGAGCCAAGAAACAAGGAGAATTGATTTTACTTTTAATCGAAATACGATTAATTTAATAAGTATAAGAAATGGAAACTGGTTATCCAATACATGAAAAATGTGTGTTTCGGGTAAATTTACTTAACACGTAGCAATCGCGGCAAAATCACAAAAAAGAAGAAAAGTGCTCTTGTTTCCCTAAGGCTGGACAACTACTTGTAATTTAAGGCATTAGTAACTAAAAAAGTGTTTAGGCGCTACCTAATTTTTCTTCAAACCAACCGCACTAAATCAGATAACGATAAGGAAGAAGAAGCTACTAATTAGTCAACTACCTCAATATTGCGCGCACAGTTATTTTCTGTCCCAATACCCGCTATCAACACTTATTGTTGGAAAGCAAAATACTTTACATAACCTAAAATTTTTAATTAAATTTTAAGTCTTAAAATTTGACTTAGTTTAACTAGATATTTTTCAAAAAGTTTTTTTTTATAAACATTTTGATAGATGGAACAGTCTACTCAAATATTTAACATGCCTATTTGGCATCTGAATCAAACAAATTTTTAATGCTTTTCTCTAACTGCTCTAACAAATTATAAGCTGAAGTCAGTTAGGGTCTTTCTTTCAATTTTTACTTTTTATTCAAGTTATAAAAAATCTTGGATTCAAAATATCAGTTAGTTAAATTTTCTCAAAAATTTTTTGTCCAATTATGAAAACAAAGGGATAATTTTCCCAGAAAGTTCGATGTAGCGATAAAGTCCCAAAGATAAGATAACCCTAAGATAAAGATAGAGATAGAGATAGAGGTAGAGATAGAGATAGAGATGGAGATGGAGATGGAGATGGAGATGGAGATGGAGATAGAGATAGAGATAGAGACAGAGACAGAGATAGAGATAGAGATAGAGACAGAGATAGAGATAGCGACAGAGACAGAGATAGAGATAGAGATGGAGATGGAGATAGAGATAGAGATAGAGATTGATATATAGATAGAGATTGATATAGAGATAGAGATTGATGTAGAGATAGAGATAGAGATCGAGATAGAGATAGAGATAGAGATAGAGATAGAGATAGAGATAGAGATAGAGATAGAGATAGAGATAGAGATAGAGATAGAGATAGAGATAGAGGTAGAGGTAGAGGTAGAGATAGAGATAGAGATAGAGATAGAGATAAGGATAAAATAAAGATAAGGTGACCCTGTGATATATGTAAAATTTTAAAATAAAAGTAATATCCAAAGATTTCCAAAGATAATTTCAAGATAAAGGTAATATCCCAAGATAAAATAAAATTCTAAGATAATTTTCAGAATAACCCGAAGATAATATTCCAAGGTAACTCCCGAAGGTATTACAACATAATTTTCAAAAATAACCCCAAAATGAAGATAAATTCTAAAATAAGATAATATTATAAAGTAAGACATAGATATACTTAAAACGAAATACAGAGAGTAGTTCCGTAGAGCCGTTAAAAGGAGAGTTTTCTTGTGCCCAAAATGGAGGTTCGAGAAGCGATATCCGTTTTATTGAACGCACAAGGAACCGGATTACTGTGGGTACAGGATCACCTGTGCCCCAGGTTTGGAGTCGATAAGTTATGCCAAAGACAAACAAATTAACGAAAGGACTGCAACCACTAAAGGCAAGGACAGTGGCTACGCTTGCCTGAAAACACAATTTGCACAACATGGCCCAGTGCCGCGGCGACTAACAGAAACGGAAAGGTTGATAAATTAGGAAAAGGTATAAAAAGAAGGATGTTGGAATTAACTGGATGCCGTAGTAGTTTGCCGGGCGAAGAGAGAAGAAGAAAGGCTCGTATTTAGCAAATGATGGTAGACAAGGTGTACAGAAAAGCGCTACTCGACTCGCCAAAATTCTTTTATAATAAGCGTAGCCTTTAGGACTTAAAATAGACCAGTGGGATGAAAATTAAGACGGAAAAGGAGACAGCGGGATATAAAGAAGTTAAGTTTACGGACAAGCGTCCCTTAGAAGAGAGAAAGAGAAATGTCTTCTGCCTATCAAAAGAAACAAAAACAACCACATGCAACTATTCTCAAAAGTAGACATACTCAACTTAAGGACATCAAACATCGATAAGAGAAAGATATATACGATAAATTCATACTACCTTAATCAAAAGAGGTATAAAAGAAGCAACAGCGTCTCAACCATATGTTAGACAAAAAAATGTAATGCGAGTTCCACGTTATAAATAAAAATAGGGGGGGGGCAGTATAGGATAATGGCTGAAAACTTCAGAATAAAAAACACAAGAAATATAAATTTTTCGTCTTTGCAATTGCGAATATTGACTTTTCCAACATAGACAAATCTTAAAAATTTATTGCCCTATTCATGCTAAGGATGTATCAATCATAAATGGAGGGAGGGGAAGGTGTATGGAAAATAGTAATCGAGAAAATATTAAAGGAAATTACTAATGATAATGTGAATATTTAAGAAAAAGAAAAAAATTTAAATAAACAATTTAAGGCATATTACACGGATGAAAAATTACAAAGTTATAAAAATGAGAAAATTTAAAAGCAAATTATTAAAAGAATAAAGAAATTTACAAAACTAATGCGTTTTACCCATTTAAATATTGAAGGTAGAATAGGTTTTCAATATAAAATAATGAGCAAAGTACTAATTATTATGGAGGAGTATTATCGGCAAAAGGTTTTAGATCTTTTATGTGTCATTTTCCTTTTAGTTTACCATCAAGATCTTCCAGTTCTTAGATAAGTGAATGACAACCAATCTTACTTTAGATAAAATAAATTTTAAAGGTAATTTAACAGATATTTTTTAGGTTCAAAGCAATTTTCTTTCGTTTTTAGGGTTAGGTAATTCATTTTAATAGTTTAAATTTAATTAAATTAATTTAATTTAATTTAAATAACATTTTTCAAGCGGCTCGTGTCGAGATTCGAATCCGAGATTTTTGGCAATATAGTCACACGCCTATGCCCTTAGGTAGCTACTTTCTATTTTATTTACTACCACATTATTTCTTTTTTGTTATTGCAATTTTTTTATTACTTGATTTATTTTTTGGTTGTGTAGACTAATGTTCTGCCATTGTTGTTTTTGGGTATTCTTGTAATGTGGCTGGCCTTTGTAATTTAGATCGCCATGTTCCTCGAAACCCATACTAGTTAAATTACCCTTAAATAAGACTGTTACGTAAAATTGAAAGACAAAGTAATCAGAGTTTATCAAGACCCCATAGCAACAAAGAAACTTGCAAATCTACCGGAACTACAGTTCCAGACAGAACAACAAGAAGACGAAGAAATAGTCAAGAAACCCATGAAGCTAGAGCATCTAGACTTAGACGACCTCAACCACGCCATGAAATTAATGGAAAGTTACAAAGAACATTTAAGTGAACTCAAAACGCCCAAGTTACAGTATGACAATATAAGCGTTTGGACAATTGTGTTAATCATTCTAATAATTTTTCTAAATATATATGTATTTTACAAAATGTATCTTAGATATAAGAATAAAAGAAACAGTTTTAGATTTAAGGAAACAAAGAGAAATAAAGAAACAATAAGTGTACCCTTAGAAACAATAAATTTTAAATAATGAATTTTATTAATTTAAAAATTAAGCAAAACCTTAATTTTTCATTTACGGCGGGAGGAGTTATGTATCCCCCAATTTACCTATATATTAAATAATAGAATCTAATAGGAATTATTAGAAATTGTTAAATAAATCATAAGTCAATTGCAACAATGTAATACAAGGATAAACCAGACAGGTTATTAACAGTTCATGAGAACGGATATGCAACTTTGTATCCGAGACGACACTGATACTGCATGTGGCAGGTCACAGACGGTTAAGATATGTAATTACCTAGAAATAAGATTGAAACAATGTGTAAAATTAAGAGTAAAGCAGACTTTAGATCTGCAAGTTCTCACAGCTATGTGAGGGGGTAGGATTATTATAAAAAGCCCGGGAGCTCAAGGCCCGACAATCAGTCTTCGAACTCCAAACTTCGTTGTTCAAGCTACTCAATTGAGACAATCTGAGTACTACAGCTTTTACATTGTTGTTTACCTAGACTACTCGCCCTAGTTCAATTAATTAACTAATTTCGATTTAAAGTTATTTTATACAGTTATTCAAAATTCCATGATAATTTCTGTTTAAGATAAATAAATTGTTAAGAAGTTTGGAAACGTTTTTTAAAAACATCGCTCCAAAGGCCCGAACCTTAACTCGCGGAGCTATAAAGAATAATGATATACATACAAAAACTATACATTGACGATATACACAATTTTGAGAGGTTCGGAAGTCTTCGGTAGGTTTCGTAAGTCTTCGGAAATCCTCGGGTTTTACTCGTGAGTCTGAGTAAGGGCTTAAATAATGAAAATAAGGAAATATTTATTGTTTGAAGAGGTCCAGACGTCTTCGGAGGTCTTCGAGACTCTTCGGAAGTCGTGGCGCTCTAGGCCTGGTCGAGCATGTAGCCACTGAATTCCATGGGGTGCTATCTCGGAGGTACAGCGCACAGATACATTCAGCGTCGCCACAATAGATAACCTTTCGAGACGTTATTGCTGTGGGGGCGGCTGGGATGAATTCCTGCCCCAGCCCTTGTGAGTGCTGAAGCTGCTCTGGTGACGGCAGCAGGGGTGACAACAGCTTCGGCAGTGGTAGGATGTCTTGGAAGGCACGCCGGAGAGCGTTCTGCAATTGCTTCCGGTGAACCTGGTGGTTCGAATGGGGTTTCCTGCCCATCCGAAATAGATTATTATAGACGAATTAAATGTGGCGTGCCCCAGGTAAAGCGCCGGGCAGCGTAACTGGTCAGGTATTGAGCAGTCTATGGAGAGCACTGCTATACGAACCCCAAGTACGGTGTCGGGCAGCCTAGCGGGTCACAATTTTAGGCAGGCTATGGAGAGCACTGCGGTACGTGCCCCAGGTGTAGCGGCGGGCAGCGTGACTAGTCGGATTCTTAAGCAGGCTGTGGGGCACTGCTGGTTGAGGTAGTTCATAGGCTATGGTGAGCACTGTAGTTGAGTCCTCAGGTTGTGGTGAGCACTAAGGGTACTGAATTTTGCAGGATTCGCAATCGTATCTATATGCTTTCTTTCCCTATGCAAGGTATGTTGAAAAAAGATTAGTGGAATGGGAATCCAATAGATTCGCTACTTTTAGGGTAGCACAAAAAATGAGTTGGAGATCCCGATTTTCTAGGCCCTTGTTCTATGTGTACTTTGATATAGTGTAACAACGCTGGCAAATAATAGCAATATTACATTAAGCAGTTCTGAAGTTCACGGCATTGCAAATGTATGTACACAACAACATTCTTCTGTTACTAGGTTAAATTGGTTAATAATTACTCTACATTTTATTCTCCCCACCCTAATTTACGACTACTACTAGCCATTGCATCTTTTTCTTTCCTGTTTTTTTTGTGTACTGGTAAATTGCAGTTGTCAAGTTTTCGGTTCTGCGTGGATTGCCGTGACAATGTGTAATAAAACGAGCGTCTCACGGCAGAAATGCCGTGGCTGCAGTGACAAGTTGGTTACTGTTAGAAATAAATATTATTATTAAAAAACACAAATTAGATATTATTATTAAAAACACAATACACAAATCACTTAATACGCACATCAGAACAGTTTGCAATCGTTTTAGCAACAACTGTTCTGATATGCGTGTTAAGTGATTTGTGTTTTCAACGAACTTCGTTCGTTTATGAAATCTATTTGTCTGTGTTTCTGTCTCTCTGTGTGTCCGAGGCCTTTTTAATGGTCGGACATCAATGTGTGATACATCAATCGATTCAGCTCGGTGTCCAGAGCTTAAGTTTTGATGTCAGTTAAAATCGGGCCACGGGGATGCCGAGCCCCCGGGAAAATCCACAGGGATAATTAAAATTTTAAATAAGTTTAAAATCAATATGCGACACATATTTGAACAATTTATGGCATTTCATGCCAATTATTCCAATATTATAGACATTGTTTAAACTTAAATTTTGATTACCGAAAATAATTAGATTCATATAAAAAAAAAATTCTTATCTTATTGATGAGAACTAATATATAGCTTATAAAATATTTATTCAATAAAATAAAATATATTAAAATGTCTCTTTTGTTGTTTATAAATTTTTGTTTTTATCTGAATACTTATAATTATTAGGACATAATAATTTTAATTTCTTTAATTTGTTTTAAAGTAAGTCTACATTTGGAAGTTCGTTGCGACAATGCCTTGCATTTTCAACTTGTTTAATAATAATATCTATTTCTAACAGTAACCTAACCTATCAGTGCAGCCACGGCATTACTGCCGCGAGACGCTCGTGTAATAAATGCACTATCAAACACGGGCAACTGTCAGCTTATGCGATTTATTAATACACCGTTAACCCAGCGTCAAATTATTTCATTGTCCTGATCTGTATCTGAACACTGTGTGATGCTGTAATCTGAGTTACACCATTGAAATTTCCATACAAGAGGTGTTTATCTAATCGTTGTACGCTTTTACGCAAAAGATTGTTTATCATGTATACTTATCTTTTTTACAATTTTCATGGTGTCAAATTTTTTACTATAAATACCTAATCAGAATGGTTGGTTGGTGTGTGCACAATCGTGGCGTTGAAAGTTTTTGTTTGATTGCGAAAAGGTGATGGATGGAGAAGCTTTACAAGAGTGAAATCGAAATGAAAAGCTTTTATTTGTAGTAAAATAGCATTTCGAAGATACATTATAAAGCTTTTACACAACCATGGCACAATTAAGAATACTGAAATAATTATGCTTGAAATTATGCATTCGTACACAGATCCTGATGTGAGCCTAAACTTACGCGAATTGATACTGGAACATTCTGCATATACCTATGATTTTTAAATCAACAGAATTCGTTTTTCAAAATACATTTACGTATAAATGTTTAGATCGGGAAAGTGATGTTCGCAGTAAAAATACCCAATATAATAAAATTGTCGTTTTCGAGTTTTATAGTTTTGCCGAATTCGTTAAAAGGGAATCTGGTGGAAATTTAATGTCATGATGTTCGCATAGGCAGCCGTTTTTCTAGAGTGCTTTATTTAAGCAAGACATATTTCTTATTTATCAAAAATAAAATGTTTTCTTCTTTGTTCAAAATTAGAATGGCTTGTAATTTCACTATACATGTGGCACAATAAAACGCTTTGTGTGTTATTCGCTTTTATACCTTTATAACTTCACGTTTGCCTAGCTGCGACTTATCTGCTGAGGGTGAATTTGCACTTGATAAATAAGTAGCAATTGATTTATAGCTTCCAACATTTGTTGTAATGTTTTAAATGAGATTTATATAAAAGGATTTTATTTACGTAATTCTGCCATTTACGGTAGAGTGCAACATGTCATTGGCAATCCTATAAAATCTTGCCGTCGTTGCTGGAATTTGGTCGTAAATTCCTGCTTGTGAAAAACAGTTTCTGCTTGTGACTCGAGGGAGCTTTTATACTCAGGATTAGTCCCTTTTCACGCATCGCTGTATCTTTTTTGGAATGCCTTATTCTTTTAGTATTTGTTGGTTGCTTTCGCTTTGAAAGCATTTTATTAATAATGGTGTTAGTGACTTCTTGTTACAATGATATAAAAATCCAATTTATTACTAGCTGTAAATCGAAACGTCTCTTGGGGCTTTGTAGTTAATTAGTAATCAATATAGTTGCTGTTACTAATTTTCGTCATTTGGTTAAAAGCAACGTACAATAGAAATACCTTACATTAAAGCAATAATTTTTCGTTATTCTGGTTAGGTAAGTCGAATTTAGTGTTTTTCAAACTTTTTGACACTTGGTATTTTTAACGCAAGTATTTTTTGACACTTTGAGCGCCAACATCTTAAAAAAAATTTTCTATTGGGCCACTGCATATAATGAGCCAAATATAACCGAAAACTCTTCTTAGTTCTATTTTTTATAATTTGAGTAAATAGTATTTTTTTACTGTATTCGATTAAATACAGGTGACCAATTAGCAACCATTTTAGGTTTTGGGAACCTGTATTAATATACCGGGTGTCCCAATGCATACGAAACGCTCGATTACTGCTTAATGGTAACGTTTAGCGAAAAAACTTTCAAATAAATCTTATGTATACTCAAAATGGCTACAACGTAAAATTAATTAGTATCATTCAGGGTGCTCAATAAAAAAGTTATTTACCAAAGTTATGTTTTTTTTAAATGGAACACACAGTATTTTATTACAAATTCTTATTGCTCGTATCAAACTAAGGTAACTTTTATCAGGATACCTATATCTAACTCTCAGTTGTTGAGATATTTTTAGGGATCTTAAACTAAATAAAGCGCCTGTGATAGACGATATACCCGCAGAATTAATAAAATATGCAAGTCAGAAAACTTTAGACAGATTATATGAACTAGTAAAAGCAATATATGACACAGATGAGGTCTCAATAGATTTCGAAAAAAATATTATTGTCCCAATTTCAAAAAAGTCAGGAGCGTGTGAGAATTTTAGAACGGATAGCGTAACTTCGTACACTTCCAAAATACTAACAATAATAATTAAAAATAGAGTAGATGCTTTGACTGAGAAGTATTTAGGCGAAGACCAATATGGTTTTCGTAAAGACAGAGGGACTAGAGAACCGATACTAACGATTAGGGTAATTATCGAAAAAAGGTTACAAAAAAATAAAAAGACTCATTTCGCGTTTGTAGATTTAGAAAAAGCATTTGATAAGGTTAATTGGATTGTTATGTTCAGGGTTTTGCGAAAAGTAGGAATATCTCATAGGGATACAAACATTATTTACCGTCTATATAAAAACCAAAGCGTAGTAATTACATTTGATGAAATAGAAAAGGAAGCTAAGATTAGAAATGGTGTTATACAGGGCTGTATACTATCTCCCTTGATTTTTAATGTTTATATTGAGGAAGCTTTAAACTTAGCTAGAGAGAGAGAAAAGAGATAGGTATTAGTGTACAGGGAAGAAAATAGACATGTTACGTTTTGCAGATGATATAGCCATTGTAGCAGAGTCTAGAAAAGAGTTAGGAGATTTTTTAAATATTGTAGATGAGATACTACAGAGTAACTATAGTATGAGAAAATTAACTTAGGAAATACAAAGATAATGACAAGTGAGTTACAGCCTAGTTCTAAACCAAAATTAAAAATAGGTAACACCGCGTTAGAGGAGGTGGATGAATTTTGCTATTTAAGTAGTATAATTACAAAGGACGGACCTAGCAGAAAGGATATAGTAGCTAGAATAGTTCAAGCTAGGAGAATGTTTTTAAAAAAGAGAGATTTACTAATAGCTAATATTATTAGTGTAGATAATAGAAAAAGTTTCTTAAAGTCGTACGTATTTCTATTATACGGTAGTGAGACTTGGACAATTAAAGAGGTAGATAAAAAAAAGATAAAAGCTTTAGAAACTTGATGTTATCGGAGAATGTTAAAGATTAGTTGGACAGATAGAGTAACAAATGAGGAAGTTTATAGAAGGATATGTGTGGAACCTTGTATTTGGAAACAATTAAAGGTCAGGAGAGATAGAATGATAGGACACCAGTTAAGACATGAGGGACTATTTAGTAAGATCTTAGATTATAGACTACCAAATAAAAATAGAGTAGGAAGGCCTAGACAAAGCTGTATTAGTCAAATTATTATAGATGTAGGTTGTGAAGGGTATGTAGACCTATTTAGACTAGCTCAGAATAGTAAAGAATTTGTAGCTGCGTCAAACCGACCTCAAGTAATTTCGAAAACAAAACTAAAAAAAATTTTAAAATAAAAATCAGTTAACTAAATGTCACAGTGACATAACTCACAATTAGTTGGCGGTCTGGCATGTTGTTAGCGATTCGTTGCTTAAGCCTTACCATAACATATAACTTAATAAACGTCTCCTTGACATAACTCACAATTAGTCAGCGGTCTGGTATGTTGGTAGCTTTTCATTGCTTAAGCCTTACCATACATATAATTTAATAAACACCACCAAGACATAACTGACAATGAGCTAGCGGTCTGGCATGTTGGCAGCGATTCGCTGCTTAAGCCTTATCATAACATATAACTTAATAAACGTCTACACGACATAACTCACACTTAGTTAGCGGTCTGGCATGTTGGTAGCGATTCGTTGCTTAAGCCTTCCATAACATATAATTTAACACTTTTCCTTTTTTGGAGGGATAACCAGGTAATATTTCATTTCCTTATAAATGGGAATCATGCAAACATGATGAAGTTCTTTAACAACCCTCAGTTTGCTAATATCTATGTAGAGCCAAGTAGATAGGGAAAAGACCTAGACCAAGCTATATTAGTCAAATTATTAAAAATTTAGGTTGTGAAGGATATGTAGAACTTTTTAGATTAGCACAGAATAGAAAAGAAGTTAGTGCTGCGTCAAACCGACCTTAAGTAAGGTCGAAAACAAAATGATGAAGAGGTGAAAATCACATACGAAAAAGAGCAAGAACGTCTGAAAAGATTGTGGGAACTAATGGATTTGTCAAAAGATGAAGAACCTTTCAGTGCAAGTGGCTCGGAGTATGAAAAAGAGTTTAAAAGTCAAAGTTCAAGCGATGAAAATATTGCTATAAAAAAAATGAGTTCTTACTACAAAAGAATCTGAAATCCAATGTAAATAAGAACACGAAAAAGAAAAATACATTAGTTCAACAGTGTTCTAATGGTAAGTTTCATATCATTTTAGATGTTTTGATTTATTCGTAGTTTTTTTAGTGTCTGTCAGCGATACAAAAGAAACTAGCAAACTTGATTAGGAATATTATTTTAGTAAGCCCTCTACTTCAGGTATTTTTCTATTTTATTTTACTGAACATTTTTGTTTATTTTATTTTTTTTTTGGATCGTTATTTTTCAATTAGTGAAATTATTGAGTTCGTTATAAGATTTGAAATTGCAAGCAGTGATAATGAAGAAATGGAGATGGATAACGATGAAATTGATAATGAAAATAGAGAAACTACTACTATTATTTGGGATAACTTTACACAATCTAAGCTGAAAATTTTTAATTTTACATAAACAGAAGCAGGTGTAGGTAAAGAGATAGTAAATGATTACAAAGACAAAAAAGGGGTATAAAATTTCCATAACATGAGTTAATCAATTATATCGTAACTGAAGTATGAAGTCTTAAGCTACTAGTATACCACATGCACGCATACACAGTTGGTATGATACTACTTATGATGAAATGAAAATGTTTTTGTTGGTTCTACGTTGGATGGGTTTGGTTAGATTGCCTCAAGTTGAAGATTTATTGGTGAACGACATATACTCGAATAAAATAAACTCAATTTTTTCACGGAATAGATTTGAGTTGCTAGTAAGAACACGGCAGTTGTCTGATGACTTCAATCTCCAGTAAATGATCTTCTGTACAAATTACACCAATTGTAAACAAGCTGGTTGAACGTTTTCAATATGCCTATGTTCCAAAGGAAGATATTTGTATTGATGAGACACCAGTTCCTTTTCGTGGCCGCCTGAGTTTCAAACAATACATTCCATATAAAAGACACAGATTTGAAATAAAATTGTATAAACTATGTTTGCAAGGAGGTTATACTTATAACCTAAAGATAAGTCACATACAATGAATATTTCTGTGGAAACTAAAACTGTATTAGAGTATGTGAAAATTTGCTCGATAAAGGAAGAACTTTCTATACTGATAATTTTATAACAGTGTATCTTTAGCAGACGAGCTTCAATAGAAAAATTAATTTGGTAGGCACCTTACGTTCCAACAGAAAAAATAATTCTCCAGAGGTTGTTAAAGCACAATTGAATAGTTACGGAGCTACAAGTTCACAAAGTAACACTGGTTGTATTATATTGAAATGGAAAGACAAGAGAGATTTCTACAAAACACGATGATTCAATGGTTTCTATAAATAGACCTGGGGAAATAATAAAAAAAAAACGACAGTAATATTAAATTACAATAAATGTAAAGGTTATATTGACCTTTCAGATCAACCAAAATTTTATTCAACAAGTTTATGTAAAAGAATAAAATGGTATAGCAAATTAGTAGTAGAATTGCTAACTGAAACAACTCTAATAAATGCATACCATTTACATCATACGGTAATGAAGAAGAATATTTCTATTATAAGAACATAAGAACTATTTAAAGAACATGCTACTCAGCTATTAGAAGAGTGTTACAAAAAGCCACCCCAGCCTAATCAAATTGTTAAAAATCATTCTAGTTGAAGATAGCAAAAAAGTAGATGTTCAGCTTGCTACGAGAGGTTAAAAAATACACAGGATTGAAAATATGCTAAATCAAAATCCTCGTAAATTTGATACAAATCCAGTGGTTGTGAAAAATTTTACTGTTTAAAATGTTTGCTTAGTAGTCATATATCAAATAAAGTGTAATTTAAGTTATAAAATAAATTAAATCTTTTATTTGCCCACCTTTTTCCTAATTAAATATACGTTTTTTATTAATAGCGTATTATTGAAACTAATTAAAAAAATCGCTGGCCAATAATATATTTTGGTCTAACCGGCCCTGCTCAACAAATTTACTAAGGTATTATATGCATCTGTTGTACTTATACGAATATAGGAAGCAAAAAGTAAGAACACCTCGTTGTATTCGTTAAGATGTATGTGGCTCATGTGACCAAGGCCACTTGTTTTCAAGTTTATACAAATGGCGCTTAACGTATTAAAATTTAATGAAATATTACACGTTGTAGCATTTAAAATTTCTTGTAATAAGTAATATTCTCAAATTGACCTATTTAAGAAAAAGTTCTGTATATGATCTTTCTTTTAAATATCTAAACTTTTTCACTATCGTCTTGGAAGCATCTTCAAAATACAAATGCTTTCATTCATACAATAATTGTAGTCAGTTTCTTCTATACTAGCATTAATTTAAAGTATGCATTGATTTACATTTAACAATACGTATAGTACGTGGGTCGAATACTCTATACCGTTTTTGTAGTGTATTTTTCGCGTTTTAAAGGTAAAACACTTGGCGATTCGTTATGTTTTGTTTAAAATTCACGTTGTCGATTTTTCCTGACGTTCTCAAGTATGCTCGTTTAGTCACAAATTAGCTGAGTTAGGAAGAACTTCAAAATTTTGAAGGCGAAATGTGATTTACGTATCAATCTGCGAACCTAGTTGGGACAGTATATTCACTACCTTATTTTGATCCTTTTTAACAATGCGTAACCTTATAATATTTGGAATTTATGCGTTAATTTCAGCGTAACTATGGAATATAAAAATTAATAATTTAAACCTAAAGAAGCATCAAAAATTTACAACGTAAGTATTTGACATTGGAACTGAGGGTGTTATTTTTATAGTTTAAGAACCATGAAATCGCAAAGAATTTTAGACCCCGTTGGAGATCTAACAGATATTCGCAACACTTGATGGTTAGTCTTCTGAAAAGTTTCCAGTTCATGTTGAATATTAAGAATTATATAATTTAAAGACCAATTTTTCTTTGGTCAGCATTCATAAATGAAAATGCTAATATTTTTGAGCCTACTTTAAAAATAATTTTGTGAGACATTTCAAAGAAAGCCTCTCAACTTGTTAGATGTTAAAACTTTGGGAAACTGATGTTTAAATAAGAGTAGCTGGGAGATGTTCTAACATACTGAAAACTATTATAAAATTTTGTATATACAGAAAACGAATGGTTTAATCAGATATTTAGTTCCGACCCCTTTATGTTCGAAAATAAGTCAATTATTTAAAATTTACCACACTGATGTTTAATTCTTTGTTGTTGAATATTTAATATACAATTATATGCTGACTGGTTTTGAAATTTTTATTTGCAAACTAAACGTTTGGTGATTTAAGTTAATCATAAACGAGGTCAGAAATTTTTATAAGTGATACCAATATTTGTAGAAGTAGCCCTACCTTATACAGAATGATGGATAATTATTTGAGTAAAAGTTCAGAAGTTTTATTAACAAAGATTTAGTATCTTTTCAGCATTGTTTTATTTTTGAATTTAAAAACTGAAGTTGCAGTCTCGTGTTTGCATTTCACTAAAATGTATTTCTTTCAGGTATAAGTCTCATGTTCGTGATTATTGATTGTTATTACGGTATGTGATCTTAGGGTTCCTGGACCATCCCTAGGTTAGCTATTTATTTTGATATATTGAGGTGCAGTGGCGCTCAATTTTTTTTTAATTATCTTTACTTTCAACGCCCCATCCCTCTCCACCGTCCAAACGCTTAAGTGACGTTCAGAGCTAGTTCGTTAACACGTATTCCATCAGTCTTCTACCGGCAACAGTATCAGGAATTTTTTATTTCACTAACGTTGTTTAATTTCATCGCAGGGCATTTATATTTAAAATACTATATTTCATTCGTTCCTCCAACCTATTTATAATATTAAATTATTAGTTGATGTTATACTTTTCTTCTAACGTTAATGTGAATTTTTAGTTGCTTTTTTAGTGCTTCATATTGGCGCTGTATCCCACTTCGCAGACATATTCTATGATGCAACCCTACATTACATTTAAAATTTTCCTTGATTACTGTGTATGTGGTTTTGTCTGTATGATTTTTAGTTTATTGTATGTCATCGAATCCATTGGTAAATGAGTCTATGACAGAGGGTGGGAGTGTCACAAATTGTGGCAGTCCGGTTGTGTAGTTTGAGTAGTGCGCTTGTCGAGTTGTCTTCGAGGGCTCTCCTTGAGCCCCTTTCCACCACGACCAAGATGTCGTCCGCATAGGCTATGACAGACAACACCCCGTCCGTGATTTCCAGCAGTTCTTCAACCACAATATCTCAAAAGAGTAGGCCGCACACTTAACCCTGTGGTTATTCTCTTGGTGATGCTGCATACGTTTGGTCCCGTGAACTGTAATGTCGTGTTCCTGTCCTGACAGTAGTTTCTAAACACGTGATATAGTTGTGAACATCTTAGTTGCTGTAAGCGAATAAAAAGCGAAGTCCACCATAAATAGTTGAAGGGGCTTTCGATGTCCACCATGACGAGTATTACGTATCTTTGGGTTGCTTCCGCTAGTGTTTGACTTGGCGTTTATTGCGTATTCTGTCGAGCGTTCTCTCCTAAACCGGTGCTGTCTTGGATGCATGCCTACCTTTTGTCTGTGCTCACGCATTCTTTCGCACATTAGTCGTTCAAATGTTTTACCCACTGTGTTCAGTAGGCATATTGGTTTGTATGAGTTTGTGTTTGTTCAATATTTCTGTTTAGCTTTCGGGATTATAACAACGTTGTCTCTTTTCAGGTGTTCGGAAATTTTAAAGATTTTTTCACTAACTTAAATTAATTAATGCTTTTCTATTTACGAATGTATGCTTAATTAACGCATTAGCGTTACAAACCATTTTAATATACTCCGAAGTAAACAACTTCTTTCCCATTTAACTAACTCTATATTTCTTACCGTTTTTGTTATAGCATTGTTATCCATTCGTATATGAAACAGTCTGTATATAGGAGTTTAGTACATAATATGCTGCTCTAAGGTTGGACTAAACTCAAATGTACAATGCGAGACGTAGTTACAGTTCTTATTATCTTACACCGTTTAGCACTCACTAAAGACCAAGTCAAGTTCTACAACAACTGACTTTTTCCTCCTAGACTATGTAAATATTGTACATATGTAAGGTGGTAGACATAACATAAAGGCTTAAATGCATTAGGTAAGCGGGTTGAAAGTGTTGCGCGGCTCCGTGGTGTAGTTGGTATGTGTGTGACTACTACGCCCAAGGTCCCGGGTTCGAATCCCGACACGGCCCGTTCGAAAAATGTTAGGCGAGGATTTTTCACAAAAATACACCCTCGTTCGGATGGGAGGTAAATCGAAGTCCCGTGTGTGAGTGTTGTCACGCACGTTAAAGATCCCTACCTTGCTTGGAACAGCAAAGGTACGGCAAAATTCCAAATTTTCAAGGTAAAAAAACTCGCTTCCTGGCCAATGTAGTACCTTCGGGTGGAGCATTGGAAAATCACATATAGGGTTGAGAGTGTATGCTAACGAATGAGGGAAGGTTTTTAAAATACACGGAATTTTAAAATAAAGCTTTTAAAGACATCCAAACTGTCGTAAAATTAGGCAAATGCATGTGAAGTTTGTATGGATTTGAAAAAGATTATGAACAGTTGTTTGTACTAAAAATTTTTTAGGAAGAAGCTTATTTCAATGCGATTTTCGGATGTAGCAACACTATTGATCTCTTTTTTATCTCTTTTCAAAGCAATTTCTTCGGAATTACTCACAGAAAAAGGTTTAATGAAATTACTTGCCGAACATCATGCGACATTTAAGCTCTTAAAAAGATCAAACGCCAAACTCCAAAATGATTGATTATATTAACCCCTCGAACATCTCCAATAATTTTAACGTTCTATTTTGATTGTTAACAACACGCCTTGAAAGATTGTTTTCAGATAACTAAAGTGCATACATCGAATGCCGTAGTTAAAGCTAAATTCTTATCTGAATGCAATTTGCAGTCATTTACGTCTTCAAACACCACGTATAAATCTTGCTCACGTGAAATAAATCCACGTGTTGTTTTCCGTTAGGGCCGATTTTTATAACATAAATCTTTGAAATCCGGGGCAGTTATATTATGTTATACGATGCGACACAAAACGGAAACTGAAAGGAAAAAGTCTTTAAAATTTGCGATCCGTGAAATAAGATAGCCGGAAGAAATCTAAACAATGGAGATTCAACAGAAAGTAAATTTTTCCGGTGATCCAAATACTTATAAATTATGTCTAATGTTTGTACAAGAGATATATGGAAGTTTCGTACATAAAGTATGCTTTCTTTGTGTATCTTAAATTTTCGGAGAAAGGTGTCTGCTAGTAATAACTTATTTCCGAAAAGAGTTGTTGCCAGGGTGGAGACAAATATCAAAGAGCTTGCCTATTGGTACAAATTCATATATATTTGTTTAACAAACATAAATGGTTTTGAACGCGTTTTTATTAACTGTTATTTGTTATTTCAACGAAATAATCTCTGGATCACCTTTCACTAGTGGAAATTCAACTCAACTGAATGCTTGATATTAATATTAACTTCGGAAATCGCCTGTATTTCGTGTATGATGCAGCATGGAAAATTTTGTTTCATTTACATTTTCATGGCGATATTTGTACATTTATATTAATCTCTGGCTAAAGCGCACTGCAGAGTATTACCTCATAAAACAGTAAATGCCATATTGGTAATGGGCATTATGACACCATTTATTTTCATAACATAAATTAGAAACTGTAACTGTAAGGGGAATTTGAGAATTCAATTTTAATTTATCGTTTGTTGTACCTTTCCATAGTTTCATATGTGGTTTACGCAATGCTGCTCTACTTCGTTTTTACATGATAATCAAAATCGAATGACTTGCTACCTATGGCGTTACTTAAATAATAGGTTCAATCCAGAATACTGCTTGATTAATAATGATAATTATTCACGCCGTGGCAACTAATAAATTAATAATCAAGCGCTATAGATCGTAATGTACTTTCACTATGACAGACCATTATATAACATACACATTCCTGTTTAATAGTTAATTGATTAATGACATCAGTTCTACACCCCGTAAATTCCAAACCGGAATTCACGGCCTCTCTGCCAATGAAATCATTTGCACTTTTAGAATTCACGAGTTAAACAAATCATGTAACCCTGTAAATAACAAGTCGTTCGTATCATACCAACCACCTAACAAATTGCCATTTTTCGTTATTTTGAACTCAAAAATAATTATTAATCGTTGTTGTTTGAGTCGTTCGCGTACATTTTGTTAAAATGAATTTAGATAACAGTGAACGCGATAATCATGAATTGTGTACTACTCCGAATATTCTAGAGACTGCAAAAGCAGCAACTTTTAATCTACTTCCCGAAAAATTTAATAATGTTCTAGAAATCGTACCACTAAATAATGTGTTTCAGTTAAAAATAGAGTTCAATACATCGGTTGCAGGTAAACCAGAAATATATGGGTCATACTTTACTGTTTGTTAACAAATGGATTTGTAGAATTTCTGAGACAGGTAATAGGTTATAATGAATAGGACCAATGTATATTTTCTCTTAGTATAATGAAAGAGTTAGTTCATGTTTATACTCCGAACTTGAAGGTGAACCTTTAAGACGCATCTTTTTATACAGATATGTCAAATACATGTTACCTAGAAAATGTAATATTTTTAACCAATTATTATACGTTTTAATTGATTTTGAGAGTCAAATAATTAGTAATTATAAATAAAGGTAACACCAAATTTACGAGCTTTATTCTTAACCGAAAAGCGACCTATGCACTTTTGCTACATAGTTGAAATTGGTGCTTCGAGTCGGATGCTAAAACGTACAGTAGGTAAAGAAATTCTAACGAAACTTTCCTAAATTAATAAAAAGTGAAGAGAGTTTCCAGTTCCAGTATAAATGTAACCATTTAGTATTCAAAGGTTCTGAAAGTGTTATTTTAAATGAAAGTACTTTATTTATTCAAGAATAAGAAGCGTATTGCAGGGATTAAAGATCACAGTACATATTCATAAATTGTTATGAACTGAATATTGTTCGCTTCTAATACTATATTGCCGAAATCTGTTTAACACACGCTTATTGTTGTTCAAAAGCTAGGATTTAAAGTATGTTGGGTTATATCTAAAGCCGTAAGAATTGCTTAACTAGTTATTTCTTGTTTTGTTTTCATAATTGATTGTAAAGTGGAAGCTGTAATTAAACAAAGGTCTGTTGAAAATAGAAAAATTAGACTGACAATTAGTTGACAAGTAATCATGAATCAGAGGAGAAAACGTTTGCTTTTAAAATTACTGGAAATTTTAAGTAAAGCTTTTGGCAGATCCAGTTTAATTCAAGATGATTGAAGTGATAGATGAATCACTATCTGCTGATAGGGAGGTTGTTCAAGAAAAATATTGTTCGGTTTTAACGCTTCTTCAAGAAAAAAGTAATTCATTTTAAACAGTTGTGAACCAAACTCCTATTTCAGCTAAATCACTTACAGTGATTTCAAATGTAAATAAACAGCAATTAAAAATTCCACACTTCTTGGGTATTCGACAGGTTGGAGTTTGTGTAATGAGCTTTTTGAAAATTAAATAATAAAGGATTCAATGTTCACTGATGGTTGAAAAATTATTCTCAAGTATTTAGTAGATGAGCTCCCGAATTTAATTGTTAATCTAAAATTGACTAGTGGTAACTTCAAAGTAGCGTTGGATTCATTAAAAAGTAGATATGAATGAAAATCAATTAAACATAATATACGTTCACATAAAAAACTTATTGGGTGCAAATTCCTTGAATAAATCATATGCAGGTTTTCTTAGTGGTTTTATTACTTTTCTAAAATAAAACATAGAAGGGTTAAAAAGTTTGCAAGTTGTAACAATTTTTTCAAAAGGAAAATAGTTAGTTGAAACAAATTAGAAATCTATAAAAAAATTTGAAAAAATCCGTCCAGACCACTTATTCACAGCAGTAGGTCGATCTTCGATTTTTAATAAGTCCTTGGTCTCATATGGAAAACAACAAGCTTATTATTTTCTAATTTATTCAATCACAAGCTTAATTCGAAATTTTGTTTTCACAATCTTGCAGAATACAATTCAGCTGTTATGAAACCTGATTTGTAAAGTCAGAAATAATAATTTAATCTTTCAAAAGCCCATGTAAACACCTTATGGTTCAGGAAACATCTCATAGTTTCGAACTTGTTTCATTTACACGGTACGTGACCATTAAATGTTTTGTTTTGATAAGACTTCCCCTCGCTTTAACTGTCTTGGGAAGTAATTTTCATAATCCGCTCATTTCCACTACATCTTCGAGGCAAGTGGGCTGGAAAATCGTTGATGGCGAGACTGTTGTTTAAAAACTTTAGTTCTTTAATCGGTTTTTATTGCAGCGCAAAACCCCTTGTAGAATTAATCACCCCAATGGTGAGACAACCAGATCGCAATTGTTGAACAAGATCCATTCCATACCGCATTAGATTGGGCCCGACGCCTTGTGACCATACCGACGGGATCTGTGCCAGACTAACTTGAAGGCCATCGCTAACCACTAATGGTTAAGGGTGAGTGACTTTTTGCTGAACCTGAAAAGGGTTTTATATTGTTTCGACAACCTCCTTTTCCACTAGGACTAACCCTCAAGTAGTAGTCCTTAAGACTCGGCATCTCGTCGTTAAGTCGTAACCTATTATTTATAAGTAAATTTTCTTATCCAAAGCATTTGATTCTTTAGAAATGATACATGATAAAATTTTTATATTTAAGAATTTACAGCTACAACTATTGTAAAAAGATTTGAATTAAAATATGTACGTGATTATCATATCTGATGATCATCCAAGTCTAAGAGACAAAAATATTCTATAAATAATAATTTTGTTTCATATAACTAAACTTTGTGAATTAATTTAATTTTTTTGGATAAAAGTTATTTGTTATACAATAGATATTTTCTGATTCTAAAAGGTTTAATTTACTAAGTAAAGTAAATTAAAAGTTTTAAAAAATTCATTCCAATAGGGTTTCTGTATCTACCCTACAATACCCTTTTTAATAGGTGCTAGATACAACTTCACTTTATTTAATTTTCGGTTTAACGAAGAATATTTCAACTCTGATCTTTTTCATGATCTCCCAAGGGTAATAGTCAAGCTAGCGGCAGAAGCGGCAAGTTTTATAGTTCCAGCTTCCTTTTATTTAATTCCCCTACATTGACCTAGTTGGAGACGAATAAAAATAACTCGTTACATTGACGCCCAATGTCGTGGGGTTAAAAATAAATTCGCTACATTAGCCCGTGCAACGTGGGGCTCGAAATATGTAACAACTTTGGTTAGCTATAAAAAATTGATTCGCTTCAACGTAAATGTTCAAGATTGGGATTTTATGTTAGTGTACATTCTATCCCAAAAATTAGACAGTCAAACTAGAAAGGCGTTTGCTTTCGATGTTGCTCCTATGCACGGTCTGCATTAGACCGGTAATTTAAATTGTAGAGCATAAATGTTCGGTTTTAGAACGTTGAAATATTCTTGACTTAGGTCAATATCAAAAACCCTCACAGTCAAAAAATTTTACATTATGTTGATATGTCACAAAATTTACAAAGTAAACGTGCAAATTTTTATTCTAATGATGTTAGTGAATCGAAGTATATAGGTAGTAATAAGGAAACATGTTTATTGTGCAACTTCAACAATTATACAATTTATAAATGTACAAAATTTGGTGGCCTCCCTTGTCAAGAAAAATGAAATTTCCCGTTTCTCGAAGTCTGACGGTAACGTGTTCCGTACTTAAAAGAATTTCACACGATTTACCGCATTCCTTGTTGGATGAAGAAAAATTATCATTCAACAAAGCATCGCATTACGGATCCTTCTTTTTATATTCGTTAAGTGATATAATGTTTAAAGGGATGTCTGTACAACCAGAATTATTTAACATACTATGTCGTTTCCGAACTTTTGCGTTTGTGTTAGCCTGTAATATTCAAAAGATGTACAGAATGGTCAGAATCAATCCTTCTCAAACATTTCTCCAAAATATTTTGGTTCTGTGAAATCTGTTTTGTTCAAACCTGTATTAACCAAAATGTGGATAATTTACTAAACCACTCAGTTTGATTCTTGACTATCATCTAATGTTCAACAGATTTTTAAAAGAATATACTCAAACAACAACACTTCAAATTTAATAATTGATAATAAAAAGTAACTTCGAAACTGTAAATACTTTCTATTAATTTAGTTTCTTAACAATTTAATAGACAGTATTTGTATTTACATTCAACATATCAGAAATTATGAAATATTTTTTGCGAAAAATAAAGTATTATTGTTACGTAAATTTTGGACACATCTGAGATAGATCTATCAAGTTGTGTAACAATCTAGTGCTTTAATAGTAACTTTAAAAAAAGGAACGAACTAAAGCATAATTAAAATTTGTCACTTCAATATTACTTTCACATTCTAAAAGCATTCTTAAGATTTTCATTATGATCGATTACCAACACTTACACCTTTTATATATATATATATATATATATATATATATTCTTCTACCTACTACTTTTACTTTTGCTTGTTTACTCCACCCCTCCACCCTTTTATTTTTATTTATAATAAATATATCTGATTATAAACTTTACTACTTTATTTATTTAAACAAAATTTGCTACACGACTTTTGTCGTCGTCCCTATTTTAGTATTCAATAAATGACTTCTATTCGAGGTGCTTTAGCAACGTTTGGTTGGTTATCTATTTACTGTTTACTATATATTATACCTCGACTATATGAAACCTTAATCTCAGGGTGTTCACCTTACTCACCGTGAGTTCAATCGTGAGTAGATGTGCACTACCCAACCAAACTGCACCCTCGTTTGTTTTACCACTTTTTTAATGCACTGATTTACTATATATGCCAAATTTTAACAGATCAAAGTTGCTTGGTGCCAAATTAATTTATGTATACTATTTATGACTTTAATTTTGACGTTTTAAGATATTCACGGTACTTACCTGAATTATACCGCGCTGAAGACCTTCTTTTAAACTGCTGGCTCAAGATCGTATTCACCGTACGCACCTTCACAAGGATTCTCAATCGTAGTTCACTTGCGTTTCGCCTCCAGGTGTTCTTAACCAATTTCGTTGACCCCAAATCTGAAATAATTTTACCCCAATTTAGAATTTAAAAAAAACCGTTGTATCTACTTCCCCTGCGTTAATTCTTTCTCGTAATATACTGCTCTCCTGTTTCCCTACTTCTTATTCCAATTAATCCTCTCCTTGCTCAATCCAAATCAATCCAGCCGTCCTATTTTAAATCAATCCTTGTCCTGCTATTCCTTTAATATCCACACGATGTCCTTACTGCCGTTAATCTGCTCAAATCACTCCAAAAATTATCAATATCGTCGTTGCCTTTTATATCCACTCAAATCTCCTGCTGCCGTTTAACCAAATCTACCCAAAACCAACACCAATTTTGCTCAAACCTAAATAATCGTCGATTTTCCCGTCGCACTAGTTACCCATTCCAAATCTTCTTTAATACTCGTTGCCTTTACTATCGATGCTTCTTATTACTCTCACTTTACTAAATTAGACTCTTTAATACACATAAACTTTTATTTCAATAAATATTTGTACAACTTTTAACGCAGGTTTTGTAAAACACGTCTTTATCTGAATATAATCGAAATTAGAATCTTTTTTTATTTATTTCGCTTAGCGATAAGATCAACAACCTAGCTTACTTGAATTACAATTCTAAAACATACAATATCCAATAACAATTCGTCTTTCCTTTCGTGTCCAAAATACCTTCACTACAGTCTTTATAATGTTCTTAATTTCTACTATTGGTCCAAAAACACTTCACAATTCTCCAATAACCTTTTATATATCTATTCACTTTTAATTTTGATTTTACAATTCGTCCAAAAGTTGATTCTATTAAAAGAAAAGCCAAAATAATTTACACACGACCTGGACGCTTTGTTGGTTGCAGATATCCATAAATGCGTTCGGCTTTCCGACGGCAAATGTACTTTCACTGGCTCATAAAATATCAACTCAGTATATAACCTTAAGTACCGTGCATTGTATCAACGTCATAAAGTCATGTTGTCTACCTTTTGGCACATATTTTTCAAACTAAAATGGTACATACTTTAGCATATGTAAAGTACAGCAAAATATAGTTTTTTTAATTATTAGATCTGATATATTAATCCTATTGTTTGGCATACACCCCTTTTAACACAAATCTACCCTTAGAAGCCTTGTACCCCCCCCCCTTACATAATATTGGCCCCACTGATTTTTAATGAAATTGGAAATTTCGTATGTTTTTCTTTTCCCCTGGTGTGCAAAAATTTCTAATTTTTATTTAAAATCACTCTTTCGTTGTTTCATTTCAATTTGGCAACCCCTATTCGCCTTTCTCTCACATCTATCATACTACGCTATATTCTAACCTATACTATACGACAATAACAAAAAAAAAAAAACTAAACTTTCCGTTGCATGAACTACATTGTAACCTATTCTACTAAACCCTCTTCCTGTACTACTCTATATGGGTATAAATTCTCCAAGTGAAAACGCCCGCGATATCCCCCTGTCATATTATCTAGCTCAAACGTATTTCCTTCAGCAAAAATACGCGTGATCTTGTACGGCCCTTCATAAGGAAACAACAACTTCGCGCAAATGTTTCTGTTGCGGTTTGAAACCCTTAATCGTTTTACTACTACCAGATCCCTATTCCAAAAATCGTTCTTTTTAATTTTCCTACACCTTCGCTCGATGTCCCTACGCTGCATCCTTTCAATTCTACGCCTAGCACTACCTAACAGCTCTGTTATGTCTTGTATCTCGACTTCCTCCCTCCATGGTCTAGCTGGTATAATCCTTCGCATCAATGTTACCGGACATGTTTTCGTAACCGAACTCGGTACGCTATTCATAAAATTTTCTATTTGTGGCAGATATCTAATCCATCTGTCGTGATGCTCCTGTGTCGCCAATCGTAGATATTTTATTACCTCTCGTATATAACGTTCGCATGGATTAGCTTTCGGATGCCGTATGCTGCTAAATGATACTTTAATATTTGCCCTATTTAACCCGTTCCTGAATCTTTGATTGTTGAAATACGTCGCGTTGTCTACCAAAATCCTTTCTATCTTCCCGACCTGGCTTTCAAATTCTCCAATTGACTGCAATGCATGCACCGTGTTACTCCGTCTTGCCGGAAATAATTTGACAAATTTAGAAAAAACGTCTACCATCACCAATATGTGTCGATACCCCTGTTCACTCGTAATCAGGTTGCTTAAGTAATCAATCGCTACCAATTCTAACGGTCCATTTACGCTCACGTTCATCGGCGTATTCTGCAACACCACATTCTTGTCTTTACCTAGAATACAAATTTCACACCGATTTATCCTTTCTTTAATCACCGTGATATCATTTCTTGCATAAAACGCCTCTCTAAATACCAAAAATGTTTTTCTGATGCCTATATGTCCGAGTTTTAAATGAATTTCGTCTATAATTTCAACAGCCACGTCCCTTGATAACACTACCAGCTCTGCATCCCCTATCCTTTTTACCACAAACTGCCCTACGATGGTGAATCCCCGGTACTCTTCCATATTTTCTCTCGTTAGTTTCTCGCGTATCGAGCTCACCTCACTGTGCCTCTGCGTCTCTATAAGCTTGGCGTTTGTCCACCGACCAACATCCCTGAACTCCTGCAAAGCAATTAAACAACCCTTTATGTTTTGATTCGATTCCACCTGCGGTCTGCTTAGAAAATCCGCCGTCACATTCTCCTTTCCTGGCTTATGCTTAATTTCAAAGTCGTATTCCTGTAACACCAATGCCCACCTATACAACCTACTGTTTAGAAACTCCTTTTTCTTCATGAACGTTACCACCGTGTTGTCGGATTCTATTAAAATTTCTTACCTAACAAATAAAAACGCAACTTTTTCACTGCATATACTATGGCCAACATCTCCTTCTCTGCCGTCGCATACCTGGTTTCGCAGTCTTTAATACCCTGGAAATGAAAACAATTGGTACCTCAGCTCCATCCTGAATCTGCACCAACTCGGCCCCGATTGCATATTTCGACGCATCCGTCCTCAAAATAAAATCGTCTTTAAAATTTGGATATTTTAACGCTAACTCTGTATAAAATGCACCTTTTAAATCCTGGAACGCCTTCTCCCGTTCAGCAGTCCATTTCCATCTCTCTTTTTTCTTTAACAAACTCACCAACGGCACACACAATTCAGAATACCTCGGTATAAACCGTTTGTAATAATTTAGAACCCCTAAAAATCCTCGCAATCCTCTCACATTCTTCGGTTGTGCAATATTTTTCAACTCGTCCAATCTTTTATTGCAAATTTTCATCCCTTGTTCGCTAATTTCAAACCCTAAATACGTAACCTTGCTCTTAAACAACTCGCATTTCTCCACGTTCAGCTTCAAACCCCCTTCGTCCAGTCGTTGGATCACCTTTTCTAAATGCTCCAGGTGCTCTTGCTCGTTCCTTGAAAAAATCAACAAATCATCCACATAATGCGAACAGAAACATTCATATTCGTTAAACAACTTTTGCACAGCCCTTACAAGTGCTGCTGAAGAACTACTTAAACCAAACGGAACTACAGAAAACATATAAATCTCGCCTTCGATACTAAATCCGTAAACTTTTACTGTCTTCATGCAACGGAATTAACCAAAACGAATTTTTAAATCTAATTTACTGAAAATCTTCATTTCATATACTTTATACAACAAATTATCCAACCCTTGTGGTTGTTCGTACTGCGGTTTCGTAATCGCATTCAACTTCCTCGCATCCAAACAAATCCTTATATCCCTTTTGTTGGGTTTTGGTACAATAACTACTGGGTTCACATATGGAGTTTTCGCTGGTTCGATAATACCCTCTTTTAACATTTTGTCTATCTCTATTTTAACCCTATTTCTTATGGCAAACGGAATTGGATACACCCTTGTATTAAACCCGCTGTCTTCCGTGACCTCCAACTTATGCATATACCGCCTCGCAAATCTTGGCTCTTCATTAAACAAGCCTATATATTTATTAAACAAATCCCCCTAGCTTCATCTTAATTTCATTACTCACTTTCCCTATCTGTTCATCATTTATTAATCTCGCAAACATATTACATAATCGCACTTCAATCCTTCCATAATTATCCTCTTTAATCATTCCTAATCCTGTACTATCTATATCATTTCCATTCCTATATTCTGAACTAACCGTAGGCACCACCCATAACCTATCTTTATCAAATATCCTAATTGACCTATCCTTTCCATCTATATTCATCCCAAAATCCTCTATAAAATCCATACCTAATATGAAGTCTAACTGTAACCCCTTTGTAATTAAAAACTCTGCATCCCCTGCTTCTTTATTTCCTATATATATCGGTACACGGATAACATTATAAATCGTCGTTAGCTTTTTGTTCATCGCTGACCATAAATTAACCCCATCAATTGTTCCTATTCGTCCCTTTAAAAATTCTCCATGTTTAACTACCACACTCTCATTTACCAGCGACAACTGTGAACCACTATCAACTAAAGCAACATATACACAATCCCTTAAACTAATATTTATAAATAACAAATTCTTTTTATTAAAAATGTAACTGTTTAACAATAAATCCCTTATACTATAACACACGTCAATATTTACTCCTAAGCGGTCGGTCGTCCAAAAATTCGCGTTTTTTTTGTTCCTGTGGCGTCTCGTGAATCTGCACCACCTCAATCCTATCTGGGTCCGTTGTAATTGCGCTCGTCGTCATATGCTGGACGTTTACGTCCCTGTCCATCCGGCTGTTTCCATTTTGTATTCCGCCCCAGTCGTCCGGCCGTCACCCTCGTGGTTGCCGTGCTGGTATCTGTTTTGTCCATTGTATCCATTTTCCTGTGATCCCTATTGTAATACGGTCGTCTATGTACCTCGTGTCCCCAATGATTCCGATGTCCGTGGTTAAAATTGTCCTGTCTGTAATTAGGTCTGTTTTCATGGTACGGTTGTCGTCGGCTGTCTTCCCTATAACCCCTGTTTTGCTCCCAATAGTTTGTCCGCGTTTTCGCCTCCAGTGCTGTCGCTAAATCAAAGTTTCTCATTACCCCTAAGAATTCCCTCAACGTCTTGACATTTTGTACCACTACCACCTTCGTAACTTCCGGTTCCATATGTCCTGCTAGTAGTAGTACAATGTCGTCCTCGCCCAATTTCGGTGTCAAGTGTTGTGCCTGATTAAACTTGTCAATCGCGTATTCTTCGCGTGTGCCGTGAGTCCTGCTGTAATGTCCGGTAATTAAATTCGTCCTTATGTCAGTCTGGTGTGTATTGCTCCAAAATTGTTCTATAAAAAGTCGTCTAAAATCAGCGTACGTGTCGTATTGTTTTCGAATGATGTTATGCCATTTTTCGGCATTGCCCGTCAAAGTTGCCCCCACGATCTGTAGTTTTGTTCTCTCGTTTTCAGTCCCTACGATTTCGTCTAGTCGGTCTAAGAACCCCATGGGCTGTTCTGTCCTACGTCCCTCAAACTTCGGTAATGTGTCCCGGTTTAATCTAACGTGCTGTCCGTAGTCTAGTCCAATGCGCCTCCTTTCTAGGTCGTCCAATTTTTCTTGTATCTGTCTAACGTCATGTCCTACCCTGGTTTCTAATACCGTGACTTTGTCGTCAAGTTTTTCGTCCAGTTGCGTCCTACCGTGCACATTTTCGTTTTGGATCGTCTCTAAAGTTTGTCCTAGATTTCTGTAGTTGGTCATATGTCTTTTGTCGCATGTTTGTATTTCTGTACTTAAATTCGAAAACCCGCTAATCATCGTTTCTTCCACTGTATCTACCCGTGTCTTAATTTCCGTTCTTAGGTCCGTCCGTGTCGCGTTCAAGTCTCCCTGAAAATGTACCCGTGTGTGTTCCAACTTGTCGTCAACCCTGTCTACTTGTTGTTGGACCTCTGTCCGCATGTCGTCCTTTACAATCTGTATTTGTGTTAGTAAATAGTCCTGCGTATAGTTCATTTTTGCCGTCAGTTCCGCGTGCGCCGTCCTAAACTCGTTCCTTAGTTCCGTATGTGTCTCTGTAATTTTATCTGTCAGTTCCGTATGTGATTCCGTAATTTTATTTGTCAACTCTGTTTTAACGGTTCTTAGTTCCGTATGTGTCTCTGTAATTTTGTCTGTCAACTCGTTCTTTAATTCTGTGTGTGATTCTGTAAATTTTATAGCTAATTCATTTTTTAATTCTGTCTGTGATGTCTTAAAATCGTCTTTCATACTCATCAGAAATCTCATAATGTCCTGGGTTCCGTCGGCTTCTGCTGCCTTCACCTCCGGTACCGTCGCCTGGTCCGCGTCCATGTCTGTCACCTCCAACTCTGTCTGCCTCACGTCCGTCTCCTGTATGTCGCCCCCTGCGTCTAGCTCTATGTCTTGTGTCCCTAATTCCATCTCAACACCGTATATCCGTCCCGATCTCGTGATCCTTTTCGTGTCCGCGTCCGTCATCTCTGCTTCCTAGTTTTGAACTCGTTTTCTGTAAAATAATAAAATAAAAAAAAAACTGCGGGCCCCACCTAATCTCGGGATCCCGTATTCTGCTGTCTTTCACTCTAACACTTATCTAGCCTTTTTCTCGAGCCTCACGTTGGGTTTGCCACCTTCTCCTGCCTCCCACTTTTACTTTTGCTTGTTTACTCCACCCCTCCACCCTTTTATTTTTATTTATAATAAATATATCTGATTATAAACTTTACTACTTTATTTATTTAAACAAAATTTGCTACACGACTTTTGTCGTCGTCCCTATTTTAGTATTCAATAAATGACTTCTATTCGAGGTGCTTTAGCAACGTTTGGTTGGTTATCTATTTACTGTTTACTATATATTATGCCTCGACTATATGAAACCTTAATCTCAGGGTGTTCACCTTACTCACCGTGAGTTCAATCGTGAGTAGATGTGCACTACCCAACCAAACTGCACCCTCGTTTGTTTTACCACTTTTTTAATGCACTGATTTACTATATATGCCAAATTTTAACAGATCAAAGTTGCTTGGTGCCAAATTAATTTATGTATACTATTTATGACTTTAATTTTGACGTTTTAAGATATTCACGGTACTTACCTGAATTATACCGCGCTGAAGGCCTTCTTTTAAACTGCTGGCTCAAGATCGTATTCACCGTACGCACCTTCACAAGGATTCTCAATCGTAGTTCACTTGCGTATCGCCTCCAGGTGTTCTTAACCAATTTCGTTGACCCCAAATCTGAAATAATTTTACCCCAATTTAGAATTTAAAAAAAACCGTTGTATCTACTTCCCCTGCGTTAATTCTTCCTCGTAATATACTGCTCTCCTGTTTCCCTACTTCTTATTCCAATTAATCCTCTCCTTGCTCAATCCAAATCAATCCAGCCGTCCTATTTTAAATCAATCCTTGTCCTGCTATTCCTTTAATATCCACACGATGTCCTTACTGCCGTTAATCTGCTCAAATCACTCCAAAAATTATCAATATCGTCGTTGCCTTTTATATCCACTCAAATCTCCTGCTGCCGTTTAACCAAATCTACCCGAAACCAACACCAATCTTGCTCAAACCTAAATAATCGTCGCTTTTCCCGTCGCACTAGTTACCCACTCCAAATCTTCTTTAATACTCGTTGCCTTTACTATCGATGCTTCTTATTACTCTCACTTTACTAAATTAGACTCTTTAATACACATAAACTTTTATTTCAATAAATATTTGTACAACTTTTAACGCAGGTTTTGTAAAACACGTCTTTATCTGAATATAATCGAAATTAGAATCTTTTTTTATTTATTTCGCTTAGCGATAAGATCAACAACCTTAGCTTACTTGAATTACAATTCTAAAACATACAATATCCAATAACAATTCGTCTTTCCTTTCGTGTCCAAAATACCTTCACTACAGTCTTTATAATATTCTTAATTTCTACTATTGGTCCAAAAACACTTCACAATTCTCCAATAACCTTTTATATATCTATTCACTTTTAATTTTGATTTTACAATTCGTCCAAAAGTTGATTCTATTAAAAGAAAAGCCAAAATAATTTACACACGACCTGGAAGCTTGGTTGGTTGCAGATATCCATAAATGCGTTCGGCTTTCCGACGGCAAATGTACTTTTACTGGCTCATAAAATATCAACTCAGTATAAAACCTTAAGTACCGTGCATTGTATCAACGTCATAAAGTCATGTTGTCTACCTTTTGGCACATATTTTTCAAACTAAAATGGTACATACTTTAGCATATGTAAAGTACAGCAAAATATAGTTTTTTTAATTATTAGATCTGATATATTAATCCTATTGTTTGGCATACACCCCTTTTAACACAAATCTACCCTTAGAAGCCTTGTACCCCCCCCCCTCACATAATAATATATATAAATATATATACGAGGGATGTTTTCAAAGTTCTGGGAATTTAGCTATAATTTTTTTGTCACTTCAATATTACTTTCACATTCTAAAAGCATTCTTAAGATTTTCATTATGATCGATTACCAACACTTACACCTTTATATATATATTATATATATATATATATATATATATATATTGCTGTGATAAGGGGTTGCTTAAGGGTGCACGTTATAGTAAAGGTCGTTTGGGAATGAGTAATTAGAATAGTCAGCAAAAAACTACACTTATTTAAGGAAATAATTAAGAAATAGACATAGTTTGTAGATAGTAAGTAGTCAACACCCTGTATATAGAGCAGAGATAGTTTTTGGGCGACGCAGGTAAACATAGGAAAACGCATGGTTGGCGTAGGAATGAGAAATACATGTAGTAAGTAAATAGTAAATATTAAATACCCTGTAGATAAAGTTTAGTTAATTTAGGTAAAACAAATAAGGATATTTTTCAGTGGAAGTACGCGTATATTTAGGAATAAATGATAAATGATAAAGACACGCATTAAGAAAAAGAGTTCCAGACAATTAAATTAATACGGATGTAGAAATAGAGTTTCAGGTAGTTAATATAAATGCGTACAAAGATCTAACCATTTTGATAAGAGAAATGATTAAAAATTGCGTGAATCGCATGTTAACATGAAAATTTAAAGTCGGGTTGCATCAGTTATTTATAGAAAAGCAAGTAATCTATCAAAATACAGCATGGTGATAAGGAAAGACAGCTGCGGGCAGGTTGTGATTATGGGAAAACGTCGAGCATTACATCAGAAACTGCTCTAAATAAAATTATTTGATTGGTCAGAGACAAGCGACGAGTTCTAGACCAAACCCACGGATGGAGTGGGAATTCGAGATTATATTAGCAAGCACCTTGATAAGAAAGTCAGTTTTGAACTCAATGAAGGCCGAAGTGCATTGCCATTAAACAAAGTATTACGTAATAAGTATAAAAGTGAAAAATAAAATGAGTGCGAATATGAAGATTACAATTGCCGTTTAAACGGTTTCGAGGTCTGAGGGAAATAGACTAGGATTCTGATGTTAAGAAAAATACAGTAATACAATTTAAATGTCAAGGGGAAAAGAAGAATAATACAATCTTGAAGCACAGGGGTGAAACAAAGTGCAATTTTAAGTCTGGGGCAAGAATGATAAAAGTCTAAGTTTGAGGAATTGAAATAAATTGGGGTATATAATTTAATGGTGGTGGTCCATAGTGTAATAATTTGAATGGAATCCAGAATTGGGGAAGATCATTTTTATTGGAAGCGTCGGTGTGAAAAAGATAAAACCAGGTCAGATTTTTAGTTATAAGACATTTGTTTCTCTATATGAATTTATTTTATTTTTAATATTGAATTTGCTAAATATGATATGCTTGTAAAAAGTCAACAAAAGAGGTTGCATACGTATAGAATGAGTAATGTGATAACAGGTTTAGAATATTCTACACTTTGTTGGTAAAGATAATAAGTTTTTTTTTGGTGACTTTGAGTTTTGAGTAAATGATTGTTAATAAATGAGATTTATAAAATTAACTGATTGAAAAGTGTAATTCGAATAATTTCAAAAGCTGTACATAACATATTGGTTTCATTATATAAAATCGAAATTTACTGAATTTTATAATTCCAAATAAATGCTAGCCGAGGTCATAAGATTTAAATAGTACAAAGGCGGAGCCACAAGTTGAATAGGAAAGAGATAACCCGCAAGGCGGTAACGTATCGAATTTTGCCATTGGTAGATAGAGTTGTTTAAAGATAAAGTCCAGTTGATAGCAACATTAAGAAAACAGCTGGAGGAGGAGATAATTACACTTAATCGTGAATATTAAAATGGTGGTCCAATAATTTAGAGTACGTAGCAAATAAATATAACAACCCAACGTAGGTGCATGATGAGTATTTAATATCATAGCAATATATACGAGGGATGTTTTCAAAGTTCTGGGAATTTAGCTATAATTTTTTTATTTTGTCAATTTCAATCAATGTTATAATCTCGTTTTCCAACATAATCTCCATTTAACTGAATACATTTATTCCAACGATATCGCAAATCATTCAAAACATACTTCGTTCGTCTTGCGGTGTGAGGTCTTGCATTGTCTTGTTGCAATGACGGACGCTTGTGTAGCTTCCACGCCGTTTTCCGATAAGTGTATGCCGTGGTGGTCCGGATAATAAATTCGAAAAATATTCTGCATTAATTGTAATACCTTTCGGCAGATAATCCATAAAAATAATCCCTTCGCAATCCCAAAATACAGTACTCGTTACCTTTCCAACAGACGGAACTGCACGTTCATAAATTCATTTATAAATGCTAGTTGAGAAATTATTTCGAAGATGTTATTTTGAAGTATGCAATACGCATACTGTAATTTAATAATTAAAATGTAACGGTGAATAACGAAGTTGTTTTAAACGTTATGTGCACATAAACATGAAAATTATTAAATGTAATTATATACAGTGAAGATGGAAAATTCCTCCAGGTAGCAAGCTACTTTAAAAATTTAATTGAATAAATAAACCGAGGATGCACATTGGTTTCTAAATGCATCATCTTATAAGCTGATTTTGAACTTCAATTTAAAAATAAAGACCAAGAAGCTGAAGATATTTAATACTCTTAATTACCAATAGGAAAAGCGCTTTGTGGATTTTTGCAAGTATTAATTGTTAGTAACTAATATTTTAGTATTTGTCATTTAATTTTAAGCTAGAATAAGTCCTAATCATATAATATTTTTGTATAAGAGTATTTACTAGGAAATTTGTAGTCAGAGTTCGAAACACTGATATTTTTAATAGATTATCTGTCAAGGATTTTTTATGGCCAAACAAACCCTATAAGCGTGAGAATCATAACCAGGTAAACTATCCATAAGAGAAGAAATTTAGTACTGTAAATTTAAATCTAACGAAGGTAAGGAACATTTTAATAGTTAAGTAAATAAGAACTTGTTACAAATAATTTGATGTTTGAAAGAAACGATGTTGTAAATGTTCTATATGCTTTTGTATGAGAGAAAATATTTCATACTGTATAAATACTTTGTGATATTGCTGTTTGATTTCATTTTGAAAACTCTGTCAAGTCCAATGAGCTAGCCAGGCAAAGTAAACTTAGAAAGGAAGGTAAGTCAACAATTTCAAATTTTACAATTTGCTGTATCTGTATCACAGCACTATTTTAGCGGTACATCGAAGCGAGGTAATGTCACAGCAATATATATATATATATATATATATATATATAAAATACTCAAATTTAGACCAGGGTAGAAAATTAATTAACGACATCAAATAATTTTAATCACCGTGTATAAGGACGCTTTCTATAAAAAGAAGCAGAATTAAAATGCTCAACGTGTATTTAATTTAATTGTTCCAAGAAACAAATAGAAATTACGTGCAAAATTTATATTAATTAATTCAATTTTTAAGTAATGGGTATTAAACAAAGTGTACAAATAATAAATTAATATTTAGTGCGTATTCGCTAAAAATTAAAGGGTAGAAGTCAATGCCATTCATTATTATTTTAGTTGGAGTTAATTGAACCACTATTAATAATATAATAAGCATAAAAGTCTGTGAAAATCCAAGGTTAAAATACCATGAAATAAAAGCTCTGAGAATTATATTAAAACGTTAATTAGGAGCACACACCTGCGTGTTTTTAAAAGTCAATTTCAGTTTAATTTGTTTGGATAAACATGAAAATTCTGCGTATATTGGAAACGGTCGGATAAACCGTAGCTTATATTAACGGGAAGGCTAGATACGGGGTTATTTAACTCAAGAAAGTCACGTCGCGAATCCACGTGGACTGAAATAACCGATAGTAAAGAGTATCGATTTGCACCACTAGGACCAAGTTAGAAAAAGACAGATGAAATGCTCAAGTCAGAGACACAGATAATAAAAGGGGTGATTTGAGCAACGTCACGAGGAAACGATTGGTTGTAATAAGATGCAGATATGAGAGGTGTAAACGTAACGATTTCTATACAAAATTAATTAGTTATTCTCGAACGTGTTTGCGAGCCGTGTGAAAATTTCTTAGATTTTCAACTGGCGCGTGTGCAAATTTAATAGAACCGCGTGCCGGATTGTCTAAAAGGGAACATAGTATGCGAAATTCTGAAAACTGGCCGTCGCGGGACAAAACCGACATACAGGCGAGCTATTATATAAACCCGGACTTTAAACAGTTTCGCTCTCTTAGATTTTCGATTTTGATTCAATACTTTAAACAATTTGCTCTTATATTTTGTGATTATTGAATACTTTAAAACAGTTTGCTCTTTACGTGCTACGATACAAGTTATTATGCATTAGTGCACTTAGAAAAGAAGATACAAGGTAATAAAGTCTAGTTATATTTGCGAGTATTACTGTACCAATTATCCAAATTTGTAACGATAAATGAATAAACAAAAGTAGGCAGTTTTGGGTATAGCGCGAAAGAAGTATGAATTTCTTTGCTATTTTTCGGGGGTGTTAACAATCAAATGTTATTCGTAATCGTGATTGGATCCACAAAACAAGATTTTGAGATACTTAGATGAGTTCCGGAGAAGCCCTGAAACAATCTTAGATGAATGATGGTGTAGAAAATTTTAAAAGCGTTCAGAATCAGAAGCCGTAAACATAACCCAGTTGGAATGGTGTGATTAACAAAGGACGATGTACATTGGAGCCACGAGTGCATTAACCTTCAGGTAACTTATGCTTTGTTGTTCGATTTTTGATGTTTTGGTGTGTGTTGAATAACTTTATAATTTGTTTGCTAAAAAATGGACAGTAGTGAATTTGTATAAACAACAAATTTTTAATTTTAAGGTGAAATTTTCTTGTTTAAGTAGAAAGGAGTATTTAGCAGTTTATGTCCTTGATTATGATGAAAATTTGAGTCTGTCTTTGAGCTCAATTAGACTAACCTGTTTAATTAACGTAAAGGGGTGGAAGATGCTCCCTTTTATTCAGACTCGGGTCTGCAAATATTGTTAAATTAATTAGTAGGCATCCTACAAGGACTTTAATTCTGGATGCAAATTAAAATGAGGATAAATTTAAACTTGAAATTTTTTTATACTGAAATTTAGGCTGAAATTTAATTTTGAAATTTCAATGTATTATGAATATTGATGTAAATAGAGTTAACGTTGATGTTTGTGGTAGGAATGTTTGTTTTTTTTGAATGAGGATGAAAGTTTTAACTAGGTGAGCAGCCGAGGCGGAAAGAGTAAAGAGGCGATTATCAGAAGAGATTCAACAGGGCGAGAATCACAGCAAATCTTGGTGCCCAATTCGAGAGGCTCGAATAATTTTTTTTACTCATATATATATATATATATATATATATATATATATATATATATATATAGATTATATATATATATATATATTTTAATAAAATAAGTATTATAATTATTATAAATAAAATAAAATCCACCTAAGTTTTATATATAAATATATATATTATATATATTGTAGTGGATTTAAATGGTTAAATTTGGGTACAAACAATGCAATTTCAAACACCCGGTATAGAGGAAACGACCATAATTTACGTGCGAAAGTTATTTCATTCATTTAATTTAAAGTAACAAGTATTACCCTAATTTGATAAATTAGGGATTAAAAATTCGTAGGTTCGTAAAGAAAATAAATTGTATAAGCCAATAGAAATTATTAATTAATTTAATTTAATTTAATTTAAAGGGTTATAGCGTCAGAAAACGCCTCAAAGCATGAAAAATCGATAATTCCAAGATGAAACGCTTTACTAACAAACAAACAGATGTCGAATATATGAAATACCTTGAAACGCAAACTCCTAGAAATGTTATTTTAAAACGATCGTTAATTGAACACCTGCATGTTTTGAAAGGTCGACTTCCATGTATTTTTGGAGCATAACAAGCAAGTTTTAAAGAATATTGGTCAACCGACTGTTGCAAAGCACGTATACAAGTCCACGTGGGGTAGATATCACGCGGACAGTAATATCGATTTTCTACCACTCAAACAAGGTTAGAAGGAAACATCCAATATGCATAAGAGAGGAACAGAGTTAATACAGGCGGGGTTTCAAGACGTCACGGAAATATATCATTGGTCTAAATAGTTAGTTGTACAACAGACGAACACGGCTCAGATGAATGCTGGTTTTTCGGAAAATAGCGTAGCGACGAGCTAAATTTCGGGGAGTTTGAAAACGGTTATACCAAAATTTGAAGAAAGAGTTAGTTCAATTAAATTTTTCGCGTTAAGAGGGTTTGGAGATGTTACATTTGGAATCCTAGAAATACGAAAGGGGAGTTATTAAGGCTCTCTTTGACTTCTTTAATTTGCATCGCTTACGACGTACAAAAATCTACTAACGAGCTTGTAAGTATTAAAATTTATAAATTAAATAGTACAGTGTTAGATGGTTGTGACCTTATACTTTGAACGCGGATAGTGTCGAGTTTATATTTAACTAAGGTACAACGTATACTGTAACAAGCTCGTAACGTAAATTAAATTATTCAATAATAACAAGTGTACTATACTTGGATTTGGATATGAGATCGATCTTTAATGAGTAGCATGCAGCACATTACCACTAGGCCGAGGGTTCAGGAACTTAATACATCGTCAACAGAGATGGAATCTTCAAGTTTCCAAGTAACGCATTAGATTTTGCTGTTTTTATAAACTGTGGAGATTATTTATGATGTGTGAGAGTGAGCTTTGATGGTATTTTTCGTCATTTTGCGTATTGAAAATAATTTGTATAACTAACTTTTATTATGGTATTTGAATATAAATCTAAAGGTGTACGTAAAGCTTATTAACGTATTTCATGAAGTTAATTTTTATTGTTAAGAGTACATGGGTTTTTTGTGTTTGTAATAAGAGTATGAAAAGTAAAAAGCATACATAAAAAAACTGGGTTATCATGAGCTCACCATACTCCAGAGTGTACTAATTAGAAATAATTATAAATAAAAAAAAAAGGTATTAGTCAGGGTCCATTTACTCCTGTTACATTAAATGTGTTTGATATTTCAATTTAAAATCCAGGACTTTACAAAGATAGAATTTATTGAGGTGTAACTTGAGCACCGAAATGTACATAATCTTGAATTATTATTTGTAAATAGTGGTAAATAAATATTGTATGATTGTTGTATTATTTTGTGGTTTTAGTGAATGGTGTATGTGAACGGCACAGAGCAGGATAGTAAATCTAGGTATTCAAGAGGAAACATAGCTGAGCTAGCCAGGGAGCTGTTGAAGAAATCAAAGTTGATGGAAGCAGAATCCGGGTAAGAATTTTTTTTTGAAAATTTTCCTTTTTGGGAAATTTTCGATTTTTGTAAATTAAGAATTTTTGATTTAACTGTGGAGGTCCTGAGGTTTTATCAAAGTTACACGACAATTTATGACGAATCAACGTTGGGGCTCGAATTTTTTTTTTTTACTTTTGACTCTGGAGAGGTCTTATAGGCAGTTACGCGGCTATATATATATATATATATATATATATATATATATATTATATATATATATATATATATATATAATTCGTGTACCCCGTATACATCAAACATGAGCTATGAACTTCGAGGTCATAGCACATATCACCAAGCGAACAGGTAATTAAACTTGAAGTTGACCAGCTGCTGTTTTCAAATCAACATCAAACGAATCGGGTTTTGAAGACGTAAAAATTTTTCTTTATTAATTGGATTTTGTTTCTCTTCAAAACAATTATCCATCTGCATATAACGTGAAGATGCAAATATTCAGTAATTCTAACCAACATAAAACAAAATTTCCATTATGCATTTTAATTACATCGTTATTAGAAACCGACTACAATCTTAGTATTTATTTAATGTAATCCTCGTTACACTCTAAGTGCCTTCTTAGTACATCCGCACGACTACTACTGGAGCACCTCACTATAGAACCAATGCCAGGAGTCTATTCAGAAACAAACCATTTATTAATGGTGCCTGCTTAGGAGGATCTGGAAGACATCCTTTCTCTGCGGTAAGACAATGCCAACCGCCCGTAAACGCCATGTAACAGACTGACGAACAAGAGCAGTAACGCTTGCTGTTGGTGCATTCAAATAGTACGCTGTGAGAACAAGATGACAACAAACATTGCTTGGAAGATAATCTATTTATAGAATATTTGTTTAATAAAACAAGGCTTAACTTCATTTATGAATACCATATTTGCGATTATTCTATACAAACATTGTACAGTTATTTCAAAAGAATATGAATACAAAATAAATCTGACATTTTATGTGTAGGAATTATATTTTAAGAAAAATGATTATCGTAATTGTTTTATGAGGGAATGGGGTTCATTAACAGTGATAATACCATTTGACGTTCTCAAATTGCTTTTTAGAATTTTAGAACATTACACTGCGACCTGTTCGAACATCTTATTTAAGCTTATCAGTTCTGTTAACTTTTTGTGCTTTCTCGTCATATTTCTATTGATTTCAATTTTTTTGTTCAAACTTAATTATTTCAGTTAAGGATAGTTGTTAGTAATGGTATTAAACGAACCCTCTTTTTTTAAGTTTTAATTATTTGAATAAGTGGTCGTAAAATTGTCAAAAATAAATATGGCATGTAATGCATTTCAAAATTTTAAACCATTTATTCTGATATAGTTTTTCTCTCAAATATACAGGGGAGCTAATATTTGCCAATTTATGATTTAACTTGTTATTTCCTAGTCTGAAATTTCAATCAACCCGTGTATGTATAACGTGGTTTTTAGGTAGACACAATTTTTTCTAGCATCTGCATGAAGCAAATCGCGACATGTACTCTCTGGAGTTTTCGTTCATTTCAATTTAGTACAAATTCGTTACGTATGTGTGTTGTCAATACACGTCTTATTGGTTTGATGTTGTCATTTTGTTTATAACAAAAACAGATACTTACTTCGATTGTAAACCACGTGACTAATTCCTACGAAATCAGGATTACACATTGCAAATATTAGATCGTACTCTCTTGGAAATAAACTAAATTCATAGCATTAAAATGATAACTGTGACTCCGATTTTTAATTAGAATAAAATTATCTTTTTGTAATAAATCTCATAGCAATTTAAGAACTAAATTTCCAATTCAGTTATATTTGATTATCGAGATCGAAGGGGCAAATTGGAGAGAAATAAATTCTGAAATATTACAGGAGTGTTTAAAATTTCATTCTCTTAGTGCTTCGCTGTTAGGAATTAATGATTTACTTAAAATTAGCTTAATGTATAAAAATTGTGACAGAAGTCTTGACATGTAACGTATGTTGAAAAGTGGCGAAACGGCTTTCAGTTCTTGATTCACAATTGACATATATGTTGTTTTGTTGCGGCTAAATATCAAACAATTTGAATGGCGTTTGACTTTTTTGATGGCGAAAGTGATCTCTCAAACTGAAGTAAAAACGATTCAAAGAAACTAGTCACATTCAGCACTTTCCTTTTAAAAGCTGTTTTATATGAGTTATATCACATGAAGGCGTATAAGTTCCCGTCAGTTAAACAAAGTTTTCGTTCTCGATTATCTTTTGAGCCCTTAAATACCTCTTCTTTCTAAGAGCTTTCCTCAGTTATTGATTCTGGTAAGTGCTATTCTCGACGTTCATATTTCTTCTTTTCATAATTGCAACACCGGTAGCTGGTTATTCTTTCTCAGCAGTTAATTTAAGGCTAGGTGGTGTGGGGTTCCAATGTTTCCCGCAGTTGATGGCGTTCGTAACAGGGGATCTTTTCAATTAGAGCACAGGGGCAACAGTTTGCCAAGTGCTATATCTACTGCAGTTCTTTGCGCTTTTTCATTTCTCGTTTGCTGCACAAGAGCTGGAGACGTTGTTTATTGTAATGCTTTTTGAAATTAAATTAGAGATAAGGACAATGAGTTATTCGATTCATTTATGATTTTAATGGGTTTTTTTGAGAGAATTTTCAGAAAAACTTTTAAATTAACCAAGTTTAATATTTAGAAGTGAACTCTTATTCGTGAAAAGGGCGTAATTAAAAATTAATTTGTGTGGATATTTTTGACATCTAACTTTATGCAGAGACTTTATGGAATAAAACTTTTTAAGAAATTTAATAAGAATTTGTATATATCACGTCTCCAGGGGACTTTCACAGGATATGTACATACATTTCGTTTTATTTCAGAGGTTACAGGGTGCGAAAATAGCCACCTCGGGCGTAATGCTTTGTCCATTTTCCGTGACAGTTATTGTATGTGCCCAAATAAGTGCTTGTATGCACCATAAGGGAGACAAGTCCGAAACACGTATAATTATAAAAAGTACTTAAGAGTTGAACGTAATTCTGCCGATAAATACGAATTCTTAAATTATTAAAATACTATGAATAACATCATTACGAAGCTCCATAGTAAAAATTGAACTAAAGATGTATTGCTCATATAATTTTGAGGCTCTTGTCGGCATTTTGATACTGAGGAGAGTGGGGCAAGTTGTTACAAAAATAAAGTTCGCTCGTTTTAAAAATAAAATACTTTCTATACACGGAATATAAAAAGCAAAAGTCATAAGTTGTGTTTTCGTACATATTTTTATTTACTCTATAAAATCGTATTTTGATACAGAACATACAAATCAAATAAAATAAAAAACAAAAATCTGTAACAACTTACCCCGGAAAGGGGACAAATTGTTACTCCAATGGGGAAGTTAATATACTACATATTGCAGTATTGAATCAGTGTTAAATCACTTTCTTCTTTATCGGTACAACAATTTACGCAAACAAAAACAGGGTTTTCATCAGTAACGCACTTAACGCACTCACAGTGAGCCTTACATTTAATACACTGTATCCACTGTTCATTCGGCAACGATTCTGCATAGCTATCTAAACACATTGAACAGAAGCAATCTTCTTCTTTTTGTTATTTTCAATAATAGTTTTTCTTATTTCACCAGCCAGAACTTTGCTCACTTTCCAATTTTCTTTTTTCTCTTGGTTCTAAGTTTTGCTTCCATTTCCAATTGTAATTTAATAGGTGTATCTGTTAGTATTGTACTTTTCATTATTCTTCTAGCGGTTAATACTTTCTTTCTTAGCGTAGCTTTTTGAAAAGGACGGAGTTGTTCTGGAATGACGTGCGTTTTAGTAAAATTGACTTTGCTTGTTGATGATTTAGGTTCAGGTATATAATGACTATCCTGTACAGTTGGTTGTACGAAGATATTGGAAGATTTTACAGGTGAAGACGTAGGTATTGGCATCTATTTTGTTTTGTAAATTGGTTGTGGTGTTAAAGGATGCTCCATATTTGATATATCTTCAAACGGAGGTATTGGAATCTCCGATTCATTTCTGTCAGCAGACTGCGACGTTAAATACTGGTCCAAAGTTGGATTGCCTGTAGGGTCGCAAAGATTTGTGACCTCTGCATGTAAATAATTCTTCTCAGTTAATATATCTTTATTAAATGGATATATTCTACTATTCGCAAACCCATCCATTATGTTCTTAAGTGTCACGGCAAGTGAAACGGCGTGCTTTAGAATTCCCGGAAAATCCTATATGGTCATGGTCTGACCTGGGTGATTCTTCATTGACAAGTTTGCAGTGTTGTTGAAAAATGCTTTCAGAGGCCCAAACTTCACTAAATCCAGCGACTGGAGTCTACGACTAGTATGAGGCGGAAAGGATGACAAGTGAATACCATTTTTCTTGCAAAAGTTAATAGCTGCTATTGATAAGTGCGATGAACGGTTGTCCAGAATTGTTAAAACAGGATTCCCCTAGAACATTTTATAATGTTTTACAAAATGTTTCACAAAAAACAGGAATGTTATCTAACCGCTCAGGAAAGCTGTACCAATAGAGCCTAGAGGGTTGTTAGAAGTAAAGTGTGGCTTAATATACTTCATAGGCAAGACTAAAAGTGGAGGGACAGAATTTCCACTAGCATTAACAGCAATTAACACAGTCATCAGCGTACCTCACTCTGCAGAGGTTACAGCTCGCACTTGCTTTGTACCTCTAACAGCTCATATTTTGTAAAGTTTTTAAACATTTTTTCTCGTTTCATCAGGGTTCCAAATATCTTGACATTCAAAATGATAAATGTCAAATAGGTCAAATAAATTGTTAAAAAACAGTTTGACGTTCACTTTATTAAAACTACTAGCTCTGCTTAAAATTGTGGCCTCAGGTGATTCGATCGTTAACTCAATGTGACGGTTCATGAATCCCAGCAACCAATCTTTGGTAGCAGCAGCTTTTTGTTCCAATTATTAGAAATTTTACACTGTCGAGCGTACTCAAACGCTAGTTTGCTAGTATCGGTGGTCGTTAAACCATAAAAAATTCTTCTACGCCCTATTATGTAGGCTGCCGGTTCATATACTTGAAATTCTGAAAACGCTAGCCGTGATTTTGCCTACTAATGATTTACCATCTGTTTTGGCTTCTTTTCTTTAATATAACTGCAAAATTATGAAATTAATCCCAAAAACTTTAACTGCTTGACGCAATTTTAGCATGTTGAAACTCATTCGCAGTTCTCTCAAATATATCTGAAAGAACTTCACCCCTTTGCGTTGTTTTCTTATATTTTCTTTCCATATTAAATTGCGCTGGAAAAACAAAATTACTGAATTGCACAATTTATGACTAACATTTGGGCGTTTTTACTGTTAAACGGTGTAGTAATATATAACAGAACGCTATTATGTCATGATTTCCTAGAAAACTCGTTATATTTAAACATAATTTTTATAATATTGGTGTTCTTAACCAACACATTTGCAATATGAAAAAAAAATAACCGTTCAAAAGAAGCAGTCTGTGTTTAAATCGCAAACTGAAAAATTTTAGCTGACCGGGCAAGCTTTTCGACTGTAACAACTAGCCCCTCGTTTTTATTTTGTAAATAGCTAAAGCACTTGGAGTCCTAATTTCCACAAAATTAATTAATCTATGTCACTTTGTCACGCCCAAATAATAACATTTCTATTGCTATAATTTTCAAAAACTTACCTCATAAGAAGCTTTCAGTAAACACGATAAAATACTAACTTATAAATTGACTTTTACAAACTAATACGTAAATTTCCTTGTGTTATCACCAAATGCACGACTACAATGGCGTCAGTTCGTTAACAGGTGGCTTACCATGCCATCTATCAAGTATGCAGAGCGCTACAAAGTAGAGAGTACGACTCAATGTTTAAACTTGTTGTATCAACTTGCTCCACTCTCTCCTAACTGCTGCTCTATATTTGCATGATTGGCGTTTATATTTTATTGGAATCATCTGTAATACTTGATACCTATTCCACTATTTAGAGCGACATTCAGCTAAAGTTTATATTGTAACATGATCTTTTTTCTGGATAGAGTTATTGTGATTCGCTAAAAGGCGTCTTTTGCGAATAAGTGGTTCATTGGATGGGGCAAACCATCTTTACTACATATGAGGAGTGATTTTTTTAAAGGATGCCATTTCCCTGTGTATATTTTTCTCTTCCATAGTCTTAATCTCAAGATTGGTTTGACGCCGTTCTCTACTGTTTCCTATCTTGATCTAGCTATTTCAGTTCCTTTCACCAACAGCTTTCTTAATCTGATCTGCATACGTGCGTCATTGAACTCTTTTAATCCAACTTCTGCTCTACTCAGTGTCACTATCTTAACCATTTTTTCGTATTTTAAAATATACCTTATCATCCTGTTACGCTTTTTTTAATATTTTTGAATCACTTCTAAGATTCAATTTGCACTAACTTTATCCGTTCAGCTAATGTTAAACACTTTTCCATTCCACCACCTCTCAAAAGCTTCGTATCTTCTAACTTTGCCTAAAGCCCACGTTTCGCAGCTGTATAGTGAGTAGTATGTCCCAAACATACGTTTTTAACGGGTTTATGCTAACATCTAGAAAAGCTACCGTTGATTTTAAACAACATGTTTCGGGCCTCAAAAGCTTCCCTTCCTTGAACGAATCTATTTTATTCACCATTCTTACTTTTCTTATCATATGTGGTACAACTTACAAAATGTTGAATTTTTGTGATCCTAGGTTTAGTTATCTTTCTTGTATTGTTATCGTGTGTATTACGAGATGTGGCTATTAAATAACGAGTCTGATGCTGCTACAGAATAAGTGCGCATATACCAAACGCCAGCGACCGACAGCTGTTTATTGTGAATCCTTCTTTTTCGATTGCAGCGCCTCTCACTTCTGTAAACAAATTAGTATAGCTGTAGTCTTCATTCGCATTAGAGTTGTTTTTTGTTTCGCCGGAAAAATGTTAAATGTAACAATAGAGCAACGAATTGTTGTGAAATTTCACATGAAACTTGGAAAAACTGTTACTGAAACTTATAATTTATTGAAAGAAGTGTATGGCAATGAATGTTTATCGCGTGCACGTGTTTTTGAGCGGTTTAACGTTTTCAAGATGGCCGAGAAGACGTTCAAGATTATGCTCGCCGGGTCGCCCTTCCACGTCCAAACGGATGACAATATCGAAAAACATCGATAATCTGATTCGATCTGACCGTCGTGCGATTGCTGAAGCTGTGGGAATTGATAAGGAATCTGTACGGCAAATTTTACGTAACAATTTTAACTTGCAAAAAGTGTGCTAAAATGGTGTCTAAAATTCTCACGTTTGAACAACAAGAAGCTCGCAAAAATGTTTGTTCTGACACTTTGAATGCCATTGAAAATGACCCAGACTTATTGGAAAGGATAGTAACATGTGACGAATCGTGGTTTTTTACAGAAGCAGATATAAACACTGACCACAACATCGTAATTATGAAAGCCACACTTAAATTTAAAAATTTGAAAAAAAGGAACGGAAAAAGGCACTTTGACTTTGAGAAACTAAAAGATAAATATATCCACGAAAGATTTGAAAAAAGTCAAATGAATAGCTGAAAGATATCGGGAAAATTTCTTATACTAAGGAAGTAGAAACAGAATGGAATAACATTAAATCCAGCTTAGATATGGCGGCCAGAGATATTCTGGGGTGTACTCAAAAAGAAAATAAGAAACCATGGATAACAAAGGATATCCTGAACTTAATAGATGAAGGACGAAAATTCAAAAATAGATCAGACGAAACAGGAAAACAGAGATAGAAAGCCATAAAATGGGAAATTATTTGGAAATGCAGGAAAGCTAACGAACAATGGATTGATGAAAAATACAAAGAGGTACAAACTAAAATGGAAGTAGGAAGGACAGACGAAGCATACAAACTAATTAGAATGAATTTTAAGGATATAAAACTATATGGCAAAAATATAACGGACGCGGGAGGAAACGTCATTATAGAAAATGCAGAGAAAGTGGTTAGGTGGCAAGAATATATAGGGAGTTTATATGCAGGAGAGGAACTAACAGCATTAGACCAAGAATCAGACATTGAAAATGATGACTTAGGATATCCTATACTTCAAAATGAGTTTGAATTAGCATTAAAGGGTCTGAAAAATGGTAAGGCACCGGGTACAGATAAGAGGCAAGCAGAAACTCTAAAAGCCGCTGGACAAGCAGTAACAGAACGTTTCTTCCAACTTGTAAGCTATATGTATGAGACAGGCGGAATACTCAAAGATTTCAAATGTAACATCACAGGGGAGCACGGGAGGCTATTTTAGCTCTGAGGGTGATGATGGAGAATACAATAGAAAAGGGGGAAAACGTGTATATAGGGTTTGTAGATTTGGAAAAAGCATTCGACAATGGAAAATGGAAAAAAAATGTTCGAAGTACTCAAAAAGATTGAAATGAGTTTTAGGGCTAGACGGATAGCACATAGCTTATACAAAGAGCAAACAGCGCTAATAGAATTAGAGCAGGAACGTAGAGAAGTAAATATTAGGAAAGGGGCGAGACAGGGTTGTGCCTTATCCACATTAATTTTTAACTTGTACATTGAAGAGACAATGAATACTGTCAAATGCAGGAAGACATTTGGAATTACTGTGCAGGGACAAAAGATTGATATGTTTAGATTTGCGGATGATATAGCGGTATTAGCGTCGAGCAATGAAGAGTTAGAAGCTGCTCTTAATGAAATGGAAACAGTTCTAACAGAGAGATAGGGTATGAAAATTAACAAAAATAAATCTAAAGTTCTAGTATGCAGAGAATACAAAATCAAAAACAAGAATACAAATAGGTAACGAGAACTTACAAGAAGTAAAGGATTTGTGCTACCTAGGAAGCCAAATAACGCAAGATGTGAAGAGCACAAAAGATATAAAAGAAAGATTAGCACAAGAGAAAGCAACTACTATGTTCAAAGACAACAAACATAGAAACAAGGAAAAGATTACTTAAAACATGTGTTTGGAGCACAGCACTGTACTGCTGTGAAGCCTGAACAGTAGAAAAGTCGGACAAGAAAAAGGTAGAAGCCTTTAAAATGTTGTGCTACAGACATGATGAAGATATCGTGGACAGAAAAAGTTAAGAACAAAGAAATAAATATGTGGAGAACAGTAAAAAATAGGAGAGATAGGATGATAGGCCACATACTAAAACATGAGGGAATAGTGCGGAATATATTAGAAGCAGAGATAGGAAAAAAGGAAGTAGAGGTAGACCTAGGTTAGACTATTGCACACAGATAGTGAAAGGTGTAGGATGTGGGAATTTCACGGAAATGTGTAGGCTAGCTCAGAATAGAACTAAATGGAGGTACGCATGCTTCCAGTTCCAAGATGGAAAACTAATGATGAAAAAAATAACTGTACTTAATTCTGATTATTATAAACAACTATTGTTAATTGTGCGAAAAGATTTACTGGAAAACTATTAGTTCGGCAAATGTCTAAGTGTTGGGGGATCCTTGACAGCCATAGGCTGCTTAACCCCCTTCACATACCACTGAATCTCGGTGAAATAGAGCATATAATTAGAAAACAATAGAAGGGGAACCTAGCTGTATATAGGCTATTATGGGAATTTCAGGGAACTGTGTAAGCTAGCACAGAACATAAATAAGTGGAGGCATGCGTCCAACCAATTTCAGGACCGAGAACCTAATGACGAAAAAATAAGTGTACTTAAATCTGATGATTTCTATAAACAACTACAGGTGTTGGTTGTGAAATGTTTTCAACCAATGTTGATTGTGCGAAAGGATATATTGGAAAAACTATTAATTCGACAAATGCCCAAGTGCTGGAGCAACTTGGCAGCTGCAGGCTGCTTACCCCCCTTCACATACCTACATGTGATTTTCCAATGCTCCACCCGAAGGTACTACATTGGCCAGGAAGCGAGTTCTTTTTTTTACCTGGAAAATTTGGAATTTTACCGAACCCTTGCTGTTCCAAACAAGGTAGGGATCTTTAACGTGCGTGACAACATCACACACGGGACCTCCATTTTTCCTCTCATCCGAACGAGGGCGTATTTTTGTGAAAAATGCTCGCTTAACATTTTTCAATCGTACCGTGTCGGGATTCGAACCCGGGACCTTGGGCGTAGTAATCACACGCATACCAACTACGTCACTGAGCCGCGGACCCCTTCACATACCACTGAATATCGGGAAAATAGGGTATATAATTGTAAAACAATAGAAGGTGACCGAACTGCAACTAACAAGAAAGAACAGTGGTTATGTTCAAAGACAACAAACATAGAAACGAGAAGAAAATTGTTCAAAACATATGTGCGGAGCACAGCACAGTACGTCTATGAAATAGGGGCAATATGAAAAGCAGACGGAAAGAGATAGAAGCGTTCTGGAATGTTGCGCTTCAGATGTATGAGGATGATAGCATGGACATGCAAAGTTAGTAACAAATAGGTTATAGAAATAGTAGGGGAATAAACATATTTGTGGAAAATTAAAAAAAAGGGGGCAAATAGAAGGTCAGGATACGTTCTAATGCATTTTTGGGGAATAGTACGGGATATATTACAAGCACAGGTAGGTAAAAAGGGAGGTAGAAATAGACCTAGATCAGACTATTGCACGCAGATAGTGAAAGGTGTAGGCTGTAGGAATTTCAGGAAAATATGAAGGTTAGTTCAGAATAGTAAACAATGGTGGTACGCGCGTAACCAGTTCCAGGACTAAAGATCTGATGATGATGAGAAATTTAGCAACATGTATTGCAAAACTCCTAAGTAAATAAATGGAAACAAATTTAGCCTAAACCACGCTAAGTTTAAAAGCAATGTGAAGTTTAATACGGAATTAAAACTATTGAAAGAATGAATACCTATAAAATGGGAAAGTTAGAAGCATTTAAATAGTTCGAAAGCCTAATACAATAGTATAAAGCCATACTAGAGAAAGCGTTTAATAATTAACTTAAATTAAGAAAATTTATAAAATATGTACAATTACACAATTAGCACTTCACAAAGTACTTGCAGTACGAACAATACTGATGATTATAATAAATTGAGGAATAAAGGAATAAAGGGTATTTACACACAATTAAGAGTATACCATGAGCTTGACTAATACATTTTCATATTTTATTTGGGAGCCAATTTTTTAACAGTAACGGTTCTGAACAAATAAATTAACACTCGCATTTTTTTGTACAGTATTACAAAAGCCCTTAATTGAAAGTAAATACTAATTTCTCAACGTTAGCTCTTAGTTTGGATACGATTTTTTATCATAAGCAGAAGGAGAAATGGCGATTAAACGCGTAAAAAGTAGATGAATTGGATCTCTCGCCCGTGCTTTCTGGTCTATTCGACTCGATTTCCGGTTTCTGGGACATCTGGTCAGTCGCTTCCGGCGTTTTTCTGCATGTATTCGAGTTGATGACAAAAGGTTTTATCGATGAAATGTCACAATTTAGTCGATCTGATTTAGTTAATTTCCGGTATCGAAACTCAAACTGCAGGTAAATACGATTTCTTGATGTTTGTGATTTCGTGAAGTGAGCAAGTTACTGATTTAACTCTTCAAATAATAGCTTTTAATACATAGCTATAGTTTACCAATATACTTGGGGAGCGACAGATTTTCGCTAGATTACAAATCGACTTTTCGTGCATCGCAGATCTTTATATAAATTGAAAACCTTTTGGAAATATAAATTTTCGTTTTCATGTTATGTGCATCAGTATATTATACATCTAATTTGTCTGATGAAAATATTATCCACATTTTTTAAAAACTTTGGTCTAATATTTTACCTAAATTTTTACTTTAACATAGTTTCTTTCGTTCATCGTTAATTTTTATATCATTAAAAGAGTAACATACGAACTTTGATTTATTTTCGCTGAAGGAAATTGTATTTCCTACCACGCCAGAGAGAACATTAGTTAGAGTGGGTTACTTCTGTCGCAGTCATAAATTTTATTTTTAGTGGCATGGTGTCTCTAATCCTCTTAGTTGCTTTGTAATAGTTTCAGTAGCAAAAAATCACATTTGGTCAGTGGAGAGTACAAGCTAGCATAAAGTTCTTTATTCATTCATAAAGTGAATTTTCATTTTCTGTATTATTTGGTATTGAGCTACGCTGCCTGCGGTAATATTGTAAAATTGTGGAAATATTTTTTAGGTTGTCTTCAAGAATTCGTTCAGCAGCGGAAATTGCCAAAAAGTGATAGGTTGGAAGTGTAATGTAAATAGGACGAATGGACTGCGTCGAGAGTTTTAAGTACCTATAATTGACAGTTCATATTAGACTATTTTACGATAGGCGAATAAGTGATTTACTTCTTCAAAACCTTTGTTAAAGAGGCTTTGTAAGATCTCGGTAAGTAGAGCACCAGGACTCAGTCCTTCTCAAAGATAAAACAGTCTTGCGCGATATTTAATTTAGATGGAAAAATTAACTTACGTTGAAGGGTGTTTATAGTGATGCCGCAAAGTATCTTTATAAACGATCTATGTACCAGATTTGCGTGTTTATAAATATTAATGGATCCTAAAAGCATCTTTATATTTAATCGGAGCCATTCTTTGACGATTCAGCGCTGAATTTGATTATTTTTATACCATCACTAACCTGATATATACAGGATGTTCCCAAATATCATGTACATGCGGAAGGGTGCAATTCTCAGACTTATTTCATGACTAAAAATTCATGTAAACATAGGTCCGCAAACGCTTCGTTACCTACAGGGAGTTGAAATTTCAAGCTTTTTTTAGTTTTCTCATTATAGCTCCTGCAGTTTTTGAGATACTTAGATCAAATTTGGAATATAGGTTACGCTGTAGGGCTTGCATCATCGACATGTCATTGGGCTGTGAGAATCTACAGGTTGATATATTTTCAGAGGTAATATCTCTTTTTTTCCCACTCAACTTTTTTGTGATGCATCACTGGTAGATTTTAAAATACAAAATTAATTTTCTGTTTTGTTTAGAAACTTTTTAGTCTATTGCGACCATTATCGAGGAAAACAATAAAAAACGATTGATTTTCTGTAAATCGCTGGATAAAATTAAATTTTTAAAAGTCTACTAGGCTTTGGCTTTATTGTGGAGAATCTTTTATTATAAATTTTGACAATTCGCATTTGACATCGTAACTTGTATCTACATATGTTTATAAAATTAAAGGTTTAAACTGTAAATTTAAGGTGTAGAAGTGTTTTAAACACTCTCTATAGGTTATTGAAAAAAAGTTGCGGCAACTGTTGAAAGTGACCTCCTCCTACCTTTATACATGCGCCCACTCTTCTTCTCATTGAGGCCCGTACCACCTCGAAGAATTTGTTATGGTTTCAAATGCATCTATTGTTCGATTTCGTAAGTTATCACCGGTATTCACTGGTGTTGTATACATTGATAGTTGAAATGCCTCTGATAAGAAAAAATCTAGGCTATTTAAGTCGGAGGACCTAGGGCGCCATGATTGAGGTTCACCGCGTCCTATCTAATTGTTCTCATACACCTCGTTTAAAAATTCCCGAGCCAAAATAGAAAAATGCGCTTGGGCGCCATCGTGCATATACCACATTTTATTTCTCAGTAATAGAGGTAAGTCTTCGAGTATTAAAGGCAATTCGTATTACAAAAAATGTGTGAATGATCCCTAAGTCGATCAGGCAAAAAGAAAGAATAAATCAAATGATTCCCAATTATACCACCCCATACGTTCAATGAGAACTGCTCTTGAAAATGTGTCTATAATTCCATGTGGATTGTCTTCAGCCCATACGTGGTTGTTGTGAAGATTTACAATCGATTACCTAGAAACATTGGCTTCGCCGGTAAAAATGATTTTATAATTAGAATTGGGGTTTACTGCTAACGTACTACAATACCACTGGCAGATAATCCTTAAAGGAAAATCTCGATGAAGGAACGCCTGCACCCATTGCATGTGGTAAGCGTATTGCAGAGAATCACGCAATATACGCCAATCAACTTGATGATTAATATTTAAATGTTCACTTACTTTTTCTGCCGTTACTGTCTGGAGGTTCTTCTATTTCATTTAGAACAGCTTTTTCGATGTAGCCTACCTGCACCATTGGTACAGTTACTACAAGACTCCTATGAATATCCGTAGATATTCATTGATCAGGTATCATTCAATTGGAATAGCACTAGACGTCTGGCTTCTCTTGCATTTCCATTCACAATGCCTTTGATTAAATGCATGTCAGCTATTTCAGAATTGGCGAAATTTGGCATTGTTATGTAAAACGAGTATTTACAAAACTTTTGCACTTTACAATTTAAAATTTAAGCTTTTAATTTTATAAACATATGTAGACACAAGTTACAATATCAAATACTAACTGTCAAAATTAATAAAAACCAGAGATTCTTCACAATAAAGCCAGAACCTACTAGACGATTTAAAAAAATTTAATTTTATTTAGCGATATACACAAAATCGATCGTTTTCTATTGTTTTACTTGATAACGGTCACAGGTATGAAAAACTACGAGGCCAAATAAGTTCTAAACAAAACAGAAAATTCATTTTGTATTTTAGAATCTACCACCAGTGCACCGCAAAAAAGTTGAGGGAGAGAAAAGGGCACATGGCTCCTGAAAAAATATTACCTTGTAAATTCTCACAACCATTTGACATGCCTACTGATGGAAGCCCTACAGCGTAACTTATATCCTAAATTTGATCTATGTATCTCAAAACAACAGAAGCTACAAATCTTGAAATTTCAACATCTTGTAGATCGGTAACGAAGCGTTTGCGGATTTATAGTTATATGAATTTCTAGTCATGAAATAAGCTAAAGAATTACACCCTTCCGTGTGTACGTGATATTTAGGAACACCTTGTGTAACTTTGTATTTTCCTACTGTTTTCACATTTACAGTAAAATCTACATTTGCATTCCCATGATCTTAATCTGAATGGATGATTACTGTTCATAAGTTGTTCTTTATTGGAGACCGGACTTTACTAAACCCTACCAAATCTCTAACGTCCCTAACTTATTACTTTTAAGAAACCTTTCTGTCCCACTTTATAGATCGCTCTGCTTCTTTCATGATGTCTTTTTTCTATATTCTTTAGTAACTTTTTATCTTTCTTAAGAATCTGTTAATCATCATATTATCATACTAAACTGCGTATCGTGGAAAATAAGGAAGTACCATGGTATTTTTCTTTACCTTTCACTGGAAAGATATAAAGATTTTTAAAAAGATATTTGGGCTGTGTTGCTCACGTTCAACAGTTGCATATATATATATATATATATATATATATATATATATATATATAAATTACCGTGTAACCTCCGCTCTAATTTAGTACTCTCTCAAAAACATTCGAGCCCCAACGTTGGGCCGTCATAAATTGCCGTGGAACCTTTATAAGAATCGAGCCTCACGAATTGGGCGTCATAAATTTGCCGTGGAACTCGGGTAAGATCCTTATCAACCATAAATGTATTTGAAAATTTTATAAAAATTTTCAACACTCCAAAATTCAAAAATTAAATAATACACGAAAAAAATATTTCTTACCCGTTTTCCTCTCTTCCTCGGTTGAATGGCCTTCTTCAACTGCTTCCGGCTAGCTCATTTGGACCTTCTTTTGGATATCTATATTCAAACTCATATTCTATCATTCACGCACACTCCCAATAAAACCACAAAATACAACCTACATACAATCTTTTATTTATTCCTATTTACAAATGCAATTCAACACTGTCCATATTTTATTGTTCACCTTACACTTCAGTAACTCTTATTTTGTAATGTCCTGTATTTAATTTTAAAATCATCAAACACATAAAATGTACTCGGAGTAAATGGACCTTGAATAATACCTTCTCTAAAATTCCTTCTTTATTATTTATTTATTTATTTTAATAATCTAAGTAAACTGTGAGGTATGGTGAGCTCATAATAACCCAACTACTTCTGCATAATGTATGCCCTTCTACTTTGCATAAAAATAAAAAAACAAAGCCATGTACTCTTCACAGAAATTTCATGTTCTGATGGAACGTTTAAAAGCTTTCTAGACACCTTCAATTTCTAGTTGAATACCGTAATAAAGTTATTTACACATATTCTGTTCAATACGCAAATAATTCACATTACCTTAAATAACACTCTCATACGCCACCCCAATATTTACAGTTTATAGGAATCACAATTTTAAATCGTTACCTGGAAATTGTGGAAGATCTCCGTTCTTGTAGATGATGCCATGTATTTTTCTATCTGGTCTGCAGGTCGTTTCTCGCTATTACTAGACGAACTCCATCCAAGTTGATCCGCCAACGCCGCCTTCTCGGTATAACCAAATTCCAAATTTCATTTCAATTATACTTCTTTCACAGTAATCTACGTTACTTAATGTCCCGACACGAGTTGATTAAAAATTATAGGTGATACCTCAATAAAAAAATTTTAATCTCGGCACACAAACCGCGTTTTAATTTAAGAGGCTACCACTATGCAATACAATTTAAATGATTTTATAATACTTACAACTCGTGTTAACTTTCATACGTGCTTTTGGGACGATCGAAATAATAAGGGCTTTATTCTCCTAAACTTTTTATATCTTTGCAATGTAACCTCTCCTGGCCACATTTATCCGAAATCTCCTGCTCACAACAACACATTCCCACAATTTTGCACTCAACCCCATTTTTAAATCCGCGAATTTCAGTACCTCGTTATAACATTTTAAGAAAATTACGCTACTCTATCCTCGTGTTTATATCAAGTCAAACTAACATATCGTCCAATCGTAGACCTGATGACGTTTCTCAAATCCCTCCTATACTATTGTGGTCTCATGCTTATACGTTTTCTACATCTCCTTATAACCTTGCTTGAGTGGTAAGAAATCGATATCCTTGTTTGTGCGCTGTCTACCACACGTGGACTTTCTACGTGAGTTAAATAATCGCTCATTAGTATTTCATGCTAAAACATCCGACCGCCTGTACAATCCTTAGAATAATTTGTTCGTTATCTACAAATTAAACAGAACTTGACATTTAGAAAATACGCAGGTGTTTAATTTTACACGAACGTTTTAAATACATTTCCACGATTTAGAGTTCGGCGTATTTCTACCCCACTGATATATTTGTCAGATAGCAACGCGTTTCATCTTGGTATCATTGGGTTTTTACACGCTTTTATGCAAATTATACATCAATAATTGTTCAATTAAATTCAAATTAATTAATGGCATTGGCTTCTACCATTTAATTTCTTTGCAAACCTACTGAAATTTCATTAATTATTTATAAAATTTCGTTAATACCTGATACTTAAAAATGAATTAACTAATATAACTTTCGCACGTAATTTCTGGTTGTTCTTTTATACAGGATGTTTTGAAATTGTTTCTTTTATATTTATTTTTGATCTTTTAAAACCATTGCAAATAATGGGTGTCCGACGCTTTTGTAGTAGTTCGGGATGGCTGTGAAATGGAACATCAACGTCGATTCTGATTTTGGATCATTGGATTGACATTTCAAATTTTGGCAGTCAGACAGTAAAATTCCTGTTTACCTATATAATGTTTTGCTACAATATAAAATAACAATTACCTAATGTTGTTATTTTTGTTAGAAACATTTTCGCAGCGGTCGTCCTTTGAAAAATTGAGGTTGGAGATATTCGATAAATACCTGCTGTAATAAGTCTGCAAGTATTACCAAATGTTATTGTTAATAACAGTATCTTTTCGCATAATATGAATGTAATTGTACAAATGTTTTCGTAATAAAAAATCCCTGCAACAAAAATTATGTAGGTATAAGCTTCATGTTAGAAGAAAAAATGCCATACAAGAAGAAACCCTTTCGACGAACAATCTTGAACTTCTATTAGAGATTAGCACAACATTTAAATGATAGCATCATTTTTACCAAAAACCTTGGATTACCGTAAATCGGGATAATTTTGTCTTTACGGCCGAATTTGACACCCTTTCTGTTAACTTTGGCATAAATGGAATATAAAGATTTGGCGCGTATGCGAATGAGCAATATGCAAGTGGGGGCTGGAAGATGTACCGGCGAGTAAACCAGTTAACGACACGCTTAACAGTGTAGGTTATCGTCCGGCATCTGTTGTGGAAGCTTCTGTAGTAACGCAATTTAACGGCGTTTTGTGTGATATTGAGTTTACGAGTATTATTATTTAGTGTGGTATATCTACGTATGGTGACCTGAAACTGATACCATAATAATATCTAGCTAGCGTACTTAACATACTACTTTGTTTTAGGTTATAGACATAGCTACCTACCTATATTTACAAACGAGTTACCATGGCTAGAACATATGTAAAAAGATCTGTGGTCAAATTTATAAAAACTACAGAGAAGAAGCAGTCGCCAAGGTTGTAGAAGAGGTTCGTCGTAGGACACTGAGTCAAAAAAATCGCTGCATTAAAATATAAAGTTGGGAAATTTTAATCCATTATAGGATTCAATTTAAATTATTTATCTTAACACACAATCTGTTAAAAAAAATCAGTCATAATTGGACTTGCGGATAGAGCCATTAAGCTTTCAGATCCAGATTTCAAAAATAGCTTTTGAAAAAGCAAAATTAACATTGGAAATTAACAATTATCTATTAAAGTTAATTAATAATGTATTTAAAAATCGTATTCACAAATTTTACAATAATTACAATACACAAAACAAAAACAGTAACTCAAATGTAAACTACATTGCACCTTACATTCCAATTTTATCAGAAAAATTACAAAAAGCATTAAGTAAATACATTTTAAAAAATAATGCACAAAAAACTATTATAGCAAACTTAAAGATAAAACACCTAAAAATAAAATGACACATCTTACATATGAAATTCCGTGTGAAAACCAATGGAATATGGTATACATTGGATAAAGCGCACAACATTTAGATAAAAAACTTAATAGACATAAATTTGATAAAACCAATCAAACTGCGTTACCTAAACAGGACATAAATTTGAATTCAATCAAACCAAAATATTAAAAATAGAAAAGATAAAAAGGTACGAGAAGTGTTAGAAATGACATATATTGCAAACAACTCAAAAGTTGTAAATGAAAAACTTTAGTAAAATATATTATACTGTAGTTATATAATATTTATGTATCACCTTGTAGTATAAACTTAATTTTTAATACTAGTTTTTCTTTTATCAACAAACTGCTCGTAATCTACAAGCAAACCTATTAAGGTACACTTATTGTTATTCTACATTTCAATCGACTTACAACAAAGTTAAATATTGTATATAGTGTTGTATTTTTAGTTTTCATTGACTATAGGTTAAAACCTGCTATAATTTTTTAATTTTAAATGAAAACCTAATTTTAATTTGTTTGTGCTTATATAATTTTATTTATACAAATTTCAGTCTAAGGTAAGAATTAATTTCACACTTATATTAAAGTTTAAAGAATTTGTAACAAAATTTGGGATAGACTTATGTTAGTAAAATGATATTTATTTGTAGCTCTAACCATCGAGAAAAGCAAGATTGTAGTTGAAACGTTTGGTTATGTTTTGTGAATAATAAAACATTAAATGGTATAAAGAAAAATTATCTAAATTTTATTAAGACCGAAAACCCAAGAACAAGTGTCAAATTGATTGTATATTAACGTGATAAGAAGGTCATGGAAGCCCAAATTCTAGAAATAAAACCCACCCAAACAGAAAGAAAACCGGAGAAGTTGAAAGTTTCCGAGGATTCATTGTTACACCCTGTATAATATAATCGTATTGTAAATTCATAGCATTAATGTGTAAGGCAAAAACACCATTTCGTGCGCGTAAATAATCACTGTAAGATATAAATACAAAAACATTTATTTATTATAAAAAAACATCTTCCGTGCATAAAATACATAATTTTGTGTATGAAAATAGGTTTTAGCTACCGTAAAAGCAAGTATTTTCTTTTTACTATCGTTAAGAATAAAATCTTACTGCATTTGCAAAATACAAACAACCCCTATTAATTATGTGTGTAGATATAAAAACAAGTGCGATTAATTTTCCGTGTATTACTTTTTAAGATATAAATCCATTCTTTCTCGTTTATTTTAAAAATACATCTCCTGTGTATAAAACATTCGCTTTATTTAGCGTAAGAACTATATCAATCTTCTGCAGTTGCAAAGGATAAATAAATCAATTAAAGCTTTAATTAATCATATAAATTGACTTCGGTGTGTACCGAAATATCATTTTAAATCATTTTACGAATTTTAAATGAAACAATATTCTAGAATTTTTGGTACTTTATTAATAAAGACAAATTCGTCATCAAATATTAAGAAATGTATAAATTAATTAAATAACAAAAGTTTAAGAAGCCGCGCGAATATTAAAAATGTAAAACCGATAAGAATTATTTATTATCATTCTGTGTTACTGTAAGAAGGATGCGGCGCGACCAGTAACTTTGTAAGGATCGGCAACAGCCTTGCTGTGCTCGTAAAGCATTCGATTGAGTCGGTTTAACACTAATTATTCGATTAAAACTGTGAAATTCTTAGAAATATAACACCACATACGTGGCTAAGATTCGAATTAAATCAGGTAAACTCTGGAGAACCATGAAGTAATTAGATAATTTGTATATAAGTGGGAACTTTATTAAAGGGGATTTATTTCTTTTAATTTACGCTGTTGACATTGTATTGAATTCATTGATTAATTCGCGTCGACCAAGTAATATGTAAGGATTTTATTCAAAGCAAAACATGCCGAGTTGCATGGAGCCTATTCGTTTAAATAGTTTCAAGCTTATAAGTTGTTGACTGCAATCATTTGTTTTGTAATTTACAATGAAGAGAGAACATTTTTCCATTCAACTACTTTGAGCTAATTAATTAAAAATAGAAAATGGACTTTGAAAATTAAGATTCTATACGGAGATTTTAAATTATATGAACAAAACTGATAATCTGGGATTATAACGTCAATTTAAAGATGGAAGCAGAAGGTATTTATTACTTTAATTACGATAATTGGAAACGCGCTTTTGGATTTTGCAAGTATTAATTTTAGATTGCTTTGTTTATAACTGAGATATGTGTATTTTGTCATTTGAATTTAAGGTAGAATTAGTCTTAATCATATAATATTCTTTTGTAAGAATGTTTACCAGAAAGTTTTGTGGTCAGAGGTCGAAACACGTTACCTTTTAAATAAACTATGTGTCAATGATTTTGGGCAATTAACTTTACAAGCGTGGGAGTAAAAGACAGGTAAATTATCCACAAGAGAAGATATTTGGGTTCTGTAAATTTTTACTAAGATTAGGTGAGGAACATTTTAATAACACCAGCTGTTATCAATCTTCATTTTATTACAATCAATGTTCTTTTAAGCATTCCATTTAAATGTTCATTAATAGCAAGGTAAAGTCTTTAACATTAGCTGCTTAACTTTCAGTAGTTAATTGTATTACAAACTGTAATTAAAAACTACTGCATTTTTATACTTCTAGCAACAGCGAATAACATTAACGAAGCATCTTAGCTTTAAAATGTACTAGGGCATAATAACCCTTATAAAACTTTATAAGCCAGAGCAAATTAAAAACCATAGAGTTAAAGAACAAGAGACCTCGACTCTCGTTTAAATTGATATTTTAAAAAGACAACGTCACAATCAAACAACATCGTTTGAGAATATAGCTATCGGCTTTTTTATATAATTTGGGAGTATCATAATCCACACCTGCGTTTAATACGTGCGTTATAATTAATACTTTGAATTGATTTAAATAAAAGGTTGTTTGTTATATTATCTTCGAACAAAATTTTGGAAATCAACTGAGCGGTTGACATCAAATTAGTTAATTCTTGAAGAGTTTTATCTTTTGATTTATGTAGCTGTCGACTTGATAAATTCTGTGAAACGTCCTTTCTAACTTGTAGGTTTTGAATACAATTTTTGAACAATTTAATTTTATAAAGGGACGAAAATATACATACAGGTTATTTTTCAATGGGAATTTTTAAAAATGGTAGTTTTCGTGTGAATTGTGTACTGTAAAGCATCCTCAGCAGTATCACAATACATATTTGTGTTTGTGTGTGCGTGTGCTTAGGTGACTGGCGGTGTGTGTGGGTTAGTACGTGCGTGTTTGTTCGCGTGTGTGTGCATGTGCACGTGTGCGCGCGTTTGCGTGTAAGTGTTGGTATTGGTGTGTGTGTGCGTGTGCGCACGCGTATATGTGATAGACGAGGACCGTTTTTTCAATCCGAAGGGCTGTAAAAATACAAGTGTATATAAACAAATGAATTGATTACTAAAAGTTATGAATTTGTTACATTCATTTCCCTACATTAGAACTTTTCTGAATTATTTTAATTAAATATCTCGTATCCGTCAATATTCACTTTCGCGGTTAGGAATATTAATAAATTATACGACCCGTGTATAACACTTTTAACATTCAATATTTATTATAGTTAATTAACTTCGTTTAAATCGTAATTGCATAAAGCCACTTATTACCTCGAATTATACTTGCATTTTATTTGAATTTACTAGAATGGAGTTTTTGAAAGTGCTTATATAAAGCGAGTTTTATTATACGTACGTTGACTACTTGAATGTTGTATGCGAATGTGACGTAACAAGGTATAATGTTATCTACGTACGTTGTCGTTTCTAGTGCATTCACAATTTTGACGTGGAATAAAAACAAGTTCGATCCCGTTATCAAGACATACTGGGTTTGTTTGTTTCTTTATTTTTTGTATTTCTGTACTTTAAACCCGTGTTGTAGGTTCATCGGCTTCGTTTTGATTGACCCTCCCAATCTTCGACTGTGTTAGCGCAGCCTTCTCTTTCATTCTGTTTCCTCTTCTGTTGCAGTAATTCTGGCGAGTCGTTCTTGACTGACTGTCGTTCTTTCCTTTCTGACCCGCTCATTTGACTGTAGTTCTTTTCTTTCTGACCCCGCTCGTTTGACTGTAGCAGTACAAATATGGTTACTTTCCAACATCATCACCTTCAAGATTGAGACATTTCTCATATCTGTAAACAAGCTTTCCAATTCGCTCTGTGTAAAATGTTGCCGCTAATGAATTTAAATGCTTATTGACGTTGTCTGGAAGCGCTGCTCTCCTTACCACATTTTCAGTTCAGAGGAAAACAAGAAAACCACTAGGTCTGGACTGTATGATGGGTGATCGAACAAATACCTTTGAAATCGTTGAAGAAGCCGTTGAGTTACAGCAGCACTTTGAGGACGAGCGTTGTTATGGATCTTTAAATATAAAGTTTTCTCAATATATGCGGATCTTTCTTTGATAAATTTCTGCTGCACTATTCTCTTCTACTTGCAGGAAACGAATAATACTTGGTAAATGGCACTTGGCAGGAGAATTAATTGAGGTACCCATGTTTATGTGGCTGCAACTCCGCTCAGAATGCTGTCAAAAACTAGGCTGTAATAGGTCATGCGAAGGAGAAGATGCGCAGTAGCGTACTACGCAAAGCTGTAATCTGCCACTCGTCTAACGGAGGTTGAAAAAAACGGCTGTCGTGTATTTGAATTAGACATGAATATGATTGTATTCATTCGAACCTATTTAAAATAATAATAAAGATCTGGTATTGACTATCGCTTCTACAGTTTCTCTTGTTCAATAATATTAAAGTTAACGTTTACTGTATTGTATTTGAAATCTTGTATTTTCATAACTATAATCAAGTCCAAGTCGATTGTGTATTTGGCGGTATTAAGATTTTGCAATTTATATAAACAAACAAAATCTAGCCAAAGTTATTTAAAAAATGTTAATACGTTTGGCATACAGCGTATGTATACTCAGAGTGTAATCAGAAACTTTATGAAGATGTACCTCTGAAATGAATCCTCTTATTCACCTTTCGTTAATATAAAATGTGCCTTGTTTCCGCAAAGAACGAAGTTTCTTGAAAGTTTTAAGTCACGTTTATTTGTCTTTACGATGAGAGGCAAGTCGTAGATATTAAAATTTAATTCAGTTAAAATTACGGAAGCTTTAGAACTTCTCCGGGTTTCTTATTCTTATAATACTGGAATTATTTAGGTCTTTGTATCCAACCCGGTTTCCGAGTTTTCAAATTATATGTTTAAATTGCCCTGTGGAGCTTTTTATTTCTTTGAAAAATAAAAACTTAATGAGGGATTTACCATGATCGAATTACTTTCATATTTATAGAAACGCTACCTATACTCATTTCGTATTTTTAACAAACTCTTCTTAGCAAACATAACTTAAAACGTGCAATTGCAGAACACTTTTTGCCTCGTTTATAAAGAAATTTACTATGAGAAGTTTGTAGGAGAGCTAGCTTATTGTATTTATTTGCAAACCAAGCCGTTAGTAAAAATAAATGGAGAATCCAATACCTACAATTTGAAAACTTGTCCCCAAATAGAATACAATTTTTAATATATAAAGCTTTTCTTACTAATATTTACAAAATACAATTCATTTAATTAAATTATTACACCATCAGAACTAGTAACAGCTATAAAGGCTTTTAAATAAAGTTTATTAAAAATGCTCTCTAAATTTGCTCAATTTTATTTTTCCGCTCCAAGCAGATTCCCCTTTTAAATTATGTTATAAAAAGAATTGAAATTAATAACCTACACTTCAATACTTTCAGAAGTGCACCTTGGTTAATTTTTAATAAAGCGGGTGTCAACTTTTATATGATTATAATGTATTTGGTGTGTGCTTTTGAATGGTTTAAGTTGCTGCTTATGTGAAAATCTATTATTTATTGCTGTTAAAAATTTTAATGGATTTAAATTATTAAAACTTGCACGTTGATATTGAAATTAATTAATTATGTCCTATAATTAAAGGAATTGTATTGGAAAGTAGATTCAGGTGATTTCTAATAGCTATTTATGCACCAAGTGTGTTTGAGAGACTTTAATAGTACCTTTGAGGACCTTGCAGCTTAGATGATAAAATCATGGATTTGAAATATGAGCTGTGTAGAAAGTTGTTGATTCGATTCCTGCCTGTAACCACTTTTTATTGAAAACTTTTAAAGAGTACTCTGCGTATTTGCGGCGTGTTGTTGTTAAATGGGGCTACTGTATGACCCCTAGAAGCTGGTATCTCAGTTGTCCTGTCAACGAAGAAAAGAAAATATGTACATTACTTTTATTGTTATTTAACCTACAATCCATTCATAAATTTTACAACGATCAATAATATTTTTAATATTGCGATACCTACCCTAGTTACTTCATATATCTAATAGCACTTGTTGAAATATTAGTTTAGTTCTGTCGTCTATCGTGTACGTTCAGATCATGGTTCCGTAATAATTACAAAAAATCGCCATTAGTAAAACATTAAATTCAAGTAAAGTACTTAATTTTTGTTTTGTTTCCTACCAAAATATAATAAATGAGATGATATGGGACTCTTATCAAACAGAATTGAAAATACCCTACTAGAAAATGTCCTAAAAAGTAGCAGAAAATGAAAGCGAACCAGAAGATGACCAAGAACCTTTAAGAAAATCTAATTCTGAGTACGAACAATAGTCGTTTACCAAATCGGACTCGAATATAGATCATCCGAAGAAAAGGAAACTTCCAAAAAGGCGTTTTTCAATAAAAGGACGAAAAAGGCGCAAAAGTTTTAAGTAGTATTGTTTTTGGTATGCTTGGTGAAGAAAATGATCGTGTTCCCAACGAAAATATTGGATTTGATAATAATGAAGAAATTTTGTTATCATAAGTCTTAGATAAAAGTACCATTAAACTTGAAACCGAAAATGAAACTGAGCAGGGCAGCTATACACGTAGATTTCCTGTACGACGACTACAGGTATAAATGTCCAAGTTTGTCGGAAATCTGCAAGAAGGTAGAAAGTAAAATTACGACGTAACCTCATACAATTTATTCAAGGTCTTCTGAGAGGCGCGCGTAGTATCGAATCAGTTCTTGAACATTCCTTTTCTAACAGAGGAATCATTCATTTTTTGAGATTGTAGATCTCCCACGAAAACATGTCCCAGGAAGTAGCAGAAAATAGAAGCGAGCTAGAGGATGAACAAGAACTATTAAATGAATCCAGTTACGAGTACGAACAAAAGTCAGTGATTGAATCATGCTCGAATATGGAATTCGAAGAAAACTAAAACTACCGAAAAGGCGTTGTTTCAATAAAAAGTACGAATAGGTGCAAAAGGGTTAAGTAGTATGGTTTTTGGTATGGATGATGAAGAAAATGATCTTGTTCCTAACGAAAATATAGAATTCGATAACGTTGAAGTAATTTTATCAGCATATCCAAAATACCAATGAACTTGGAACATAAAATGAAACTGAACAGGGCACTATAATGTAAATAAGAGGCGCTACACTAGTGGTCACATCCCCAATTCTCCACCCCAAGGTACTACATTTGGTTTAAACACGAAAATAAACGTGCTTCAAATAAACCTGACCTCAACTGAGCAGGGCAGCTACACACGTCGATTTTCTGTACTGCAGGTAAAAAGTCCATCGTTTGTCGGCAGTCCCCAAGAAGAAAAAGAAAACCCACAACGTAACCTCGTACAAATTATTCAAGGTCCTCTGAGAGGCGCACGTGCTATCGATTCAGTTCTTGATACATTCCTTTTCAAACAGACGAATCATTCATTCATTGCGATTGTAGGTAATACTAATAGTTAGATTACACGCATACTAAAAAAAAGCAATAAAAGCATTACTTGGTTTAATAATATTTACTGTAGCTCAAAAGGATACAATTGAAATATTTAATCCCGAAATATCAGGAACAATTTATAAAGTTGTATAAGCTGTCTACCATTATGAAGGACGTGCGATCAATTATCAGTCAAATGCCGCAGATAATAGGTTAATATAGAAAAAATGAATATGGTGTAGATATTGTTGACAAGTTGCAGCAACATGCGTTGGTCGAGAAATACAAAAAAAAAGGTCCGTTACCTGTAAGACGAGCGGTCCAGGAAGAAAAGAACGAAATCAGTAACGGAATACTCGCCCGGATTACGGTATGAGAGAAAGGAGAGAAAGAAAATGAATGCTATGCTACATAATCGGGGATTGAGGAAGTTTAAATAACAAAACGAAAAAACAATCCAAAGCGTCATGAAGTAAGATTATTAGTAGATACAATATATACATGCGGACAGTCCACTAGTCTATCCAATACTATAAAATACAACACTCAATTAACAAAAGAAAAGTAAACTGAATAATTATGAGGTTTATTATAACAGTTTTAGTCATATTTGTACCGCGAAATACATACTAATAAAAAAAAATCACAAATATAAATATGACAAGAATTTTACGTACTTATTTACTACGGTGAATATGACGAACTCGCTGAAGGAACTTACTAAATTTAAAAACAAAGTACACATTTACAATAGTTGCATTAGGCGCAATGGACACCAATAGCTAATACAAAACCACAGCTGATGGAAAAATATCAAGTCTATATATAAATTCAAAAACAATTCACTCGGTTATCCATCAATATTAAAAAAAAACAATATCACATAGAACTTACACTAATATCCGTATTCTAATAATAATAGCATTAAATAAACAACAATGATTTGTTCGTTAATTTCTTAATATTTCTATCATCACAATCATCATTAGGTCTTCAGTCCTGGAACTGGTTAGACGCGTATCTCTATTGTTTTCTATTCTTTGCTAATCTACACGTTTCTATGATAGAAGTAAAATTCACATACCATAAATGAGTAGAGCTATTCGTTACCCCTTGTTTTTGATGATATTCCCTTACGTAGGGTGTTAAGGGTTATTGGTAACTGTACCCATCTTATCATAACTTAATCTGCATACAAACGGCAGCTAAATGAAATATGTTGTAACAACAAAGTGAGGCTAAGGAGGTGGGTTAAAATCCAGACTAAAAATGCGGGTTAAAAGCCGGAGAATATGGGTTAAAATTCAGGTTGAAAACATTAAAATTTTTATTAAAGAAACATCATCCTACAACTACCTCCCAGCCACATAAAAGTTTTCACCATAAAGATTTTGTAACTTCCCGGGTGGATTTATAAAAATTTTATCATCAAAGAAACCACCCAAACCAACACTCGAAGCAGAATGAACTAGTTCAACGAAAGTATTATAAAATTGTGTTTCTGAAGCATAATCACGGAAAACCCGTCATAGAATAGCAAGAACTTTGAGCATATTCTTAACACTCAAACATAACACAGTGGCGATACTAAAGCATCAATAAGAACACAATTAAAATTATTGTACAAGTCTTCAATATTTTACGATTGTAAGTTAAAAATGGGCAATAAAGTTGGAATAACTTGTAACTGGTTTTATATGTCTAACTGTGAGATTAAGTTTTTTTGGAACCATTCTAGCAATATTTTATTACGACCAATAAATCAGTTAGTTTATGTATGTAAATGTAAAAATAGTAAAATGTACGTTTGCGTTACGAAAACCACGCATTTTGCAACAAATTTGAATGAAAGTAATATAATGTTAATGTTTAACAAATCGAAATCGATATTCAAAATGTGTTAGTACACTACTTTAATAATAAGCAGTGTATAATGATCAGCAATAGAATTTTAAAACATCATACCCATGCAAATGAATAACTAAGCTATATCCAGGGGCATGTACCTTTTATAAACCCACATTGTAATTAATAGGTAACAATGTATCTTTGTAGTAAAAGTTTATGCAAGCTGTTAATGTTATAATCAAAGATATTTGCAAGTTTTAGTTACAAACTATAAACAAAAATTACTAAATTCGCTTCTAAAGTGAAATTTGTTTTTTTTTGAAGCTATTAGGAAAATGATTTATAGGGCCCGTTTAATCCAGCTCGATGATGAACCAATGGTAGGACGTGGTAAATAATTAAACTAGGAAATGAAAAGGAGATACATACCCTCGATTTTCTACTAGTGGTTGGTGGGAAATCATGTTGTTGTTGGAGAGTCCTCGGAACCGCGGGACGTACTCATACTATCATTCTCAGACTTGTTTAATGCCCACGCGCCGTATGCATGAGACAGGTTGAAAACCATGAGGTATTTCTTGAACAATAACGTGTTTACACGGATGTTTGGAAGATTAAATTGCTATTTATGACTTTACAAACAAGGTTTCAAAACACCTGAATTGATTTCTGCAAGATTGTGGGCACTAAATTTTGAACTTAAACTTGTAATTGAACCAAATTAGAAAATAACATTCACATATTGTTTTCCATATGGGACAAAGGGCTTATTAAGAATTGAGGATCGATCTAATTTTGCAAACAAATATTCTAGGCGATTGTTTTTAATTCTTTTTCTTTACTCGTGCCTGTATACTTCTAATTTGTTCCAATTAGCTATTTTTTCCTTTACAAATAAAAAAAATTGTTGCAATTCGATATACATCCGATATGCATCTGACATACATCCGACATACATCCGATATACATTCGACATATATCCGACATACAACCTACGTATGTCGGAAATTCCTCAAAAATTTTCATGACGTTATTGGAGTTGGTGACTTTCTTGAGCAGTAATAAAATTGTTTTGCCCTATTGGGGATAAACAAATTGTAGTCCAACTAATGGCTTAAAGTGAACGTGGAACCAAAATAAGTGAAATTCGAAGTGTTGACGATGTTAAATTCTTTAATCGTTTAAATAATGGGTTAATAAAATTCTAATTATTAAACTATCAGTTAATATGTTTCCGATTATTAACGATTTATCGTATAATGAGTTTTTAATTATTAAAGTATTTATCATTAATGCGTTTCCAATTACACAGTGATTTGCAATGGAATTCCAGTTTTATTTATTAGTAAAAATTTATGTACGAGATTGCACTACTATTATAAATCTATGTACAAATTACGCAAGCCGACATGATTTTTGGTGTTTTGAATTTGATAAGTGTCCTTAGCTAATATGGATACGTTGATTCTGAATGTGAATTTGGTTTGAGCCCATCACTTCAAGATTTTTCACAAAATTAAAAAACCTTGTGAGATATTTTGTACTAGAGCAAAGAAGTACCTTTATGATATTTCCTAAATTGCATTAAAATTATTTCTTTACAATACTTGATACATCGATAGAAAATATTTTAATATAATATTATGTTTATTTCATTTCAATGACAACACTGTTTTATTTCCGCTTCTGTCAAGGTCAATTTGATGGCATCGGCGGTTGTTTACGAGATAGTTAGTTAGCGTCAGTTGTTTGTAGCATCGAGTTGTGTTTTGTTTTCTGAGTGTTTAGTGCGTCATAATGCCATCCATATTTTGTTACGTGTGTTGTGATTTAACGATAACAAAGCATCAACGAAACATAACAGAATTTGTCAAAAAAGCTTATCACGCTTACTTCGGTGTAAAGCTTGGTGATCAGGACAAACCTTGGGCTCCACACAAAGTGTGCTTTCAGTGTGTCGAGCTACTAAGAAAATGGACAAAAGATACCCGTAGCTTTTTACCCTTTGGCATTCCTATGGTATGGAGGAAACAAAAAACCATGGAGGACGACTGTTACTTTTGCTCCTGTGATGTCAAGGGTTTGAATTCGAAAAATAAACATTTTATTTACTATCCTGATTTACCGTCTGCTAAACAACCTGTACCTCATGGATCAGGAATTCCCATTCATCCACCTTTTCTTCACACCATCCAACAGCAATCATCAGATGAAAGTTCAAACGAAAAAACTTATGAAGACGAATTCAATCCTGATATAGAACCTCAACAGTTTATCCAAGTTGAACTAAATGACTTGGTGAGAGACTGGGACCTATCGAAGGATGCTGCACAAATCTTAGGATCACGACTGAAAGACAAAAATCTGTTGGCTCCAGGAACCTCATTTTCGTGGTATAGGGATCGGGAAAAAGAGTTTGCGGAATATTTCTCAAGAAGGTTCACTGGTGTATTGTATTAATATTCCCGTTTTAGTCATGAAACTGGAAGCTTGCAATTACGATTCCTCTGTAACAGCCACATTGGGATGTTATGCTGTTACTAGGTTATTGTATATATTTTTTCTTGCATGTATGATAGTTGGGTGATCTATATTTTCAGGGGTAGATTATAACATCTAATAGGAATCAATTATTCGAGTAACGAACGTATTCGTATAAAGTTTATCCTAATTAGTAATGCTATTAATTATCAAGGTTGGTTTTGTATATAGTTCTGAAACTTTGGGGAATATTTACATTTCATTATTCTTTAAGCAAGGAATATTAATGTCAACATTGGTTATAGAATTATCTCTACAAATTAACATTCATTCTAGTCATTCAGTTTAAGTGTTGTGATTTATTCTTAACAAGCTTCTTATCGTCGCCCAAATATACTTCGTGTTTAAATATATTGTTGTAAAAGGTTTATGCAATCATTCTTATTATTTTCAATTATCTTATGAAATCTATATGAGTAAATAGGCTAGGGTATGTTTATGCTTCATTAAACGTTTCTGTCAGAATTCCACAGGTGACTGGACTTACGCGTTTGTGCCGTGTCGCATCATCTGAAGTTTCTCAACAAAGACGTACTGTTTTAGAAGGTTATGTTTATATTCATACAGTTAACGACATTTATTTAGTCTCAGAATTTATTGTATCACTTTTCGTAGCATAGAATTACTATTCATCAAGGGTACATTGCTTGCATAATTTTATGAGTTCATTCAAAGGACTAATAATTCCCACTCTAGTTTCAAATATTATTTTAAAGGGATCCGCCTATGGATTAGTTATTTATCAGGTGATACGTTTTTATTCTGATTAAAAAGTTATCGTTCAAAATGGAGAAACAGAGTTTACTTTCTTTTACAAAATTCTTTGAACAGTTTAGACGTTTATTAATAATATGCAAATTGCTAGAATTGTTTAAGTGTCTTCAACTAATTGTGTTGAACTTAACCAACAATTATTTAGTCGTTGGGATAGTGTTTTGGCAAAGCCCTAAGTTCCGATTTGAGTTTTCGGATAATCAGCATGTGCTGGAAGTAATTATTAATCGCGTCTATTTTACATCTGCAAGATATGTAAGTATATCACGTTTTTGTAACCTGCAAAATTAATTACCTTTTCGTAGGTACCCTTTTTAGTTTACGTTTATTTAGTTCGGTTGATCTTTGCCCATTTTGTCTTTTACATTAAAGAGTTTTGTTTACCGTTTGGTTATATGCAATTATGGATTGGTTCAAACGATAGGATTTTTGTTAGAAGCTTTATAGGAGCGTACGTTGGAAATTGAAAATTATTTCGATCATTCCATTTGGGGACTCATCTAACTCATCACAAGGTGCTACAAATTCACAGTTCTTTGTTCATGTCGTTTTATGGATTAGTTCTGTAGAGTACAGAGAATACCATTTTCTGTTTGTCCACCTTTCCTAACATCCAGAGAAGACTCAGGCGCTGCTTGTCGACCAGGCTACATCTATAAATATATGTAAAAGAAAATTCAACAAATACGTTGATAATAATTTTTTTAAGGTTCAGTATAAGTGTATATTTAGAAAAACTTATTTGCGCTTTTAATCTGTTGTATATCATCTGTTGTTCTATACTTATTTACGCAATTTTAGCCACACATGTTAAGCCACATGCATGCATTTGGCACCCATTTTTTATGTGTCAAATAATTTAAGAATATTATACCAATGGAATAATACTGGAAAATTAACCTTGATAATATACAACACGGATCACTTCAAATTGTGTCTTATTTCTCAAGTTATAAATTCAAGCCGAGGAACCCTTTCTTGAATCAAGACGTCTCACTTGCTCTCACCTTTGGACAAGGGATCATTGCCGTTTGTATCGCTGAGCCTAGCCGAGGGGTAAGTACACTGAGTTACTCTTGAAATTTGAAGTGATACCTTAGAAATAGTATTGGATGTTTAAATTTTGAACATGTTGATACTTATTTTTAAATGAAATAATTATTCAAAATATTAACATAACGTAAAAGACTGCCCATACTAATAGGTTGCGAGATTTACGTTATACCTCACATGGAGGTTATTTATTGATTCTTCTAAGAGAAGTCTAAAGGGCGTCTTGTTGCACAATGGTAATACTTATGCCTCGGTGCCTGTTGCTCACTCCGTACATCTCAAAGAAACGTATGAGAATCTTGAGCTGTTGATAAATACAATAAAGTATAACGAATATTGTTGGCAACTCTGTGGAGACCTCAAAATAATATCCATGCTTTTGGGTCAGCAGTCTGGATTCACAAAGTATCCATGTTATTTGTGCGAGTGGGACAGTCGAGCACGAAATTTACATTACATTAAGAAATAATGGCCACTCAGAGAAAGATTTGTACCGGGACCAAAAAATGTGCTGCGTGATGCATTAGTTGACCCAAAATTAGTTCTTTTGCCTCCCTTTCACATAAAGTTAGGATTGATGAAGCAGTTTGTCAAAGCTTTAAATAAACAAGGTGACTGCTTTAAATACCTGTGCGACAAATTTCCTGCACTTTCTGAAGCTAAACTTAAAGAAGGAATTTTTGTAGGCCCTGAAATTCGAACCTTAAAATCGGACAGATTGTTCCAGAATACAATGACCTAGGATGAATCTGAAGCATGGAGTTCTTTCGTAGAAGTCATATACAGTTTCCTTGGAAACAACAAGTCTCCAAATTACAAAGAAATTGTAGCCAATATGGTCGAAAATGATAAAAAAACTGGGATGCAATATCAACGTCAAACTTTATTTTTTGAATTCCCACGTTGACTCTTTTCCCGAAAATCTTGGAGCTGTCAGCGAGGAACAGGAGAGAGGTTCCATCAAGACATAAAGGACATGGAGAGACGTTACCAAGGAAGATGGGATATTAGAATGATGGCTGATTATTGCTGGACCTTGAAGAGGGACTCTCTCACAAAAATCCACAAAAAGAAAACTACAAAACGCAGTTTTGAGCGAAAAAGAGAATGATTTTATTCAAAAAAAAACAACGATTGTCTAACGTAGATTATACTGCATTGTTTTTTTAATGAACAACTCAATTTTGCAAGTGTAATTTTCTATTAAATATAGTTTCAATAAATATGTTCTCAATATTTTTGACAGTTTCTATAAAAAATTTCAAACACGTTTCCTGAAAACCTGAGGTGCTGCAAAAAAACTAAGCACAGATTCGTGATCAGCACACCCCATTTACTATAGGACACCTATTAAACTTGAAACATTTTTTCATGAAAAAAAATGTTGGCCTGTGTTATCTAATAAATGTTAATTTTTGTTTATTTATTGCTTTATTTTGATGTATTGTTATGCTTAATCATTTGTGTTGGGAAACGGGAACAAATTTTCCCATGGATACAAGATATGACGAGAACGGAGCCTCAAACTCCTTTCGAGGTACCTATAGATGGTACAAAATGACCAGAATTGATCTTAGATTTTCTTATGAAGAAATACATGTATAAAATAGTGCATTTTGGCCATAACGAACGTAGCTATCTACTGTTTCCCAATCGCATTTACAACTTTCGTTCTATTTAATTAATATTATATACCTTAAATTTCCTATTTTACCGGGATATCCTGTATTTTTAGTTTCTCATTAAAAAAAATGTGTTTAACCTTTTTTTTATATTTAAAATACACGAATAATTAATATTTATGCATACGTACTTAAATGCTAGTATCTTGTGGTTAAATAAATAGCAATCCGCTTTTATATATTTATTTAATTACGTATTATCAACGTTTTCAATATGGCTCTGTCAGTTAAACGACGTAATGAGCTTTCAATACCAGTTGCAACCCACACAACTTAGGATTTGCATGAATGTTCGATTTTATTTCAAAAAGGTCTTAAGGCTTGTCCTTTTAATTTGATAGATAATATACTAGATTATCAGCAATGCGCCAAAATTTATTGTACTAAAAACACTCACATTATTTATGACAACTCGTTCCAGCGCGGTATAAGGTTCTTATGAATACCAAATTCTACTCCGAAGTAAAATGTTAATTTCTAATTAAAAAAAGTGAAAACGAACATTGCTTCAAACATTATTTTAAAGAATTTATCAAAAATTATTTTTCCATTTCAGAAAGTGTGTATATTATTATAGTATAGATTAAAATTTTGCAAAACGCGCATGGCACTTTCACACACGGCAGGCATCACAGCGCTATTATCAGCAGTAAGCGCTGAGCTTTTACGTGTTGTGAACGCTTTCGCTTGCTTCTCAAGCTTACGCCGGTCGTCGTGATATTCTTTTGCCGATTTATAATTTGCATTGCATTTGTGCTTCTTTATAATTTATTGAGCTTTTAAAAATTGGCTGAGTTGCCGTTGGCTTTTAAATTACACGCCATTGTTAATTTCCGTAAAAAAAATTACTCCTTAAATTAACTTAATTGAAACAATCACTTATCTGAATCTTATAAATTTTGTTAATGGCATGGTAATTGCACCTTTCACTTATTGCGAAATTTTCCTCAGTACCATTATAATGTTATTACTTTATGTCATTAATAGTTTTCATAATTGCGGATGATAGAATTGGATTATGCTTTACCTGCTGTTACGGATTCGTGGAAATTATTGATATTGTGATTTAAACGAAGCCATAATTGTAGGTGCAACATATCCTGCCTATCTATTCAACATTCGTGCATACTAATGCTGCAGTGCTGTTCTGAATAGTAACTACGCATCCGCAAGCTTTTTAGTTAAAATACTTTCTGAAAATTTCATTATCGTGATACGGTATAAAGCGTTATTAGATCGATGTTTTCCTTTGTGTATCGTCTATTATCTTTTTGTTAACCGAGTTTCCCTTTTAGTTCAATTTGCTTGAGCGAAACAAAGGAACTTCTCTTTGAAACCATCATGCATATTGAATTTCGGAGTTTGTTTGAATAGCTTTAGCGAGTTTAACGTTTAGCACTTTCATTTATTATTAAAAAGCTTAAGAAAATTGGCCGGTCTTTAAGAGCTTTTTGGTGATAGGACTGGTGCAATTCGGTATCTTAAGATTGAGAAAGCTTTCAAGTTCGTTGTTTAGACATTAGTGTGTTCATTTCCTTGCGCTTGAATTCGGACGCTCACGATTAAACTTATAACAAAAATAAATACTTTTAAACTGAAAGGCATTCCTAAATTAATGTGTCGAATAAAAGGGGTTAAATCTCCATCACTCAGTGTAAAGCGTAGCGGCGATGACAGAATGTGGGTCGTCCGTAAAATGTGATCAATATTTAACACGTAAAACTCCATATAAGGACCCTTGAGAAACCTCGAGCTGAAGATAAAAGTAGTTTTCACTTATTGGATTTGTATTTGTAAATTAAACACAAACAAATCTTAAAAAATACGCGTGTTTGTAATGGAGTCTGTTTCTCTCCTCCAGGCGCGATAAAGCGTCAACATAATGTATTCTTCAGGTTAAAAGCAAGCACGTTTATCATGTACTCTGTTTAAATATTTATTTTAGTGAAAGAAATACTTTTAGTGAAAAGTGTATGAAAACTTTATTGTGAAGCTAGCTGCTTTCCATGGTTCAACCAAGTAATAATAACAACGGAAGCTCCGACATGGACTCGCTTGAGGACATGCTGCGGAAGGTACTTATAAATATTGTAGCTCTGAGAATGCACTGCTTGTATGAGCTTCGTGTTTGAATTTTTAATTGGAGGTATTGCTTTAAGCATTTGTTTAACCACATACATGACAAAATTAATTGCTCATACATGTTTATAGCTGCGCAATTTGTTGTATTATTACTAAAATGACAAATTTCTATGCTATCTGCTTAGCTTCAATACTTACCATTTTATTAACCAGTTGTATTATTTTGTATGTGAAAAAGAAACTTTTGAAAATCGTTTTCTTGAACATAATTTAGCGATATCAATATAACAGTGTTATAATTTTTTTCCCTATATGACTTATCCAAGAATATCCAATGCACATAATGGTGGTCTGAAATGATATTTTAATAGATTCAATTGTGACTTGGTGAAGATCTATCATAATAAATATTTGTGAAGATAAAAAGTACTATAATATTCAGTCTATTTATTAGTCTGAAATGGTGCTCAAAGAACTTGGAGATGATTCTACAAGGATCTTTCAACTTTCTACAACAGTTTTTTGAAAACTCAAAAATAATGTAGCTACAGGGCTCTAAAGTTAGATTTTTAAAATTAGTTAATTTAAATATTGTATTTGCTGGTTGACCTCTCGTTTCCAATTTGATACACTTACTACTAACGATTTTATGTACTTGTTTGAAATTTGATATTCATCCCCCAATAAAAGAACTGATTCACCCTTGTTAACTGATTAACGATCAATAATTTTTTTGTTTGTTGCTTTTAGTAGTATGAATGCATAAAACAAAAAACACAAAAACAAACAAAAAAGGTGTACTTGATGCGTCTCTCTAAACTGAGCCATTTTATGGAAAAAGTCCTTAAAAACTGTCTTGCATTGAATGAGTAACAAATCACTTGAACTTATTTTTGACAGTTTAACAAAATATCCATTTCGATGGACCTGCACCTTGCCGAAGTTCTAGATTACTAGAACAGTGAAATGGCTTGCGTGTCCTAATGAGCTAAAGAGCCAAAGTACAGGTCCAACCAAAGTAGTAGGGTCGTTAGTAAAGAACCAGACTAAGACAGGTCCCCGAAAGAGGGCAGCGGCTCTTTCGGTACTTAGATTGGCAGAGACTATAGGGGTCGTATGGCAGTCTAAGACACACTACCGCGATGTGGAAGGCAACGGGAAACCACTACATTACCTCCCTAGTACACAGCGTACCTAAATTATAATAAAATAATGGCATTCGCTGGGGTAAAAGATTCCGGAGTTAAAACAGTCCGTGCATTTACATTTCCAATGCTCCACTCGAAGGTACTACATTGAGTTAAAATAGTCCCCCATTCGGATCTCCGAAAGGGGACTACTTTGGAGGATGCGATCAGAAAGTTCAGAATAAGAGTGGGGAGCATTTTGCGAATCGGAGCGTGGAATGTTTGAAGCATGATGCAAGTAGGTAAGCTAGAGAACCTAAAAATCGTAATGAATAGGTTAGCACTAGACATAGTAGGCATCAGCGAAGTTTGGTGGCCAGAAGTGGGGGATTTTTGGAGTGGAGACTTCAGGGTAATTCATACAGGAGCTGAGGAAGGAAGTTTGGGTGTGGGGATAGCTATGCGAAAAAAGACAGGATACTCTGTAGAAAATTACTTACAAAAGAACGAAAGAGTACTCATGGTTAGATTAGAATCTAAACCGGTAAACACAGTAATAACACAAGTATACATGCCCACCTCTAGCTACAGTGACGAAGAGGTAGAAGCGATTTACAAAATTATCGAAAACATATTAAGATACGTAATAGGACATGAAAATTTAATAATTACGGGGGATTTTAATGCAATGGTAGGCGAGGGTACGGAAGGAACAGTAGTAGGTTTGTTTGGTTTAGGCACGAGAAACGACAGGGGAAATAGGCTGGTAGAATTTTGCGATAAGAACAATTTAATCATCACAAATATATTATTTCAACATCATGCTAGAAGGCGATATACGTGGAAGATGCCAAGAGATATAGGAAGATATCAAATAGATTACATTCTTGTTAGACAACGGTTTAGGGATCAAGTAAAAGAATGTAGAAGCTACCCAGAAGCAGATGTAGACACTGATTATAACATCGTAATTATGAAGACCGTACTTAATTTTAAAAATTTGAAAAAAAGAAACGGAAAAAGGCACTTTGACTTTGAGCAACTAAAAGGTAAAGATATTCAAGAAAGATTCGAAAAATGTCAAATGAATTGCTGAAAGATATCGGGAAAATATCTGATACTAGGGATGTAGACACAGAATAGAATAACATTAAATCCAGCTTAGACATGGCGGCCAGAGATACTCTGGGGTATACACAAAAAGAAAATAAGAAACCATGGATAACAAAGGATATCCTGAATGTAATAGAAGAAAGACTAAAATAAAAAAATAAATCAGACGAAACAGGAAAACAGAGACACAAAACCATAAAATAGGAATTTATTCGTAAATGCAGGAAAGCTAAAGAACAATGGATTGATGAAAAGTGCAAAGAGGTACAAACTAAAATGGAAGTAGGAAAACAGATGAAGCATGCAAACTAATTAGAATGAATTTTAGGCATATAAAACCGTATAGTAAAAATATAAGGGACATCGGAGGAAACGGCATTATAGAAAATGTAGAGAAAGTGGGTAGATGGCAAGAATATATAGGGAATTTATATGCAGGAGAGGAACTAACTGCATTAGAACAGGAATCAGACATTGAAAATGATGACCTGGAATGTCCATCCTATACCTAGCGATGAGTTTGAATTAGCATTAAAGGGTCTGAAAAATGGTAAGGCGTCGGGTACAGATAAGGGGCATGCAGAAACTCTGAAAGCCGCTGGACAAGCAGTAACAGAACGTCTCTTTTTTGTAAGCTATATGTATGAGACAGACGAGATACCCAAAGATTTCAAACATAACATCATAGTAACTATACCAAAAAAGAAAGGCGCAGATAGATGTGAAAATTTTCGAACAATAAGTTTGACAGCACACGTATCAAAAATATTAACTATAATTGTACAAAGACGAATGGAAAAACGAGCTGAAGAAATACCAGGAAAAGACCAATTTGGGTTTAGGCGAGACATGGGAACACGGGAGGCTATTTTAGCTTTGAGAGTGATAATGGAGAAAACAATAGAAAACGGGGAAACGTGTATATAGGGTTTGTAGATCTGGAAAAAGCATTCGACAATGTAAAATGGAAAAAAATGTTCGAAATACTCAAAAAAATTGGAATGAGTTATAGGGATAGACGAGTAGTACATAGCTTATACAAAAAGCAAACAGCAGCAATAGAATTAGAGCAGGAACGTAGAGACGTAAACATTAGGAAAAGGGTAAGACAGGGATGTGCCCTATCCCCATTAATTTTTAACATGTACATTGAAGATGCAATGAATACTATCAAATGCAGGAAGACATTTGGAATTACTATGCAGGGACAAAAAATTTATATACTTAGATTTGCAGATGATATATAGCGGTATTAGCATCTAGCAAGAAAAAGTTAGAAGCTGCTGTTAATGAAATGGAAACGGTTCTAACAGAGAGATACGGTATGGAAATATTAGCAACTACAAGAATTGGTTGGGCAATATTCTCGAATAATGTTAATTGTGTGAAAGGCGTTACTGGAAAACTATTATTTCGGCAAATGTCGTAACTGTTGCGGGATCTTGGCAGCCACAAGCAGCTTAACCCTCGTCACTGAATCTCGGTGAAATAGGACATAAAATTAGAAAACAATAAAAGGGGAACCAAGCTGTATACAGGCTGTGTGAGAATTTCAGGGAACTGTGTAGGCTAGCTTAGAATATAAATAAGTGCAGGTACGTGTACAACCAGTTTTGAGACGGAAAACCTAAGGACGAAAAAATAAGCGCAGATAAATCTGATGATTATTATAAACGACTGCATGGTTGGTTGTGAAATGTCTGCAATTAATGTTGTCTGTGCGAAAAGATATATTGGAGAAAGTATTAAATCGGTAAATATTCAAGTGCTAGGAGAACTTGACAGCCACAGGCTGCTTACCCCCCTTCATAACCACTGAATGTCAGAGAAATACGGTATATAATTGTAAAACAATAGAAGGGGACCGAACTGCATCTAACGAGAAAAAACATCAAGATGGTCAAAGGTAAGCAGAATTATATGTAATCTGCATGGTGTAAAATGAATTAATATTTATTTGTCGTTCTTGTTAAACCTATTGCGCCATCAAGGCCAGTACGCAATATACTACTATAACTGAACCTCTGTTGTATTGTAATACGGTTAATTGATTTACATATGTTATTTTATTAAAGAGTACACTTTTTAACTACATTCCTAATGTGCTTGTTCTTAAATCCATTCTTTACTTGCACCGAAGGAGAAGGACCTTGCGTTAGAAAGTATTATACTTGTGAGTTTAGGTATGCGAATCTAATAGCTACAGATATTAAACCAAATTCATTGCTACCCTGTTTTATATTTCTTCGGTCTTCTATATGACTTGAGCCCAATTGCGGATAGTGTGAAATATTATTTGAAATATCAGGGACAGAAAAATAACTGCACTTCTTATGTTTATCCGTTTCGATACTTCCAAACTTGGACATACGTCAGAAAATTGGCAAGTACTTATGCACTATTTTGATGAGAAGATTTGTTTGATTTAGTAACCTAGAATTTAGACCCTAAGTTTTCAGCTTTAGACGAGTGTCAATTTCCTTGGAAAAGCATTTGGACGGTTACCATTAAACTTACGAGAAAAATAAATACTTCTAAATTGTAAAGGGTATTCTTAAATTATTGCGTGGAATAAAGGGGTTAAAACTCCATCACTCAGTGTAAAGCTAAGGGGCGATAAGGGAATGTGGGTCGTCCGTAAAAATGTAATCAATATTTACCGCATCAAACTCCATACAGGCACTCTTGAAAAATCCCGATCCCAAGAATACAAATAACTTTCAGTTATTGGTTTTGTATTTGTGAATTAAACAAACAAATCTCAAAAAATACGCATGTTCGTAATGGAGTATATTTCTCCTGGAGGCGCGATAAAGCTTACACCATAATATATTTCTCAGGTTAAAAGCAGGCACGTATATCATGTACTCTTATTTTAAATGTTTATTCTTGTGAAAGATTTATTTTAATGAACTGTTTGGAAACTTTATTGTTAAGGAAATAAAATGAAAGCTCTATCACGGACACGAACTCTACGTTTGATACAAGAATTTTAAATTGGAGGTACAGCTTTAAGTGGTTGTTCAATTCCAGGCAGAATAAAAGTAATTCATTGGGAATTTATATATCTAAGGAATGATTATGTTTTTATTTGTGTTATTTCTTTAACGATATATTTCCAGTCAAAATTGTTTGGAATATTTTTTTAACTTTTTATCAAATAAACCTGCGTAACGTTGCGCAAACAAATTTTTTTATACAACTTCAATTATAGAACTCTTTGAATTTGGAACTTTAACAAGCGCGTCTATTGAAGAGTGAATCAATCTTACGGTTTTTGCATTTAATTGCAAGAGCCGTATCGGTATTCTTTTTATTAAAATAAATTTCTTCGCTTGGGTTTTTAAACGTCATTTGCTACAAAAAATAGTTCCGTAGTTTCAGCAATATAAAGCTTTATAGTCCGGGAGCCCGTGAACTTCTTTTGTGCAAAAAGTGTTACCTCATGGCATAATGTTCATTCGATTATTTACACTACGATGAACAATAAAATTTTGTGCTGCCAGCTGGTTTGCGCGACACCGACTAATAGTGGCGCTTGGAACAATTAAAACAATGATAGTCATATGCTATAAACGTTACCACACCAAACTTTCAGAAATGTTAAATTAACATATTCATATTAGCAACACTTTAAACGTATGCTGCCACCTGGATCGCGGAATAACAGACTTCTGCCAAGCGTTCGAAGATGTCGAAAAACATTTCTATTGTATCACATTTGTTACCACCTAAAACACACGTAGGGTCAAAATTTACACCCCAACAAAAAAAAACGCGTTGCCAACGGTTTTGTGGGACTAAAGCATTAACAATGCTGTTTAATAGTTCGCGCGCAACACATGCGTTTCGTGCAGGTAACCAGAGACGGAACTAACGGACCCGCAGTGCTTTGATCGTAGGGGACCCATAAACATATTCTATAATAGTTCACATGTTACTATATTTACTATTGACAATTTTTTGTTAAACTTCTTCTGTAAACAACAAATTTCTCCTTTTGAAGGATCTGTTTCTAAGAAAAATGAAAAAAGAAGGTGTACATACCATTGTGTTTCTTTGGAAATCAATAATGACACATTTTCAGATTGTTTGGAAGCTATAGGGGTAAATAATCCGTTCTTCGACATATATCCATTTATACTCTAAATGGGAATCACAATTGCATCAAATTGAAATAAATTATATCTACCCCACAAATTATCTATTAGTTAGAAATGGTTAAATCCATCAACAAATATTAGATATAGTTCAATAAGTTTTAATTATAAGCGTTGACAATTGTTTTGGTCGCATAAAGATCTAATAGATTCGACCATTTTCAAGACCAACCATATAAATTGAAATTTAATATGAACGTGATACACAATGTGTTACGTTCATTTTCGGCGGTATTTGGTTATTTCATTTACATTGATTCCGTTTTTACTCTTTCATACGCCGACAACATACTGTTTACAATAAGTACGCTTTCTACAAATTTTTATTTTAAACTTATTTATTTCGAAACGTAAAGTTTATGCTAAAATTAAATAGTCAATACCTTGTTTTAGGTATCCGTTAACTTGTTATACATTACGACCGCATATAATTGATTCTTATGTGATTTCCATCTAAAGACCCTTTGAAATGAGGTATTGAACTATCCGATAAGACCGTGTTTTCAAGTCTCCTAATCACGTACTTGGAGCTTTGGTTATTTAGTTAAACAAATTAATATTCACTTTCTCTTCTTTATACTCGACGAAAACATTCGTTATATTTTTATTGTGTCCGTTTTCTTCGTGGGAATTTCGCGCACGCAATTCAGCGTACTTCTTCCGGTGGATAAGACTACCTGCTACCTTGGACCTAATTGATGAGGCCATTGGCGCCCCTTTTTATATGGCACAAATTGCGTGGTCCTAGGCCTTGCTGCCCCGCTGTGACCCTAAGGAGGGTGTGATAGATCCAACATATTCAACATGTGGGTGAGTGTTTATCCACTATTTCTTTGCATGGGCTCTATGAACTGGTTGAACCAGTATATTTCAGTTTTGTTGGATGATTACACCTTGTGGTTTTAAAATGATTATCATCTGTACGTGGGATGACACTGATTATTGATACCTATTGTAGTTATTGTAACGATTTTATACGTTTAACTTCAGATTTAAGATGACGATTTAGAGCTGTTGTTTTTAGGGTTGTAATTAATTTTTTTTTCTTTGTTTCGTTAATTAACATGAGGGTAGTTACTTAAAAATGTTAAAAATTGATTTTTTTTTGTTCTTCTGATAGATGTATATTATAATTATTAATTATTTTTGTTTTCATTTGTTTTTGGTACTACTGTTCTTGAGTAACCTGTTTTTTTCAATTAGAGTTTTTATGTTTTGTTGTTGAATGATGAATGAGAGCGTGTATTTTTATTTCAGGCCTTCCCTTATTTTTGTATGTATAATACCCCGCCCACTCACCGATTGAGCCCGGTCCTTCTTTCTTTGTTTTTCTTTTGGTTTGTTTTTAGACTACGTCGCTGTAGTAGCATAAATTTTGACGCCCTGGCGTGGGGCTACGATTTTGTTTTGGGAAACGTTGGCTCCGAGTTTGTCTTCGGTAATTTTTGGTCTTGATTTTGTCTTGGGCAATGTTTGCTTTGATTTAGGTTTTCGGTAATTTGTGCTCCGATTTTGTTTCATGTAACTTTGGCTCCGATTTGATTTCGCTTAATTCCTGGTCCAATTTTTTTTTGTTGGTTGTTACTGCCTAATTTCTTGTATTACCCGCATTTCTCGGCCTTGATGCTACTTATGTTTTTTTCCTTTACGTTCGAACTGGTATTTATTTCTTTTTTTTATTTCTTGTGTGGGTTCGATCTTCTTAAATTTTGATTTTGTTTTCTTTCTTGATCGCTAAATATCCTTGGTTGACTCATTTCAGATTATCCGAATTGTGTTTTCGCCGATAATTCTAGTCCGTTGAAAACGCTGGCGCCATATTACTATTCCTAATTTTTATTTTGTTGTTTAGCTCCTATTCGTGTTCCTGAAGCTTATCCGTCGGATATGTTTTAAATTGTCCTGTATTCACAATAATTGTTTTTGAGCTTTTATCGAGTTACGGTTAGCCTTTACTTAGTTACTTTCTCCCAATTTCTTTTTTATTCTTACTAAAATGACTGATCATAGGTTGGTGATATTGAATATGATCTGTAAGAGACGGCAGAAGTCATTCGAAAACATTACTAACTATTTCGCGTGTACGACAAGCCTGTTATGGTTCTCTTAGTGAAGACGTTCAATTGTCCGTTATGCTTCGTAACTTTGATCCATTTTATAGAACCCATTTGCCTGCCGTTCATTCCTTGCAAGAATTAAAGAACGGATGTCTGACGTTAGAACCGGCAAAGATTCTGGCCGATAATTCCACATCACCTAGTCGCGGCCAACATATTGTTACTGATGAACCGGAATTAGCCCCTGCTACAGTGCCTAAGTCAGTCGCTACTCCTTTTTCGTCTTCCTACCAAGGACTTACTGTGTGGGAGTGGAATTAAAAATTTTCTGGTGTCCCAAACACTCTTACCGTATATGATTTTTTGAGACAGGTCGTAGAACTCCGACGAACTCAACAGGTGTCAGAATTACTGTTATTTAAGTCTGCAGTCGACTTGTTCGAGGCTAAAGCGTTACTTTGGTATCGTGGTAACCGTCATAGGTTTTCTGACTGGAAGTCGTTGTCTAATTTACTGATTCAACATTTTGAACCCCTGGATTTTGCTATACGTTTGCTACTACTGATTAAAATACTTTTGTTTCACATGATCGAGTTGATAAGATTTCTTCTACGTCTACGGGTAGATCCGATACTTCTTCCGTACGTTCTACTGTTCTTATTCCTATTTCTGCTTCTACTCGTCAGGTTATATGCTTTAATTGCGATAAACCTGGTCATGTTTCGATACGTTATACTCGTCCTCAAGTACTCTACTGTTATGGTTGCGGATATGGGAGTTTCTCGTTGCAACTATCCAAACTGTTATCCTACTACTAATAGGTCTTCAAACAATACTTCAACTTCTGTTCTCAGCTCTAGGAGCCAAACTTCTTCTGCTTCTAATTCTATGTTCTCTTCTGTACCTCATCCAGGTCATCCTCCTACTACTATCAAAACTTACTCTTCTTTGGCAAATATAGCTTCGAACAAAATTTCTTCCATTTCTAGTTCTACATCCTATTCTACTCCTCCTTCTGCTCGCCCTACTTATTCACTCTAACCCGAGACTGTTCTTCCACCACCATTGCAACCCATACTTCGAATTAGTGACTTGCAGATAGCTTCTTAAAAGTTTGTCTCCGCTTTCTTAAATGATTCTTCCCAAGAAATTCCTGCCGTGTCTGCAAGTACAAACGTCGCTGAAGTGACGATAACTTCTAATTTAGTCAGCGAAGGTTCTGTTGAAGTTCATAAACCTGTATCTTTAATGTCTGTTGCTGTTGCCGTCAAAATTCTACATGTTCCTGCTTTCTTAAATGGTTCTACTCAAGAAATTTCTGTCGTGTCTGCAATAACAGCTGTAGCTGAAGTGACGATAACTTCTAATACGGATAGAGAAGGTCGTGTTGTAGTTAGGGAACCCATAGCTATAATGTCTGTTGCTGTTGTTGTCCAAGTTTTACCTGATCCTGTTTCGTTATCTATTATTGTTAAGGAATCAGTTCCTATTGTGTCTGAAGTTTTGTCTGTTCGTACTTTGTTGTCTAACAGTGATGAAGTCCTGCTTGATTATACTCCTTTATCGGACGTTGATGAAATGTTACCTACTCTTACCCATTTTTCTCATGCTGACAAAATGCAACTTGCTTCAGTTCTTTTAGCTAAGGTTGGTGAAATCCTAGCTGATGTCTTGTTATCTAATGTTGACGAAGGTCAACCTGATTCTGCTTCCTTACCTATTTTGGATGAAGTTTTTCCTGATGCCGTTTGTTCTTGTAAAGTTGGTGAAATTCTATCTGGTGCTGCTCCTTTTTTTCATGTTCATAAACTTCATTCGAGTTGTTTATCTAAATTACCAATTTATGACCTCATCAACCTAACGGCCGTTTTCCTAAAGATCCGGTATCAACGAGTAGTTTTAGTAACGAGTATTATCACACTAAAGCTAAAACTTCCCAAGCTATCCATAGATTTTGGCTTTCGTATTCAACAATAGTAAACTCAGTTTATTGTCATGTTTGCTAGCTATTTTGGACAGGGAGAGCAAAAGTTTTAATGATACTTAATGTAATGGTACCATTAACGACTGGCAAGGTTTAACAAAAAAAAATAGCTAAATCGAATCTTCTGTGGTTCATCTTACTTTTTGCTAAAAAAAACATTAAAGTAAAAGTTGTTGCTATTCTATCTTGCATTATAAATGTTATTTTAATTTTGACAATATGCAACATTTCCTTCGGGGTCACAATGGAAGCGGATCATACCAGAATAAGGGAAATTTTTTAATATTGTTGATTTGATGGCTTTGTGTGATCAATTTCTAAAAGCCCACATTGAAAATGAAAACAATGGAGTAAAATAATTCAGTCTAAAAATACATAATGAACTAATACATCTTTTGTCGACTTCTTTATTAAGACCGATTTTTAGTGAAATCAGACAAGCTCCGTTTTTCCCCTGCTTTACTCAAGATGTCAGTAAAATAGATCAATCGAGTATTGTAATTCGATATTTTAAAGCAGATCAGGAGAATAAGTTAATCATTTTCGAAACTTTTATAGGATTTTATGAGCTAAAAATCAATCCGGACAATCGTTCGAAAACGAAGTTATAGGTATCCTTGAAAACAATAATATTAATTTGAAAAAGTGTCGTGGGCAAAGTTATGATGGTGCTGCAACTATCAGTGGTAAATATAGGAGTATTTAAACGCGTATCAAAAATTGGAATCCAGCAGTTGCTTACGTACATTCTACCTCGCACAATTTAAATATAATATTAAATGATGCTGTCAGTGATGTTTTGGAAATTTTCAAATTTTACACTGCCGTGGAACAAATTTATGTTTACTTAGTGAAAGCTCGCCACGTTTGCATAGGTTAAACGAAATAAGAAATACGAAATGTACACTCAAGAGGCTTTGTCCAATTAGATGATGATCAAGATTTGATTGCATGTTTTCTTTAAGAATGAATTTGGTTGGTGTCATGATGTGTCTCGAAAATATAATTTTTGTATCAAATGAAACATCTGAAAAAAAAGAAGCTTTAATAATTAAAAATGAAGTAAATTTCTTCAAGTTCATCGTGATTCTGTTTTTCCACTGTAAAATATTACAATCTACTAACGTAATTTCAAAATATTTATAACAACCCTCACTTGATTTGTTAACAGCCGCATCACTTTTACAGTTCAAAATAAGATGATCGAATTAAGAAAGCAATTTTTTAGCGACATTTTGAAAGAACCCGAATACATTGCAAATACCTTAAAAATTGTCCCTATTTTTGTAGCTCAACGACAGTTACACCAAAAAATTGGCGGTCGACGAACACATATAAAAACCATAAAAGAAGTTTAGAATAACCGTGTTCAATGTATGTCTAGACGTTGTAATTCAACAACTGACAACGCGTTTTGTTAGCGTGAACTATTTTTCGACCAAATTTACAATTCTACAACCAGAACATCTCAGTGTTTGGCCTGATGAAGACATTATCTAAAAAGCAAACAGACTGTAAATTTTATCCAGATGACTTGTCTCCTAGATTTCTCAACAAATTCTCGATTTTCGAACGATAATGAAAGAGAAAATTAAAAATCTTTCTTCGGTAAAAGAGGTGGCCGAATTGTTCGCTAGTTGTGCCGGATTTGTGTACGGTATTACAATTGTGCACCATGTCCCAAATGAGACTTAGTTAATTGGCACTTCTTCCTATTAAAAGTGAGCGAGCTAAAAGCATTGTAGTGAAAAGTGTAATTCGGGAGTTTTTATCGACAAAAACACGTTTTGGAAAGTCATTGTGAATAACTCTGTATAACTGAAAATTTCGTTTAGTTATGTGTTTACTATGTCTTATATTATAATTAGAACTTAAGCATTTGGTATGTATAAAACTACAGCTCACAGAAGCAAACATGAGATCTGGAGGAGCGTGGTTTTCAATTATTGATGTAGTTGTATACTAATCAACGGATAGTCAATCCGTTTGCTATGTACAATGACGTAGCCGGAAGAAAACGTAAATATACCAATGCGGTGAGGGGGGGGGGGGTCCTAGGAACTCAAAAATAATACATCGCCAACGATTTTCTATTTACAGTAAAATAACCACAAATATAGAAATTTCTGTCGAAACAGCAAAACAAAATTAACTAAAGTTACTCTTTAATAAAACAATTTTACTCTATGGACAAATTCACTAATTGTTCCACAAAGTGCGCAATTCGTAGCTAACATGCAATAAATCTAATCAGTACCAAAAAGAATAACGCTGATACTTTCGTAAAAGCGGATGGGTTAATTAAAAAAACATTAAATTCAGAAACCTTTCTAGTGAGGATTTTACCATACGAAGCATTTGTTATAACTCTAATCAGTAAAAAAAAGAATACTGCTGATACTTTCGTATAAGCAGATTGGTTAAGTACAAAAAGCAAAAGCATTAAAGTTCGAAACTTTTCTAGTAAGGATTATACCAGAACAAACATTAGCGTATCTAATTTCAAATTGGGTTTATCCCTGGGTATGTCACAAAAGGAAAACAAGTCACATACATGTGTCGGGATACTTATCTTGCCAGTCCTCGGACGCGAATTGTCATAGGATCGCCGCGGTAGTCAGCAACAACCATACTACCACCGTAATTGCAACGGCGGTTTACATGCAAGAGCAGTTGATCTACATCAAGGAATAATCGGGTTACGCAACAAGCAATTTAGCCTCCAGCTAAGAGCTAAAAAAAGGAAAATCTTACTAATATTAACAACTCAGGAGCGCTTACCGATGCACACCAAATCTACACATTTGATAGAGGACAAACGTGCATCGCTCTTGGAGTAACAGAACGAGTAGTTTTTACAAGTGCATCAACGCACAAGCTGCAGAATCAAAGTTTAAAAGGAGTTCAAAATAACACGAACTCGAAAAGCAAACATCCGTGTTATCGAAACGCGATTGAAACTGGAAAACACGGTTTTACCGGAGAATAGTAGTATATATTATTTCGACAAATCTTTAGATGAGAAACCCACTAGAATGCAATTATACGTTATCGGAAGGTATAACGCGTCCAAAGATACCTAAAACAGGATCTTGACTAATTAATTGTAGCATAAACTTGTCGTTTCAAAACAACTAGATTTACGTTGAGAAATTCTTAGAAAGAGTATTTATTATTAATTATGCCGAAGCATTTAACAATAGACATGGAATTTATACGAACGGATAATGAATTAATAAGGGATTTGAGTTGAAAATTATGGTAAAGCGCGCTTATCTGAACAGGTACAATATATTGGGTATTGTTGGAGAATTTAATACTAGAAAAGGAATTTATGTAAATAAAATAACCAATTATTGCCGAAAATGAACGTAACACGTTGATTGGTTTTCAGAGGTACAGTTAGCCTTTGAAGAAATCAAAAATTGAATTACTTCAACTCCAAATTTAATTTCATCAAATTTCAATGAGACGTTTTATATTCAACTGATGCTTCGCTTACAGGGTAAGGTGCAGTGTTATTTCAGGAACATATGGTTTAGAACACCCCATCGTTTATGCGAATCGAATCAACTCCAGCTTAATAAAAATATTCCACTACCGAAAGAGAGTTAATCAGGTGGTATCTTTGGAATAAAAAAATTTAGATAATATGTAAAAGGTATCCACTTTACTAACTGATTGTACTCTTATCCGGTTAAATAATTTAAAATAACCCACAGAACCGTTAGCTCGTTGGAGCATACCTGTATCTCAATTTACCTTCACTATTCGTCAAAGACTTTAAAATTTAAACATCGTACCTGATGCTTTATCTCGTTTATCTCGCGTTATGTCGTTTATTTAAATTTTCATGACTTAACTCCAGATACTTGGTATTCCAAAAAGCTACAAAAAATTTCTAAACACCCTGTTAAATTTCCTACTTTTCGTGTAGTTGGTGATAGAATCCATACGTTTATTTCTTCCTCTTCACGTAAAACTTCAAATATCCCTGAATGAAAATTAGTCATTCCAACTTCTAATCGTAATGATGTCTTAAAGATGTACCACAATGACCCTATATCCGCTCATTTAGGCGCTAATCAAACATTAGCTAAAATATTTTATTTATATTACTGGCCTACCTAAACGTTATATCCGTCGTTACGTTAAGGTCTGTAAAATCTCTGCTGCACACAAAGTTCACAAGACACCAGACCTGTTTTAATGTAAATTTAAGAAAGTATCTTATCCCTTTCAGCTAATTTCTTTAGATCCACTAAGGACCGACCACTTCCTCGTTCAAAAAAAGGCAATCAATATTTATTGGTAAGAACATTTCTGAATTCGTTCTCATCCATCCTTTGACTAAAGCAGCATCTGCTGTAATGATAAAATTTTTAGAATAGATGTGAAAGAAAAAACACGTCTTATCTGATGTGAACAAAATATTCTCTACAAAATTAGTTCTTAAATTTATTTTATGTAGTAGTGTATTTCGTGTAGTTTCTCCGGTAATTTATGAATTACAAGATGCTGATGGCAAATCTTAAGGATTATGGGATGTTGAGGATTTAGATCATTTTTTTTTATTTTTAACGACTAGTAGTTAGTAGTAATCTACGTTTCTATTTTTGTCTAAATACATTTTGTCCTTTCAACCGTTGTCTAAATTGAATTTCTACCTTTTAACTTCATCTTGTCGTCTATAAATATATCTTACCGTTGTGCTTTGAATCATTTCAGATCTTCGCGTTTCTAGATAACTTATTCATCTCAAAATTTTATAGTTCCCTCGTCCCTAGTTTTTAAAAATTTATTTGTTACTATACTTAAACGTTTGTATTTTTTTCTTAAATTTTCGTCATTTATTTCCCTATCATTTTTATTGTCATACAACTCACCGCATTCTTTTGGTGGTTGGCAATTCTTTCGCTTAAATAACTCAACGAATCTTAAGAACTTGTACTAGCTGATGTCGGGTTCCTGCTTTGCTCCTTGGACTTATGTAGTGCTCGAGAACTATTCCTCTGCAGAAAAAGTCGATTTTCACAGTTCCGACTACGAAAAATTTTGTATTTAGTGTGTTTTCATTTTGAAATATCTCAATTATTTTTACAAATTCCTTTATCATCTGTTTTCTATATCATTGGGACGTTTAGACATTTTTTTTTTTTGCTTTTTCTTGAACGTGTTGGAAACGACCTATCGCATTTGCTTTGTGGTTGTTTTCATCGTTAATCTCTTGTGTTTTCGGTATATTTGGAAATTCTTCTACTTTAATCTCGGTAGGAAGATGATGTCTGAGTCTCATCTAGAGTCTAGCTATTTTTCATTCATCGTCATCATTAGGTCTTCTGTCCTTAAACTGGTTAGACGCGTACCCTCATTGTTTCCTATTCTGAACTAACCTACACATTTCCCTGAAATTTGCACAGTCTGCATCTATCACTATCTGATCTAGGTCTACATCTACCTTTTTTCTATCTCTGCTTCCAATATATCCCATACTATTCTTCAAAAATGCCTTAGAACGTATTCTGCCCGTCTATTTCTCTTATTTTTTCCCACCGATATCTTTATTCCCCTACTATTTCTATAACCTATTTGTCATTAACTTTGTCTGTCCATGCCATCATCCTCATACATCTGAAGCACAACATTTCAAAAGGCATACTGTGCTTGTGCTCCACACATATGCTTTCAACAATTTTCTTCTTGTTTCTGTGTTTGTTGTCTTTGATCATAGGCGTTGATCTTTCTTTTTAGATGCAGTTCGGTCCCCTTCTATTGTTTTACAATTTTATACCATATTTCTCCGATATTCAGTGGTTGTGAAGGGGTGGGCGTCGCCGTGGATCAATGTAGTAAGCGTAAGACTACGTATCCCAAGGTCCTGGGTTCAAATCCCGACACGGTCGACTGCTTGAAAAATGACAGGTGAGCATGTTTCACAAAAATTACGCCCTCGTTCGGATGAGAGGTTAAATGGAGGTTCCGTGTGTGAGTGTTGTCATGCACGTTAAAGATCCCTACCTTGCCTGGAACGGCAAGGGTTCGGCAAAATTCTAAATTTCCAGGCAACAAAAAACTCGCCTCCTGGCCAATGTAGTACCTTCTGGTGGAGCATTGGAAATATAAATGCACGGTTGTGAAGGGGTATCCCGACACGGTCCTCTTGAAAACTGTTAGGCGAGCATTTTTCACAAAAATACACCCTCGTTTGGATGAGAGGTAAAATGGAGGTCCCGTGTGTGAGTGTTGTCACGCACGTTAAAGATTCCCTTTCTTGCTTGGAATAACAAGGGTTCGGCAAAATTCCAAATTTTCCAGTTAAAAAACTCGCTTCCTGGACAATCTAGTACCTTCGGGTGGAGCATTGGTAAATCACATGTAAGGTTGTGAGGGGGGGCTAAGCAGCCTATGGCTGCCAAGTTCCCCTAGCACTTGAACATTTGCCGATTTAATATTTTTTCCAATATATCTTTTCGCATTCAACATTAGTTGCAGATATTTCACCACCAACACCTTGTAGTTGTTTACAATAATTATCAGATGTATCTGCACTTATTTTTTCGTCATTAGGTTTTCCGTCTCAAATCTGGTTGGACACGTACCTCCACCTATTTATATTTTGAGCTAGCTTACATAGTTCCTTGAAATTCCCACACCGCCTATATACAGCTCGGTTTCCCTTCTATTTTTTTTCTAATTATATGCCTCCCCCTGTTACCTTTTCTATATTTTTCTATTTTTTCTTTTCCTTTTCAAGTAGATGCATAGTTTAGAGGGCTGTTACTTCACAACACTGGCTGTGAAATACCGGCTAAAAATTCTGTTTTGATAAAATACCGAAAACCTCGACTGTACTCACAAAGATAATTACCGACTGACTCAGTGGGACGGGTGGTGTAAATGTTTGATGAGGGTTTCAGAATGCTATCAGGTATGATATCTGTCTTGATCAGGAAGTACCTTAAACGTCACCTAATCTCGCAAGGTTGCTAGAGAAAAGCCCTAGAAAGAATAACAAGAGGGTGCCAAAACCTGAGATCAGGAAAGCGATTCTGGCTGGAAAATGTACCTGAAAACCTTAACCATAAGAACACATAGACCTATTTAAAACTGCTTGCTAAAAAGACGGTTTCTAAAAGCAAATTTTAACTGACCTGATATTCAATCACGCTTCAAGGTAATTGCAAAATAATTTATTACAGCAAAATTATAACTATACCTTTACATGCCTTTACTCTATTATACACGACTTGGTTCTAACTATATAACACACTTATATTTTCATTACAAATACATAATATGGTCTTAAGCAAGTATTAAAAATCAAATATATCGCAAATTTACTTAACTAGATTCTTAACCTAAACCCACAGACGCACTACAGGTGCGTTTCATCAGTTCATGCAGTAAATTTCAACCGTTTATTTAGTACAAATGCTCACAAATACTCTTTCTTTTCTCTCTCTCTCTCTTTCTCTCTCTCTCTCTCTCTTTCTCTCTCTCTCTCTCTCTCTTTCTCTCAGGTATAGTTTCAAATGGATTTATACCTGATGAGTAATTGACTGTCGATAAGGTGGATACCATAGGATATCTACGGCGACTTTGCCATTTTCAACTTTTGTATCTCCAACAAAAGTTGTTGATCCGGGAGCTAAGGTGCCCTTAAAATTGAAAATAATCCACTTGGTAGGGTTTTATCCAAACTTGTTAGACTACTCCCAGTCTTGTTCGATAACCTGACCCACTAAAGTGGTATGTTGATGGTTTGAATGCTAGGTACGAAGTGCTCTACTTCACTTCCTATAATGATTCGAGACATCCTCAGCAAACTTCGGACAGACGAATTAAGACTGCAAAATGAAAATACCTTGTGCCTTTTTTTCTATATAATATGTATGTATAATCAGCTTATGGATAGCTTAACTCAATCAGAAACCGGGATTCTTTTTATTTATTTGAGTCAGCTCAAATTTGCCTATGAAGCCATTATGCCCCGCCGATTAGATCACCAAGGCGCCAGCGCAATATATTATTTATCAAAACAAATGAATCATGAAACCAATAATTTAGAATGACATTACAATGATGACATCATCTCTAACCTTTAAAAACTGGAATGATGAATTTCACTACCTTTAAGTATGAACCATATCGGATAAAATAATTTTACCTTAGATCAAATTTGTAGTAACCTAAAAATTATATTTTTTTAAAGGCAATAATCTAACTATTGGTGAGATTTACTAATACAGAAACTATTAAAATGAAATATGATTATAGGTATTACAACGGAACATGGCAGTATCAGAAAATGCGGCTTTGAGAAATTACAACCTCCACCTTACGTTTTCGACCTCGTCCTCTGTGACTATTATCTCCTTCCAAAACTGAAAAAACACTTGAGAAGGTGTTGATTTTATCCAAAACTTGAAAGATGTTATGAAGGTTATGTTACGGAATTACCAAAGAATTTTTTTTGACAGGCATATCTGATCAGAAAAATACCGGAATAAGTGTGTTTCTGTTAATGGTTTTTACGTTAACAATAGTTATTTACATAACCAGTTATGAAAAGACTAATTTTACTTGGCGAATGTAATATTTGCAAAACGAGCGAACGCAGTGAGCGAGTTTTGCAAATTACATGTGTCAAATAAAATTAGCGTTTTATGACGTATTAAGTACAATATTTTATCTAACCCTGTTTTAAAATATAACAAAAGAATTGTGCGGTTTCACATTTGGAAAATTCAGCTTCATCGCTTTATTTATGCGTTGCTATGGATTGATTGATATTTATATAAATATCTATGATTAAATAGAGGCTTAAGTGCATTCAAAATATAAGAAGATATTCAACAGTAGTAGTACGTGAAGAAATATTTCCATTAACCGTCTTCTAATTTATAAATTTTACTTTTTTTTTGTATTTGTGAATTAAAGATAATGAAATCTCAAAGTACCCTTATTGCGAATGGGATATATTTTTCTTAGATGTGTAATTACATTAAATGTATTTTAATTACGCCCGCTTTTAACATGAAAATGCATGTAATGTTAAAGCGAGCGTAATTATGTATTCTGGAATGAAGTGCATTTACCCCTATGAAGGAGTTAGTTTTAAGGTGTTTGAAAAAGTATTGGGAAAAGGGTTAGTATTTTATACAGCTCAATCCTGTGATAACACCGCTTGAAGCTTCGGCATGGAATCCTTTGAGGGAGTGCTACAGAGTGCACACAAATGTTGTTGTTGGCTAACTGGAATAATTTGAAACGGTGCGTGTACGTGTTTATCTGAGAACATAGAAGGTGTAATTGCTTTAAGCGGTTATTCAACTGAATAACACTTTCTGCATTTAGCTAGTGGCTAGTAAATAGTGCACAAGTGTGAAAAATTTTATTTGTTATAAGTTTTACATACATACATACATACATACATACATACATGTATATATATATATATATATATATATATATATATATAGTACTAGGAGTTAGAAAACTATATTTATTTAGCATGAAAAATGCGTAACTTGCAAATTATGCAAAGAGCAAACATTTAACACCCTGTATAAGGATTGCACTTGATTTTAATTAATGCCGGGAAGCATATCATTCAACAATAAACACACATTCGGCAAAAGAAATAACTCTACACGCAATCAAACGTGTCTTAAACCAAAAAGCATTCATAAATTGTAAATAGATACGCGTTAAATACAGTAAAAGGCAAAAAATCATGATACAATTCCCATTAAAATTAAACATGCGATAGTGAAAGAAGATAGCATAGCGTTCTGATAAGAATCGCATCTTTCGAAATAAATACCTTTTTGGAAACGCAAGATGTAAACAGAAATATGTTAATTTCGTCTTTGTGATTTTCTATATGGAGTTAATACAAATCCCAAAGTATTATCTAAACAAACAAAAGTTATAAGTTAAATTACGTGCCAAGGCGAATTAGAAATTCCTGTAATAACATCAAAACAGACGGTCTAAAATAAATACAGAATAGAAATCCACTGGTATCCTACGTGACCAAGAAATCGTTCCGGCGAGTTACTATCAGACGAATACCTGTAAAAGCTCAAAATATCCAAAACATCCTATGGCTGGTCGTAAACTTTGAACAAACAGCGCCGATAACCAATGAATTTTAGATGGGGCGTAGCTTATATAACACGCGAATTTGATAAGCAGACAGTCTTGATTCGAACTAAGCACAAGCCACATCACTTATAGTCAAGAATTTACGCAACCAGTGAATATTAAAATTAAATAATCAAATATTTGGGAAAAGTGGTGTTACAAAATTATAAAATAAATAATAGTGAAAAATATATGAGATAAGTTATGCCGTTTGCTGGAAAACACGAGTAAAAGTTTATTAATTGATTACTGTTAAATATTTATAATTTAGGGCTCTAAGTAAGACGGGGTAAATTTAAGAGAGACTACGAAAATCCAAGACGGGGTAAATCTAAGAGAGACTTCGAAAATCTAAGTAAGACGGGGTAAATCTAAGAGAGACTACGAAACTCTAAGACGGGGTAGATCTAAGTGAGATTACGAAAATCTAAGGGCGATTAAGAAAATACTAGATTATTGATTAAACGGGGTAAAATTTGGAAACTAAATAAATTGATAATATTGGGAAAAAGTCCGAATGAGAATATTGGCAAAGGCGCACAAAACAGAGGATTGTTTTAAGCATTGAATGGAGCAACTCACCTGAAAGTAATATTGGGGTACTAATTCACAGCACGCAGTAGCAGATCCAGAAAGGCGCACAAGGAAAACTACAGGTCAGAACTATCTAGCATAAGGCATGATTTTCTCTTTTTTTGAACATTGACTATATTTATTATACCTGAATATTTTATGTAAAGAGTCAACAAAAATTTCTTTTATACGTGAAAAATTTCGTAAAAAGGGGAAAAGTCTTGAACGTTCAAAGAATTTCCAGTAGAGTACAGTGTCATTTTTGCTGGCTTTAAAATAAGGAAAGGGAGCTTTAATTTTTGGGGATAAACAATTTAAAAATTATTATTATTTGATTCAGGGGTTTATTTTTGTCGTACAGTAAAACAGATTAAGCTGTGAAGTGTATATGATTTTTTCTTTCTCATTATACAAATATTAGTCGACTTCGTTTTTCTCACTCAAAGCAGGAAAAGTACTAGATAAAATTGGGTAAATTATTTGATTATCATAACGTTGTGCACTCTGTGTGAATTAAACTGAGCTAGCAGAGGCATATTTAAATTAAAGTAAACATACACACGCACACACACACACACAGACACACACACACACACATACACACACACATACACACACACACACACACATGCATACACTATACACTCACATCATATAATATTCATGCACACTCACACATACTTATGCACTCGATACTCTGTCATCAAACAAATTAGTCATCTTATATCCTATGAAACAAAAAATCTTTTACATCAAAATTTATGACATCAAATTGATGTATATACAAGTTTAATATTTACAATTTATGTTTAAATACTTTTAATTTTGTTAATTTTATAAGTTTTTCCAAGATTTTTATTATGTTTGTTATGCTAGTTTTTAATTAACCTCAAGTTTGTAAGTTTATAATTTATGTACCACATTTGTAATCTAGCGTATAAAAAAATTTTTTTAGATAGCCTGTGATCAAGAATTTAAAATAAATTCGAAAATTTAGGCCATAAAAAAGAGTTTTTAACTTAATCCAGTGACCTCAAACTCGCAAATATTTGGGTCGTAATTATTTTTACTTTATATATATATATATATATATATATATATATATATATATATATATATATATATATGCTGTGGTTTCGGGGATTAAAGTTTTAATAGTCGAGAGTGAGTCATTAAATACTTTTAAAAAAAAAGTTCACAACAAAAAAAAAGTTCTTACCCTGTTTTCTGCTTCAAAATATCTTCAGCAGCTTCCCTGGCTAGCTCAGCTGGGCCTCTTCTTGGATACCTAAATTTAATAAATCAACAAATAATACAACAATCATACAATCTTTATTTACCGCTATTTACAAACAATTATTCACAGATATATACAATTCAATAAGTGATATTTTTGTAAAGTCCTTGTTTTAAATTTTTATTAGTAAACACATTTAATACAATTAGAGTAGATGGGCCCCAAATAATACCCTATATTTATTGCACACTGGAGTATGGTGAGCTCATAATAACCCAGTTTATTGTTGTATGCTTTTTACTTTGCATATAATTACTACAAAATTAACAACCCATGTACCCTTAACAATCCAATTTAAATTCATAATGAAATTTAGTAACTTTACATACACCTTTTTTTCACTATTTAAAATACCCTAATAATTGTTAAGTACACGTATCTTTTTCGATACGTTATATTAACCATAAATAACCCTAATGTTCAATCACACATCACAAATAATTCCAAAATTTTATCAGATAACAGAAAATACAAATGAGTTACCTGGAAAATACTTCAAGCCTTCCACCTCTTTGGGATGATGCTCTAGAACCCCTTTTCTTCATGACTATGCGCTCTGATCGTCCAGATATTTATAGATGAAAACCAAGCGCCCTGCTACCAATTACCATACCATCACAGTATCCAAATTCACGTATACTATACTTTGGTTTATTGATTTATTAGCTTGTTATGGTATTAGTTGGACCTCGGTTAATTTAATTCACTCGACACTACACACGTTAATAGCTACAAGGCCTCAACTTACCACGTTATAAGTGCTAATACTATTTTTACTGAATTATACAATTTTTCAATACTCACAAGCGCCGGTTGATTATTATACGTAGTCTAAAGCGATGAAAACACAAAGAGAATCAAAAGAGAACGAGTCCCATTCTCTCCGAGTATTTATACTGTTAAAATGCCACCACTAGGCCCCTCTTCACGCGAAATATTTATTTTTAAAATCACACTTCTACAAATTGTAATCTATCTGACTTAAAGCTCTCAGAAATTTACCTCAGACAGACACAATATAATCCGAAAAACCGCATTCACCTGACGCGTGTTCGTCCGTTGTAAAACTATCTGTTTCAACCAATGTGTCGTCATAAAACTCCGCCTGTAATATTTTTATCTCTGTCTTATGCATATTAGATGTCGCGTTCCAACCCCACTTGTTATATAAAATCGATATTGCTGACCGCGTCCACGTGGATTGAATACGTGCATTTTGAAACCAATGCTTTTATATCCGTCTTTATCTGTAGCATATTATTGATCGTGCATCTCCTCCTCTCTTTAAGAAACTTTGTTATTTTGTTTATTCGAAGCAACTGACGGTTGGAAATATTTTCTTTGAAGTCCACTTTATTATGCATATAAATTCGACGAAGGTAACCTTTTCAAACATGCAGGTGTTCTTAATTATCGACCGTTTAAAACAATTCTCGGAGCTTATTTTCACGGTATTCGATACAACTGACGTCTTCGCTTGTTACAACGAACCTTTTGCCTTGGGATTATCGATTTTCTTTACCCGAGTGTGTTTCTTAATGCTGTTACACGTTGAATTAAAATAAATTAAATTAATTAAGCGTTTTCTATTTGTTTTTAAAAACTGGGTTTCTTTATGAACCTATTACTTTTCAATCATTAATTATAAAAATACGTCAATACTTGTTCGTTTAAATTAAAAAAATGAAATAAATTTTGCGCGTAAATAAATTGTTCCTTTCTCTATACCGGGTATTTGAAATTGCATAGTTTACCCCAAATTTAACCCTTTGAATCCATAACAATATATATATATATATATATATATATATATATATATAATTAGTAAGGTGATATAATAAGTTAGACTTTTATGCAAAGCCCAAGTGATTATTTCAAATCGAGCTAGTAATTGAAAGATGGAAAATATAAGGTCTTGGACAGGACTTGAAGCTGCATCTTGGTTTTGCCGGAACCATGTGTACACAAATATACATGAGTGTAGAAAAATTATATATATATATATATATATATATATATATATATTAAATGTTTTAATGGGTTTGAGGTCAGCTGGTAAAAAGAAAACTCTTTTATAATGCCTAAATTTTCGGATTTATTTAATCCTTGTTCACAGGCTTCTAAAAATGTTATAAACAACTAGGCTAAATTATACAAATATTAATTGCAACTTACAAGATGAGTTGTTTTAAAAAATTAACATCGAAATTAATTATTAAACATAACTATTTTTAGTTTTTCACTTTCAAATGTAGGAAGGATATATAATTTGTGTAAGAAGAAATGTAAAAATAAAAATTATGTCAGATTTTGAAATATTTCAAATTCTCTTTTTTAAGAGGATACCTGATACCTTTATTTAATGTATATGTTATGTTGTATGTGATAGTTGTTTGTTTGTATGTGCGTGTATGCCTATGCGTTAGGTTGTGTGGTTTGAATGTGTGTATGTATTTATAACGTTGAACATATTAACAAGTATTACATTAGGTATGTAGCTATGTTTTAAAATTAAGTAAATATGTGTAAATCGAGCTCAAACCACTAATATCAGTTTTTTTATTTATACTATCTTTTGTATTAAAAATGTGATACATTTCAAGAAATAGTCTTTTTTGTTTATCTTTCTCTAATTCTAAAATTTTTGGATTTTTGAAATCTATTCTATGATCTAAATTAGCTGAATGACTTGATAAAGCACATGAATTTGGTTTAACTTTTATGTCACTTCTGTGTTGAATTATACGCTGATTTAAGGATTGACATGTTTGTCCAATATACAGGCCATTACAATCTAAACAATTAATTTGGTACACAATATTTTTTTGAAATAGTTCGGGTGTTTTATCTTTTAATTTTGAAAAGAGATTGTTGACTGTTAAAATATTTTTCTTTGCATACTTAAAATTATAATTTTTAAATACTTTAATTAGTTTATGGGTTAATTCATTGTCTATATTTGATATTGTTTTATATATTTCTAAATTTTTGCTGTTGTTACTACTTGCGTTATTTTTGTTTATATTACTGTTACTGTTGTTTGTGTTTTTATATTCTTCAGAGGTATATAGTAATTTTGTTATTAGAGGTGTGGGATAGTTGTTGTTTTTAAAATGTTTGAAAGTTTTTTATATTTTTATTGTAGAATGTTGGATGACATATTCTTTTGATTCGATTTTTAATCCTAAAATAAAATTTATTTTTGTTTTGAAAGGGTGATATGAATGGTAATTTAAATATCTGTTGGAATGGCTTTGTTTTGATACCAATCTAAAATTATTTTATTTTCATCGTTTCGAATTAATAAAGTGTCCATGAAAGGTACCGATTTATTGGATTCTGTTTCTATTGTGAATTGGATATGACTATTATAGCTATTAAAAATATTAAGGGTTTCAACTATTTTATTTTCTGGGATAGCTGTTATTAAATCATCAACAAATTTCTTTAAAATGGAAGGTTAAACGGAAGTTGTGGAATAACACTATTTAATAATTCATCCATAACTATTTGTGCTATAATGGGACTAGATTTGATCCCATTGGACAGCCAAAATTTGTAAATAAAATTTATTATTAAAGGAAAAATAACTGTTATCAAAAAGAAATTCAATGATTTGTAAAAATAGTTTTGAAAATTTACAATTTGGTTCTATTGTATTCCAAAATTTACTGATATTGTTAATAACTAAGTCTTTAGGGATATTTGTAAAGAGTGATACAACGTCTAAACTTACTAATACATAACTTTTAGGTAATTGAAAATTGTTTAATTGTTCCGAAAATTCAAAAGAATCTGTTATATTATGATTGTTTTAGGGATAGATTTTGTTAGAATTTCAGAAATAAATTTTGAAAGCTTTTCAGTTGCTGCATTGTTTGTAGCAACAATGGGACGGAGTGGATAATTGTCTTTATGTATCTTTGGGAGACCATAAAGTTTTGGGATTGTGCTGTTATAATTATTAAAAGATTTTGCCTCTAAATCACTAATCATTTTTTTATTTCTTAATAGTTTTATAAAATCTAATGTTTGTTTTTGTAATTTTGCCGTTGGATCATTTTTTATTTCATTGTATATATTATTATCCATTAGTAAATCAGACATTTTTTGTATATAACTTGTTTTAGATATAACATACAAACAATTCTTGCATTAGGTCCAAAATTTACTTTACAACCTCCAATCAATAGCAATGTAATTATAAAATTATTAGCGGATTTAGAAAATTTAATTTTAGAAACGAAGGAAGAAGATAGAAACCTAAATCGAGCTTACATCACTAATATTATTACAAACTTTGTTCGTCAAAACTCTAAAAGTAAATCAAAATTCTTGTACGACTATATTCAATGCAAAAATTTTTTAAAAGAAAATGAAGATTTGTTAATAGTTAAAGCTGATAAAGGCAATGTCACCGTTGCTATATCTAAAACAAGTTATATACAAAAATGTCTGATTTACTAATGGATAATAATATATACAATGAAATAAAAATGATCCAACGGCAAAATTACAAAACAAACATTAGATTTTATAAAACTATTAAGAAATAAAAAAATGATTAGTGATTTAGAGGCAAAATCTTTTAATAATTATAACAGCACAATCCCAAAACTTTATGGTCTCCCAAAGATACATAAAGACAATTATCCACTCCGTCCCATTGTTGCTACAAACAATGCAGCAACTGAAAAGCTTTCAAAATTTATTTCTGAAATTCTAACAAAATCTATCCTAAAACAATCATAATATAACAGATTCTTTTGAATTTTCGGAACAATTAAACAATTTTCAATTACCTAAAAGTTATGTATTAGTAAGTTTAGACGTTGTATCACTCTTTACAAATATCCCTAAAGACTTAGTTATTAACAATATCAGTAAATTTTGGAATACAATAGAACCAAATTGTAAATTTTCAAAACTATTTTTACAAATCATTGAATTTCTTTTGATAACAGTTATTTTCCTTTAATAATAAATTTTATTTACAAATTTTGGCTGTCCAATGGGATCAAATCTTAGTCCCATTATAGCACAAATAGTTATGGATGAATTATTAAATAGTGTTATTCCACAACTTCCGTTTAACCTTCCATTTTAAAGAAATTTGTTGATGATTTAATAACAGCTATCCCAGAAAATAAAATAGTTGAAACCCTTAATATTTTTAATAGCTATAATAGTCATATCCAATTCACAATAGAAACAGAATCCAATAAATCGGTACCTTTCATGGACACTTTATTAATTCGAAACGATGAAAATAAAATAATTTTAGATTGGTATCAAAACAAAGCCATTCCAACAGATATTTAAATTACCATTCATATCACCCTTTCAAAACAAAAATAAATTTTATTTTAGGATTAAAAATCGAATCAAAAGAATATGTCATCCAACATTCTACAATAAAAATATAAAAACTTTCAAACATTTTAAAAACAACAACTATCCCACACCTCTAATAACAAAATTACTATATACCTCTGAAGAATATAAAACACAAACAACAGTAACAGTAATATAAACAAAAATAACGCAAGTAGTAACAACAGCAAAATTTAGAAATATATAAAACAATATCAAATATAGACAATGAATTAACCCATAAACTAATTAAAGTATTTAAAATTATAATTTTAAGTATGCAAAGAAAAATATTTTAACAGTCAACAATCTCTTTTCAAAATTAAAAGATAAAACACCCGAACTATTTCAAAAAATATTGTGTACCAAATTAATTGTTTAGATTGTAATGGCCTGTATATTGGACAAACATGTCAATCCTTAAATCAGCGTATAATTCAACACAGAAGTGACATAAAAGTTAAACCAAATTCATGTGCTTTATCAAGTCATTCAGCTAATTTAGATCATAGAATAGATTTCAAAATCCAAAAATTTTAGAATTAGAGAAAGATAAACAAAAAGACTATTTCTTGAAATGTATCACATTTTAATACAAAAGATAGTATAAATAAAAAAACTGATATTAGTGGTTTGAGCTCGATTTACACATATTTACTTAATTTTAAAACATAGCTACATACCTAATGTAATACTTGTTAATATGTTCAACGTTATAAATACATACACACATTCAAACCACACAACCTAACGCATAGGCATACACGCACATACAAACAAACAACTATCACATACAACATAACATATACATTAAATAAAGGTATCAGGTATCCTCTTAAAAAAGAGAATTTGAAATATTTCAAAATCTGACATAATTTTTATTTTTACATTTCTTCTTACACAAATTATATATCCTTCCTACATTTGAAAGTGAAAAACTAAAAATAGTTATGTTTAATAATTAATTTCGATGTTAATTTTTTAAAACAACTCATCTTGTAAGTTGCAATTAATATTTGTATAATTTAGCCTAGTTGTTTATAACATTTTTAGAAGCCTGTGAACAAGGATTAAATAAATCCGAAAATTTAGGCATTATAAAAGAGTTTTCTTTTTACCAGCTGACCTCAAACCCATTAAAAACATTTAATATTACTAGAAGGTCATTATCTTTAAAATATATTATATATATATACAGGGTGAGTTTTTAGTGTGGCAACGGTCGATAACTCCGTTATTATAAAAGCTACGTAAACCAAATTTGGAGGCATATTAGGCATGCCTAAAGTGCACATTATAAAAATATTTGGAAGCATACAGGGTGTTTCATAATTCCAGGGCATATTAAACTTATATTTTTTTTAATGGAACACCCTATATATTATTACATTTTTGAAAAGCCCATAAAAAGAGCTTTAATTTGATATAAAATTGTATCTGTCTATACCTTTTAGTTTTGAGATATTCAACTGTTTTAGAAAAATGACCCCAATTGGATACATTGCCACTGCACTAATACACAACTTATGTTAATTTTCAAGATGCAGAAAATTTTACCATATACCATAGTATATTTGTAAATATCACTTTTTTGAAATTTCTTCCCAGTATACAGGGTGTGTCAGGTTTCGCAAAATGCAATTTTAAATTTTTTTTAAATGGCACCTACCAATTTTATTGCTACAATGGATAGTTGATTAAGTATCCTTTCATTTTGTTAAGCATTCCTATACCTAAATCCATTACTTTCTGAGATATTTTGATTTTCTTCAAATTTTATGAATTTTTAATTTACATAACTAAAATAACTTACTATTGGAGAATATTATAAAACAATTAATACATTTTGATTAACAATCAACTACAGTTATCCAATAACAATTTTCACTAAAGATATAACAACCTACAATAATACGCTATCAACAGAATTCTGCCAGATCAACAATATGCATTTTATAGAAAATGTTCAAACAGGAAATCAGGCAGGCTTTGAAAAAAATAACAATTACAATCAAAATGTCATTTAGGTTTATTAATTGTAGTGTATTGTCATTTAACACATTATCAGTTCTGTTTTAAATGTAATCTTTGAAGGAGTTTTCAAAATGAATTTTACAGTAGAAGAACAAATAAATATGATTTGTTGGGTATTGAGAGCAAGTTTAAAAAATTTCCTACTTGCATCAAGAATATACCAAGAGAGATATCCTGTTAAATGACAACACACTACAATTAATAAACCTAAATGACACTTTACATGTAATAGTTATTTTTTTCAAAGCCTACCTGATTTCCTGCTTGAACATTTTCTATAAAATGCATATTGTTGATCTGGCAGAATTCTGTTGATAGCGTATTATTGTAGGTTGTTATATCTTTAGTGAAAATTGTTATTGGATAACTGTAGTTGATTGTTAATCAAAATGTATTAATTGTTTTATAATATTCTCCAATAGTAAGTTATTTTAGTTATGTAAATTAAAACATTCATAAAATTTGAAGAAAATCAAAATATCTCAGAAAGTAATGGATTTAGGTATAGGAATGCTTAACAAAATGAAAGGATACTTAATCAACTATCCATTGTAGCAATAAAATTGGTAGAGTGCCATTTAAAAATTTTAAAATTGCATTTTGCGAAACCTGACACACCCTGTATACTGGGAAGAAATTTCAAAAAAGTGATATTTACAAATATACTATGGTATATGGTAAAATTTTCTGCATCTTGAAAATTAACATAAGTTGTGTATTAGTGCAGTGGCAATGTATCCAATTGGGGTCATTTTTTCTAAAAACAGTTGAATATCTCAAAAACTAAAAGGAATAGACAGATACAATTTTATATCAAATTAAAGCTCTTTTTATGGGCTTTTCGAAAATGTAATAATATATAGGGTGTTCCATTTAAAAAAATATAAGTTTAATATGCCCTGGAATTATGAAACACCCTGTATGCTTCCAAATATTTTTATAATGTGCACTTTAGGCATGCCTAATATGCCTCCAAATTTGGTTTACGTAGCTTTTATAATAACGGAGTTATCGACCGTTGCCACACTAAAAACTCACTCTGTATATATATATATATATATATATATATATATATATATGTATATATATATATTACTCATATTTAGACCAGGGTAGAAAATTAAATAATCAAATCAAATAATTTTAATTACCGTGTATAAGGAATTTCATTAAATAATACGCTTTATTAAAACCTTGAAGCATAAATAAACTCGGTCGTTTCAGTAAAAATAAGAAATTTAAATTATCTATAAGACGCTTTACATCAAAAGAAGCAGTATTGAAAAGCGCAGTGGATAATTTAATTATTCCTAAACAAAGGGAAATTACGTGCAAAGTTTATATTAATTAACCCTATTTTAAGTAACCGGTAGTAAAACAAAGTGTACATATAATAATTAATATTTAAGTTGTATTCGCTAAAAATGAAAGGATAGAAATCAATTTAATTGGAGTTAATTAAACCGTTAATAACATAATACCTATAGAAGCTTGTGAAAACCCAATAATAGTCAAATCGTAGGAAGGTTATTTAAAATGTTACGTTTGAACACCTGCGTGTTTTTAAAAGGCAATTTCAAGTTAATTTGTTTGGATAAACATGTTGATTCTAAGGATATTGGAAACGATCAGATGCTTTAGCAGGAAATACAGAACACCTGCGTATTTTTAAAAAGCTCATTCTGCGTAAATTTGGCAAATAATTAATGTTTCAAAGAATCTTGGAGAAACCGGGACTTAGTATTCACGAGAATGTGCGATACGGGTTTATTAAACCCAGATAACAGTCCGCGTGGACTAAAATATAATCGATAATAAAGAATATAAATTTGCACCAATACGAACAGGTTAGAAAAGGAAAGAGAAAATGCGTCAAGCAAAGACACATATTGTAAAAGGGCGGGATTTAAGCAACGTCAAGGGGTTGCGATTGGTTAAAAATAGGATGCATATATCAGAGGTAGAACAACAATTTCTGTATAAAAGTAATTAGTTTTTCTCGGACAACTTTGCGGGCCGTGTTGAAATTTTCTGAGATCTCAATGGGGTGAGTACTAAATTCATAAAAATCGACGTGCAGGCTACAGACTGGGAACGTAGAATGAGGAATTCGTTGGAATTACCCGTTTTAGGGAACAAAGCGACGTGTCGGCTATTCGCTATATATACAGGCGGGAATATGTGTTTCTCTCTTAGACTCTTAAGACTTTCGACGATTCGATGCGTTAAAAGCTCGTGCATCCGCGACTTGATATTAAACAGTGCATTTTAGTTTGATTAAATAATTTAAAGTGTGCTAGTATATTTTAGTGACTCAAAATAGTTGGTTATTTTACGTGCTAACATGAATGTACTTCAGTGCACTTAGATACAAGGTAATAAAAGTTTATTATCACGGTACCAATTAGTAAAATTTACAACGACAAATGTATACCCAAAAGTAGGCAGTTTTGGCGTATATTGGTAATATTGGTAAAAGGAAGTATGAATTTCTTTGCTATTTTGCGGGGTGTTAATGACTAAATGGTTCGTAAATGTGTCTGCATCCACTGAACCAGAGGCAGATATACACAGATGAGTTCCGGAAAAGCCTAGAAACAACTTTAAATTAATGGTGATGGAGAACATTTTAAAGCGTTGACAACTTGAAGCTGTAAATAGAATCCGGTTGGAATGGTGTGATTTACAAAAGGGACGATTACACTGAAGCTACGAGGACAATAACCTTCAGGTAAATTGTACTATTTTGTTTGACATTTTTGTGTGTATTGAATGACTTTATAATTGATTTACTTTAAATGGACATTAGTGGAATTTTTCTAACCATAAAATTTAATTTTAAGATGAAATTTGCTTGTTTAAGTAAAAGGGGTATTTTGTTTTGATGTTCGGGAATAGGATGAAACTTTGGGTAGGTCTTTGAGCTCAATTAGACAAACCTGGTTAATTAACGTAAAGGGTGGTAGATGCTCCTTTATACTCAGACTCCGGTCTGCTTATCTTGTTATATTAATTAGTAGGCATCCAACAAGGACTTTAATTTTGGATGCACAGTAAAATGATAATAAAATTAATCCGGAAATTCTTTTTAAAACTGAATTTTATGTTCAAATTTAATTTGAAAATTTAATGTATTCTGAATATTGATGTAAATAGAGTTAACGTTGATGTTTGTGGTAGGAATGTGTTGTTTAATTTTTATGATTGAGAATGGAAGTTATCTAGAAGAGCAGCCGAGGCGATTAACAGAAGGAATCAACGGACCAGGTGATTTAAAAGGTATCACAGCATTCTTGACGCCCAAACTGTGGGGCTCGAATGTTTTTTTTGAAAGGGCCAGTACCAGCAGATATGAGAAGATTCACAGCATTCTTGGCGCCCAACGTGGGGCTCGAATGTTTTTTTGAAAGGGCCAGTACCAGCAGATATGAGAAGATTCACAGCATTCTTGGCGACCCAAAAGTGAGGCTCGAGTTCCAAATAAAATTTTTGTTATTTTATTCCAGGAAACTGGCGATCTGAGAGAGAGTTTCTGTTTGTGGATAAATTTAAAAGTATTTTAGAGTGTGTGAGAGTGATTAGAACGTATGCAGAGAAAGGAGTGGTTAAGGAGTCAAGGAGTGGAAATTGGAAGTGACGATAGTGCATTGTGTGGGAAAAATTCGAAAATGGAAGAAGCAGGAGGCAGTAGAGATCAGTCGAGGACGGAATCGGGGGATCAAGGAAACGAGATGATATTGAGAATGTTAGAGAGAATGAACGAAGAATCTAATAGAGCTAGGGAGGAATCCAATAGAAAATTAGAACAGCTAAGCGATGAATCGAATAGAGCGAGAGAGGACTCAAATCGAAAATTTGACCGAATGAATGAGACATTAACAGGAGTTAGGGAAACCCTAAGTGAGAAAATAGACAAGACAAATAAAGAAGTTTCAGAATTTAAAAATAGTCTTACCGTAAAGATGGGGGAAGTTGAAAATAGGGTTGAAAAAAATGAGCGGGATATTACAGGTCTTCGACAGGAAATGGGACATTTAAGGTCCGAAGTACGCATTTTTTGTGAAGAAGAGATTAATGTAAAAATGACTGAAGTAACGGACTCATGTAGGGATCAGTTAGGCAGGGTAGAACGCGAAGTTAGTAGTATCAAATACAACATGTCAAATTTAACGGGGGATGGTCCCAGATTTTCTACAGGTGGAGTATCATTGGACCAACACATGAAGTTTTATGGCGATAACAGGGTAAATCCACAAATTTTTATTAATAGTGTAAGAAATCTAGTGGGAAATTTATTTGACGAACAGACTAAACTAAATACGGTAAAGGCTTTATTAAAGGACAATGCGGAGGCATGGTACAATTTAGTAGGACAGGACATAGACACGTATCAGGACTTTGAAAACAAATTTTACAACATTACTGGAGTGATCACAAACAGGATCAGATTAGGGACGACTTGATTACAGGAAAATTTAAGGGAGAGTTTGCAGGTTCTAGGGAGCAATATGCCATCCGTAAATACAGTGTGGCCAAACAACTGAATCCACCATTGACGGACAGACAGATAATCAAGTACCTATCACGACATTTTGAACTGGAAATTAGACAACACGTGGCCTTACAAAACATCACAGAACGGGAGACATTTTAGAGTATTTACAGAGATATGACGATGTATGTGTTGGACGGACAAGAGAGATACGAGAACGAAACGTTAACACAGTTAGGTTTGACAACAGGACACCGAATTATCCGAGACGGCCTGACTACAACAGAAATTTTCGACCGAATTGGGAACGACGAGGACAGGAATACAGGAGCAATAGTGCGACTAGGGGACCGACGCCAAGACCTAGTTACACGAGACAGAACAGTTTACCGGAAGTAAACAGGACTGTGACCAGCACGCCGAATAGAGATAGGGACACGGATATTAACACGAGGAGGACGTACGCACAGGTTGTAGAAGGACAACCAGGACCAAGCACGGAAAACAGGATGAGACAGGATTTTTAGAACGCGACAGACCACTAGATTTCTGTGTAAATGTATACGAACATCCACGTGAATTTTTCAAAATTGAGGAGGAAGTAGAGCCAGAAACTGAGGAAAAATTATGTTTGCCAATTATTAATTTAGAAATTTTTGAGAATAATGCAGAAGTATTACTTGATACAGGGGCAGAGGCGAGTTTAATATCGGAGGAATTCGTCAGCAAAATTAGGGATAAGGTTTGTGATAGAATTATGCCTATAAAACGTAGCCATTTAGTAGCTCCAAATAAAAAGAAGTTTGCTGTAGTAAATAGTGTTGTGGTGCTTAGGATAGATATAGGAGGTTTAAGCTGTGAACAGGAGTTTGTAATTGTACCTGGACTGAAGTTTCAGAGCATTTTAGGTGTTGACTGTATGATGAAGTTAGGGTTTTGATAGATATGGAAAGGAAGGTAATAAGAATTAAGGATAGGGTAGTGCCATGGAAAGGCAGTTATGAAGTCACAGAGGATGACACGGGGTTTAGTATTAATGTAGTAAAGGTAGAGGATGATGAAGGTAAACAGATCAACACGATAAGATGTCCAGAGGAAAGGAAAGTAGAGGTTCAAGCTTTAATACAAAACATGCAGAAGTAGTGGGGTAGAAGCAGCATATCAGGAGCAGGTGAAGGCGAAATTAAGTAAAGATGGCAAGTTTGTTTTAATCAAGTAGATTTAAGGATTCATTCTGGCTGATTCCATTACACAAGCATTCTAGCAGGTACAGAGGATTTTCCGTAGAGGGAAAATTTGATAATTTTAAAGTAGTATCGTTTGGTTTGTCGGCAGAAAGGGAAACAATAATAAATGAGAAACAGACAAGTGTAGGGCATGAAGAAGAAGCAATATGTAAGAGTCAGGATAATAGGGATGATAAGTTTATGGTATGTGAGATAACAGGGATGTTAAGTGTAGATATAGAAGGGGGAGAGATAGGGATGAAGAGTATTAGGATGGTGAGAAGAAAGACTTGGAGGGTCAAGAAGAGAGTTAGATTTAAATAGGATAAGAATAGAGATAGGTGTAGATAGAAGAGTAGAAGTAAGTGTTTATAGAAAATAAAGCTAGATATAGGACACATATGGGAGATAATTAGGAATAGGTTTAGGATGAGGATAAAGAGTAAATGTAGGAAGAAAATAAGATAGGTTAAGTATAGATATTTTATATAAGATTAGTGGAGAGTTAGGAATAGAGTAAGAGTAGGATAGGCATATAGGATTAGGTAGGGGGAAGTAAAGTATAGTGAAGAGTAGTTAAAAGTTAGGAATAGGATAGGTATATAGGATGTATATAGGATTAGATGGATAAGTAGGATGAAGTTAGGGATAATTTCAGTTTATAGAAGTAGGTGAGAGTTAGGAATAGGATAGGGATATAGGATAGGTGTAAATATTTTTTGGATTGGAGACAAAGTAGGTAAGTTAGATAGATAAGGATAGAGAGAGATAGGCAAAATTTTGTAAAGATTTTTGGCAGTCTAAATATTTGATATTTGCATTCAAATAAGTGGGATTATTTGTATTCAAATAGGGGGAAAATACTCATATTTAGACCAGGGTAGAAAATTAAATAATCAAATCAAATAATTTTAATTACCGTGTATAAGGAATTTCATTAAATAATACGCTTTATTAAAACCTTGAAGCATAAATAAACTCGGTCGTTTCAGTAAAAATAAGAAATTTAAATTATCTATAAGACGCTTTACATCAAAAGAAGCAGTATTGAAAAGCGCAGTGGATAATTTAATTATTCCTAAACAAAGGAAATTACGTGCAAAGTTTATATTAATTAACCCTATTTTAAGTAACCGGTAGTAAAACAAAGTGTACATATAATAATTAATATTTAAGTTGTATTCGCTAAAATGAAAGGATAGAAATCAATTTAATTGGAGTTAATTAAACCGTTAATAACATAATACCTATAGAAGCTTGTGAAAACCCAATAATAGTCAAATCGTAGGAAGGTTATTTAAAATGTTACGTTTGAACACCCTGCGTGTTTTAAAAGGCAATTTCAAGTTAATTTGTTTGGATAAACATGTTGATTCTAAGGATATTGGAAACGATCAGATGCTTTAGCAGGAAATACAGAACACCTGCGTATTTTTAAAAAGCTCATTCTGCGTAAATTTGGCAAATAATTAATGTTTCAAAGAATCTTGGAGAAACCGGGACTTAGTATTCACGAGAATGTGCGATACTGGTTTATTAAACCCAGATAACAGTCCGCGTGGACTAAAATATAATCGATAATAAAGAATATAAATTTGCACCAATACGAACAGGTTAGAAAAGGAAAGAAAATGCGTCAAGCAAAGACACATATTGTAAAGGGCGGGATTTAAGCAACGTCAAGGGGTTGCGATTGGTTAAAAATAGGATGCATATATCAGAGGTAGAACAACAATTTCTGTATAAAAGTAATTAGTTTTTCTCGGACAACTTTGCGGGTCGTGTTGAAATTTTCTGAGATCTCAATGGGGTGAGTACTAAATTCATAAAAATCGACGTGCAGGCTACAGACTGGGAACGTAGAATGAGGAATTCGTTGGAATTACCCGTTTTAGGGAACAAAGCGACGTGTCGGCTATTCGCTATATATACAGGCGGGAATATGTGTTTCTCTCTTAGACTCTTAGACTTTCGACGATTCGATGCGTTAAAAGCTCGTGCATCCGCGACTTGATATTAAACAGTGCATTTTAGTTTGATTAAATAATTTAAAGTGTGCTAGTATATTTTAGTGACTCAAAATAGTTGGTTATTTTACGTGCTAACATGAATGTACTTCAGTGCACTTAGATACAAGGTAATAAAAGTTTATTATCACGGTACCAATTAGTAAAATTTACAACGACAAATGTATACCCAAAAGTAGGCAGTTTTGGCGTATATTGGTAATATTGGTAAAAGGAAGTATGAATTTCTTTGCTATTTTGCGGGGTGTTAATGACTAAATGGTTCGTAAATGTGTCTGCATCCACTGAACCAGAGGCAGATATACACAGATGAGTTCCGGAAAAGCCTAGAAACAACTTTAAATTAATGGTGATGGAGAACATTTTAAAGCGTTGACAACTTGAAGCTGTAAATAGAATCCGGTTGGAATGGTGTGATTTACAAAAGGGACGATTACACTGAAGCTACGAGGACAATAACCTTCAGGTAAATTGTACTATTTTGTTTGACATTTTTTGTGTGTATTGAATGACTTTATAATTGATTTACTTTAAATGGACATTAGTGGAATTTTTCTAACCATAAAAATTTAATTTTAAGATGAAATTTGCTTGTTTAAGTAAAAGGGTATTTTGTTTTGATGTTCGGGAATAGGATGAAACTTTGGGTAGGTCTTTGAGCTCAATTAGACAAACCTGGTTAATTAACGTAAAGGGGTGGTAGATGCTCCCTTTATACTCAGACTCCGGTCTGCTTATCTTGTTATATTAATTAGTAGGCATCCAACAAGGACTTTAATTTTGGATGCACAGTAAAATGATAATAAAATTAATCCGGAAATTCTGTTTAAAACTGAATTTTATGTTCAAATTTAATTTGAAAATTTAATGTATTCTGAATATTGATGTAAATAGAGTTAACGTTGATGTTTGTGGTAGGAATGTGTTGTTTAATTTTTATGATTGAGAATGGAAGTTATCTAGAAGAGCAGCCGAGGCGATTAACAGAAGGAATCAACGGACCAGGTGATTTAAAAGGTATCACAGCATTCTTGACGCCCAAACTGTGGGGCTCGAATGTTTTTTTTGAAAGGGCCAGTACCAGCAGATATGAGAAGATTCACAGCAATATATATATATATAAAATTAGTAATATTGACTGTTCTTATAATGTATAAGTAAGAAAACCATATAAATAAAAAAACCGACACACAAAATTTAAATAATATTTATTCATATCTTATAACAATAATAAAGAATAACAACAATTCCAAATTTATATGAAACTATCACACTATACAAATTTATAACACCTTTGGTACAATGCGATTAGCTGTAATTTTTAGTATCCTAATGAAGGAAATAAGCGATTTTCGATAGCTTGAAATGGTTATAAGAAGTTTATTTTAAATCCATGCTCAATCTAACTGTATCCTCAATATATATAATGAGGTCACGAGAGGACATTGAACGACAAATTCCATGAAAAAAATACCCCCAAAGAGAAGGAAAGTATAGAAAAATAAAATTTCTCTATATTTAATTTTTCCGCACTGTATAAAACATAAGCGTATTCAATTGGCACATGAAGTGAGATTCCCATGTACAATAACACTCTTTACGGACACAGTATTGTTCTACTATATAGAAAGAAGCCCTCATTAATTATGTAATTAAAATTCGTGTCTATACATTTATTGCAGACTCAAAATGAGTCGCATACACTTTTAAAATACTAGATAAATTTGCGTGTGTAGATATATCATTTTTGAAACAAAAATAAAATATTCATTCTTGTTAAAAAATACCACTTTATGAGTTTTAAATAAAACGTATCTTTCTTTCAAAGAAGTTAGTTTCGAATTAATTCCAGAATTTTTGAAAGTTTACGTTATTTAATAAGAGAATATGGAATTTCTATTCGAGAAAATTCGAAAAGCCATAAATCATATGCATTTTACTAGAAATGTTCTAAAAGCCATTAAGTAAGGTAATTATTTTGTATCAATGAATAAACGCTTCAATTAGAAGAAAATAGATAACGCGCTTAATAGCTCTAAGAGAGAGATAACAAGGACTATGCTTTAATGTATCAACAAAGAATGAAAGGCGTTTTATGATAGCTATAAATTATACAACCGCACTTAATCAGCTCATTAAAACGCGAAATCGGCGTAATTTTTCCATCATCCGTAACTAATCCTCGGGAACATGATCTAGAATAGAATGAAAAAATTATGTATTTAGAATTTTAGTATATAAGACCGAAGATTCGGATTCGGTAGTTCATTCATTTTAAGACATCGAACGTGCAAGTTTCGAATAATTTATAATTCATTTTACAACATGCCATATGTAATATAAAATATTGAATTATGAAGCTTAATTATCCTTAAAAGTACTACGAAAATTAAACAATTTTGATATAAATAATCTTGATACAAGAGCAACCGCTAATTTTAATAGAGTAAAGATTAATGCACTTTGCAAGCTGATATTTCCACGTCAAGATTGGTTGGAAATGGAAATTTGAAATGGAACCAGGAAGTTTTTAATGCTGTTAATTACAATGGAAATGATAATTTTATAAGCGCTATTTGGCAATATCAAGTGCAAGTATAATTTTTGTTTTTTTTTTTAATTTTGTAACCTAATGATATTCTAGTAAATTAAGCTAGAATAAGATTTTAATTTATAAAAAAAATTATTTGTCAAAGGGATAAATTCCAACAAATTTGAGGTCAGATCTCAAAGCATTTTGACCTTTTTTAAGATTTTCTGTACAGTGCTATTGACCAAATATACTGACACCCGAGGTAATAAAGGAATAGGGGAATTATCCCGAGTTTTTGTAACTCGCATAGGAGATGTTTGGGTTCTGCACTTGTTAACAAGGATTAGGCGAGGACTAATTCCATGTTTGATGCTGGACTGTAACTTTCTTTAACTATATAGCGATATCGAACACTATTGCAATTATACTTAACACTCACGAACACCGATGAGATTAATCATAGTTTCGTGGTTCCATCATGACACCAGCAATCCCTTTTTTCAGTGATGATTTAGAAGGAGATCAATAAGGAGTAAGAAAGGGAATACCTGTTACCTAAACATCCCGCCCACCAAAATAAACAAATTTATTTAAAACAACGAGAACGGAAAAAGCTATATGCACAACTAAAACAAAAAAGTTGCAGGTAATCAGTAAATTGCTTATATAGCCTAATGCTATGGGCTTATGATACAATTATACTAACAAACATAGGCCAAAAATAAATGTTATATAAATAAAATTTTCTGCTCTGTGAGCAAAGGGCAGAGCGTTGTGACGGGTTTTTTAAAGATATCGTGTGCTGTCCTAACTGTGACAACGCCCACGACGTTGTACTTGTCAGAATGCAGTTGGACGATTCTACCCAACCTCCAACAAAGTTGTGAAGTATTATCATCTTTAACTAAAATCTAAGTATTAAGTTTTAGTGATTGCTCGAAGCTAAACCGGTTTGCTTCATATGATACGTCCGAATGTCTTAGCCGACCGCCCACGCTAAGGAGCCCTCGGCAGTCAACCAAAGGAGAAAGAGGACGAAGTTTTCTGGTTAACTGTTCATTTTCAATTTTTTCATATCTTTCGAAACTTTTGAACATGTTTAACCACTAATTCCAAAGCAGATGTTTTTTCATGAAGTGTAGTGTCGCACCAGTTAATTTTTTGTGGGACGATCTTAAATTAAACCCGAATCGGCGACAAAATATTTTGTAAGTCTAACGACGTGTCTAATAATTTAGACAATGCATTTTCTGACGGTTCGACGACAAGCAACGCTACTTTTTCTTCGAAAAAACTTGCGATGGAATGTTTGGTGTAGAATTACAGACAAACGGTTGTGTAGGCAACTTTTCCATAGGTAATTTTAACTACAAAGGACCTGTCCACCATAGCGAATGCTCGATGGGTTCAGATACAGAAAGACTTCGTGAAGCAGAATCTGCAGGCTTCTCTTGAAATCTAACATGATTCCAATAAGTAGCAATGAGCGTTTACACTTGTGCAATTCTGTTTGCAATGAAAGTTTTCTATTTATATTGGAAGACGACTTTAACCAGGAAAATGTAATCGTAGAGTCCAACCAAGCAAATATGTTTGTAAATTCTATATTGGAATATGAATTTGTTATTTCTACGTAATCTACGAGATTTGCGAGTAAAACGGCTGCGCACAATTATAATCGCCGCAACGAAACTTTGTTGATGAGAGCAACTTTACTTTTTGAACAAACAAAATAAACGAAAAATATTGCCATTTTATCGATACAACGAAAATAAACATCAGATACCTTCTTCTGAAGCATTACAAAGGACATGCAATTCGACGTGCTTTTGATTTTGACGCATCAACTGACGAGGTATTTTTAAATTTGATAACACTGGAAGTTGCGACAAGTATTTGTCCCGTTTAAGAATAAGATTGTCTGAAGGCCAAGTATTCCAATTGATTCCCAAAATCCATAAACGCTGAACGAACTGTATTGCAGAAAAATGTAACTGGAGTTAAAAATCCAAGAGGTCAAAAATTCTAGCAAATGCCGAAAGATCGTTTCTTTTTGTACAAGGGCGTTCACTGATTTGTTTATCATACGAAAAACTATCTGATTCAGAACACCATTTTAAGCCTAACACTTTCACCAAAGGAATTTGTTCGTGGTCAAAAGTAATCTGAAGTTGTTTGATGTGTGAATTGAATATATTCGACAGTACAATGGTGGAATTACTATTTCACTTTCTAAGTTCAAAACTACCAAGCTTACATAATTCAGTCAGATCTGGAACCAGTAACTTAGGTTCTTTTAGTGTGTCGCAATCAGTGATGACGTCGTCATCTACATTCAACGATAAAACAAGCGAATCTCGGAAATACCGAATCTCTTGCTCATTCTCGCATTGTACGGAGCAAGAAAATGAGAAGCCTTTAATTCAGAAGTGACTGTATTTAGTCGGTAATAAACCATGAAATTAGATGGATCAAATCTCCATAAAATACGTTGGTAATGCTGGTGATCTGGCGTCGCATCCATTTGATGATACATCTGTTTGATGTCCGCAGTTAAAGCAATACCAATTGTAATAAGCGCTCAAAAATATTTCTTTGTAATGATTTACTCTGTAACAATGCGTCATTTAGTGAAATATCGTCTGGGGGTTTTTGCACGTGCATCAAAAACAACTTGATCACCGTATGGTGTGAAATGTAATAACCAAGACTAGTGTCCAACGAAGTTAGTGGCACAGCACTCATGTGGCCTGCATTTAAATAGTCTTACATGAAAACATTGTAGGACGATTGCAATTGTGAATCATTTTGCAAACGTCTTGCTAACAACAAAAACAACGCAGCGCAAATGTACGAGAATCGCTGAAAATTGGCTCTGGTCCTTTAAGAGGCAATGAAACCACGAACCTACCCACCGCATTTCTAGAATAAGTGCCACAATCTTTTCACACAACAAATTTTCTGCATTTCCCTGGAGTTTAGCATTAACACTTTCTAACTCCCAAAATGAGTTAGTTTCATCGATCGGTTCCACATAAGTATACAATGAAGTAGAAATAGTTTCTGAACAGCCTACTTTACCAGACAAAATCCAATTAAATTTGGTACGAATAGCGACTGGTTCATCTGGTTGCCCGAGAAGAGATTCATTCAATAGAATTTGGGCGAAAATGTTTGCCTCTAAAAACAAATTAATTTTCGCAGGCACAAAGAACTTTGGATCAGCTAATTGTAATCCATCGATATGATTCCACTGGTGTTTTAACAAAGGTGTAATCAGCAATTGATCACATATTTCCGGCAAAACGAATAATTGAGTATCAATTTGATGACAAGAATTAATACCACACTATAAACTACCACTGATTGCTGACGAACTCAGTCCTAAACCTTGCGTTTTTGCCAGGCTTTTATGCTTGTGCAAAAAGCCTTTGACGACACTTTTCTGTAATAAAATTTGACATATTCCCATTGTCTAAGAGAGCTCCAACAATTTTTAGTTTCTCAAAACCATCGATATTTGCCACCTGATCAGTAGTTAACAATGTTGTAGTATTAACATCTGAACGAGAAAATAATGAATTTAGTCAGACCTTTGATTTGAAACCGAAGAAGCTTAATTGCTGCTTTGACTACATTTTTGGAGTGATCAGCGAGTGTACTTGAAGGAGTATTTCATTTTTAAAACGCACCAATGTTTGATGGAATTTGCTACATTTTTTTACAACCAAATTTTGAATGACAATTTTTCACACGGTGTGAACTAAACAAACAATTCAAACAAAGATTGTTCTTTTTAGCGAAATCAAAACGTCTCTGGGTGGATTTACCAAAGAACTCCTTGCAGGAATAAATTAAGTGCGAGTCATTACACACTAAGTATTTTTTGGCGACGTTGTAGATACAAACGCCGCGCGAACTGGATTTTTTCTCAATAGCAAAATTCAGCTCGCGCGGTGTCTCAATAGACCAAATTCAGCTCGCGCGACGTTTGTATCTACGTCATTAAAAAATACTTAGTGTGTAGTGACTCGCACTTAATTTATTCCAATGAATGTGAAGATTCAGTTTTACCTGTGCTATCATAATCGACAGTTTTCTTTGTTTTTGCAACATCAAATCGTTTATCTCTAACGCTTTACACGATTGATCTACAAATGCTGTCAATTCTTTAAAGGTATCGTTTGACAGTATCTAAATCTAATTTCTGCAATAATCAATTAAAAATAATACAGTCAAACAAATCCACGTTTTTGAAATTTTTCAAACACTAGTGCTTTCAATAAATACATTTAATAACGAGCGTGACGTTGTAGAGTTCACTTTCGAAGCGTGTTCCATAGAATTTAATTAAGTGGTAAGAAATAATCGTTTATTTTCTTATCGACTAGTGATAATCTTTAGGGCTATGTGGTAATTATCATTAGAGACAGCTAAATATTTAGTGAGCTGCAAATATGTATTATCTAAACTGTTTAACAAAAAATAATACTTTTCAATTAGAGAAAGTTGTTGATTGGAATCTATCAAAGTACGAAAAGAATTAAAATATGATTTAAAATATTCCAATTTTCGAATAAATTTAATTATTTCTATCGGTGATAGCCTTATGCTACTTGTCGCTGACAACCATCTACGAGCGAGTGGCAATTTTACATCAAACTGTCTTTGCATCTGCATGAACCGTGTCTTAATTTGAAGAGAATTTTCATCTAAATCAATACTTATGCGGGAAATTTCTCCTATGATGTCTTCGTTCAAAAGACAATTGAAATAAAGCGTGTTAAACTCTGAAATTATTTCTGAAGATACTTGTGCTATAGCCTCAATTTCTGCGAAATTATCGCTTGTTTAATCTAACAAAGTGAGTGTTTGTTGTAATGCTGTTAACCTTTCTAAAACGGCATTTTCTTGAAACAATAAACTTTTTGTAGTTATGTTGAAGCATGTATTTTCAAATAATGGCATTTACAAAGAAATACTACTAGTTCAAAATCCAATAACCATATACCGAAAGGATGGTAACTATATACTGAAAGGATGATTTTAAATAGAGTATTGAAAGTACCACATTCCTAACGAAACAATAGCACTGGCAAATATTGAGATAAACGAGGTTCAAAATTCCCACCGTGCGTAAACTTTTCTTTTAATAAAGATGCCGACACGATGTGGAAATTTGTGTGACCCTAAACCACCCAAATGGACAAAGGACAAGTATGAAGCGATGAAATGCTTGTGACCACGATCTTTTTAAAAATGATACATCTGCTATATACTTGTATTATATAGTTACCTAGTGTTTATTTTAATTTAAAACTCCCGTTAGAGCTTTAATGTAATAAATACTTTCTACACTAAAACGAACATTTTCTTAGACTGAAACGATTTCAAAACAAGAATCTAAGAAAATGTCTATTCAGCTGCATAACGATGATGAAATTTATATCATAGTCCCAATCAAATGAAAGTATAATTTAAAGTATTGAGGATGTAAAATACAATTTAACTAGGATTTGCTCGAAGAATCATGGACGATAGTAGTAAAGGGTGAAATCATGCAGGTACATAATCGCCTATTTTAATTCCATCTTTGATAACGAACTGTAATTTACTTTACATGTATAGCGATATCGAAGTTAATAATAGATTTGTGCTCCCATCATGACAACAACAATCCCTTTTTTCTGTGATGCTTTTAAGCCTGCATGATTTAGGAGATAATCAATAGGGAGTAAGGAAGGGAGTACCTGTTTCCCAAACATTTTGTTTTTCATTATGTGTTGAACTTCCTACTACTATTGTCAGATCCAAAGATTTCGAGATTAAAAGTCCATATTGAAAATATTTAGATTGCTACCACAATTTAATATCCTTACGTGCATCGTTGATCAAATAATATTTTAAAGTTGCATCGTTGATCAAATAATATCATTTTAAAGTATATACCTTTTGTTTTGTTGCAGATAATTCGTATTATTTTCGTGGTTGAGGTTGAATTTTAAATAAAAATAGTAAGGGATGAAAAAACCGCAGTAACTTTCTGGAACCTTGTGCCTTCTGTCCAGAAAATTTCCGAGAGGAGATTGCTAATTTCCGGAATTGCAGTGGTAGCTATCTCAAAAATTGAAATCAATCTACAGAAAATTCCACCCAGTATAAGTTATGTTCGTAAAGGTGGCCAGCTTTATGCTCTTAAACTACTCCAATCAAGCCTTGCATTGAAATTCAGCAGCATAAATTTTTCGCTATTGTTCTTTGCTGCAAGAGTCCAAAGAGAGAGAATACTTTATTCACAATGTAGAGAAATTTGTTCAAATTTTACACGTCTTTTTGTTGTTCTATTCAACTTACGTATTTATAAGATAAGATGTGACGTAGCATTTTAGATAAAATTGATATCCCCAAAACAAATTTAGGTATTTTATTTACAACGGTTCGTTAGTGCTTCTTAGGGAAATTAACACTCCTCCGTTAAAATGGCGTTTAGGACGCATCGTTGAAGTGCATCCGGGTAATGATGGAGTTATTCGGGTTGCTACTGTAAAAACTAGCCAAGGGTTAATCAAACGACCACTGGTTAAGTTATGCTTACTGCCTGTACAGTAATATAGTTTTTTTTGTGTTGTTGTATATACTCACGTATAAACCTATTGTATTATCGTTCTATCTTTAGCTTAAAAATAAGTTAGTTTCTAATTATTTTTGGTGAGCGGTATGTTCGGTCTTTTTTATTATTTTATTAAATTTAATTTGAAGACGACTCGCTCCTATATCCTATTAATGTAGACATTGGAAATATGCATCCTGAATACATCACCCTTTTATCACGAAGCTCACGAGTGATCAGTTTCGAACAGGTAGAAACTTGTTTTGACCTGCTTGCACCCCTAAATAGAGTGTAATAACGCCAGTCGTAGTTAATCGTTTGAAACGTGAAGACGTTATTAACGCAACATACAATTCGGTATGTTTTCGAAGCTCGTTTCATGGTTCGTTATGTAAAACATTAATTATCGTGTAGTGTTCGGAATAAAGGGTTGTAATTACACAAGTGCTATTTATGGCCATAATAGTGCGAACTTTGTAAGTGAGAATAAACTGGTCGTTTAATGGATATTTCGTCTCGGCTTGCAGAGGAAGCACTACAACATCATAAACATACAGTCCATTAATTCGTCGATTATTAATCGTTGGACCAGCAAACTCCGTCCTTCGATAATATCTCCAGGTATGTACATTGCTATATTCTAGCTACAACCTCATAGGTATGTACATTTGGTCCTTCGAGCCGGATCTCGTTCATTTGGTCGCTTCGGCGCCGTATCTGGTTAACGGTGTAGTTACTGAACTTTGTACCCTCAGGGTATAGTGCAGCTGTCGTTGGTGTCGGTTGTATTCGTATCACGTGATTGGTGCGTGAATAATTCGTCGTTTGGTGCAGGTTGTAAACACTTGTGTTTGTTTACTTCTATAAAATTTCCTTATTCCTTACCTACAAACTTGGAGTCGCTTTCAAATAGTAATATAATTAGAAATTTCGTCGTTTTAATAACTTAGATAATTTATGCTTGTTAGTTAATATTCAAAATGAGTAATAAATTGGAAACGATTATTTTAGAAGCTAAAACAGCGTGGAGTAGATTAAATAGTATTCTTGATAATATGAGAGAAATTGGTAGAGCGGAAAATAATTGTTGTGTGATAGACGTTTGGTTGGATTCTGCAAAAGAAGTCGAATCAGATTTTAAACTTTTGTGTCAGACGGTCGTTGTGGAAGAGTCGGTGGAATTAGAGAGGAATATCGTGCTTTGAGAATAGAGATAGGTAATCTAGTTACGGAAATTAAAATTTTCGCTGCTAAATTTAAAGTGGAATTCGTGAAAGATGTTAAACCGGTTATTGGTATGTCAGCTACAGGACCGCATGATGTTGTTCCCGTTAGTGGTATCCTCCCCCGCCTTTGTTAAAAATAATTCGCTTTTCCGGTAAGATTGTCGATTGGGAAAGTTTTCGATCAGTTTTTGAGAAATTGGTTCATGAGAATGATAGATTGTTGCCAATTCAGAAATTCATGTATTTGTTAGATAACATTGATTCGAGTACACAGGCTTTGATTAAACATATTCCAATTGGGAATGATTCGTATCAAAAGGCGTATGACATTTTAGTAAATCGTTTTCAATCCAAAAGGTTATTAGCATCCACTTATTGGAACTCGCTTGAGAGATGTTCGAAAATTAGTACGGTAAATTCGCATAAACAATTAAGAAGTTTGATTAATTGCATCGATGAAAATTTGTTTGCATTGGAAAAATTAGAAATCGACTTGTGGGATTTCGCACTTTTAATTTGTTATCCAAAAATTAGACAGTGAAACTCTAAAAGGTTTGAGTTGGAGAATGTGGTAGATGTTCCTACATTTAAGGATTTAAGGGCATTCGTAGAAAGGCAATGTAAGGTGTTGGAAGTTAGTGAGATTGTTTCATTAGATACTTCTTCGAAAACTCGGGAAAGCATAAAATTCGGTGCTTCAGATACTAGAAAATTCGCTAGCGCATCGTCGGCGCCTAGAAATTCGTTTGTCGCTACTTCTACTGATAGAAAGTGCATTTTGTGTCAAGCTTCGCATCCGTTGTATAAATGCAAGCAATTGTTGGATAAATCCCCTCAAGAACGCTATGAGGTGGTAAAAAGGCACAAGTTGTGTATTCGTTGTTTAGATGATGCACATTCGGTGAAAGATTGTCGTTGCCAGTGGAATTGTAGAGAATGTGCCAAAAATCATAATACCTTATTACATTTTGGAAATCGTCGGGCACCAGTTTCTCCGCAGAGAACCACATCAATTAATAGTTCGTCATCTTCAACTGAAGAAAGTTCGGTGGTTAACCAACAGGTTATTCAACAACCAACCACTACTAATTCGTTAATATCAACGTCGTTAGACCATACCACCACGTTGTTAGCTACAGCGGTGGTTTCGGTACAAGATTATTCGGGTCAATTACATTCTGTTCGAACTTTAATCGATAATGGAAGTATGGAAAGCTTTATTACAGAAAAATGTCGGCAGAAGTTAGGGTTAAGGAAAGCTAAAACTGAAGTCACGGTTCAGGGATTAGGTTTGAAGTCATCTTCAGTGTCTGGCAAGGCATTGTGTTTTGTTAGTCCACTTGGTTTATCGTCACCTCTACATAAGATTGAATGTTTTATCTTGCCTACGATTTGTGATCGATTGCCGTCTACTAAACTACCAATAAATAATTGGCCACATATTCAAGATTTACAGTTGGCTGATGCAAAATTTGATGTTCCGCAGCCAATCGAAATGCTTTTGGGAGCAGACGTGTTTGCTCAAATAATATTAAATGAATCACGTTGGGGCAATGCATTTGAACCCGTTGCCATTCATACTACTTTGGGGTGGGTACTAACAGGTAAAGTTATATCTCCTACTCGTTCGCTTACTTCATTCTGTGCAGTGGTAGAACCACTTGATGTGGACATTCGTAAATTTTGGGAATTGGAGAATATTCCTTCCACAGTGCATCGTTCGCCTGAGGAAGAGAAAAGTGAACAAGATTTTTGTGAAAATTATTCGAGGGATGAAACTGGAAGATTTGTGGTTTCATTGCCATTGAAAAGTTCGGAACCTTTGTTTTGTAATTCTAGAGAAATTGCAGTTCGTAGATTTTTGAGTCTGGAACGTCGTTTATTAAAGGATTTGGATTTGTATTCGAGCTACAAACAATTTATGAGAGACTATCTTGACAGTGGTCATATGACTAAGGTTACGGTCCCTTCAGTAGATTCTCTAAAATGTAGTAATTTGTATTATATACCGCATCATGCAGTACATAAGGTAGACAGTACTACCACTAAATTGAGAGTAGTATTCGACGCCTCGTGCAAGGATGCTGCAGGTAATTCGTTGAATGATAATTTGTTAGTTGGTCCTGCTTTGCAAAAGGATATAATTGTATTATTGTTGAATTTTCGTGTACATCGTGTAGTCATATCTGCAGATATAAAGCAGATGTATAGACAAATTCTCGTGAAAGAAAGTCAGCGTAACTATCAACGCATTGTTTGGAGAGATACGCCCTCGGAATCTATTTGTGACTTTCAGTTAAATACTGTCACATATGGGTTGGCATCATCGCCATTTTTAGCATTACGTACCATCCAAGAACTAGCAAAGCTACAAGCATCTAATTTCCCTCTTGCTGCAAAGGCCATGGTCGAAGATACTTATGTAGATGATGTAGTAACAGGTTGTGATTCGATTGCAACAGCAAAACAACTTGTTATTGAATTGAATGCCCTTTGTAAATCTGGAGGATTCGAACTGCGCAAGTGGTGCAGTAATTCGGTAGAAGTTCTCGCAAGCTTCTCAAATTTAGGTCAAATGGAAACATTGTCATTTCAAGATAATGTAAACAGTTCTTTGAAAATTTTAGGTCTTCAGTGGCGACCTTCGTCAGATGTTTTTGCATACACTATTCATGTGCAACAAAGACAATGTACTAAACGTAATATTTTGTCGGAAATAGCTAGAATTTTTGATCCGCTTGGTCTTTTAGCGCCAGTGGTGTTTTTCGCTAAACGGTTTATCCAAGAATTATGGTTATTGGGGTTAGATTGGGATCAAGAACCTCATACTAAGTTCGTTCAAAAATGGAGAAAGTTTATATCAGATTTACAGGAAGTTTCGAATATAGAAATTCCTCGTAGATTCGTTGGAGATAACTTACAAAAATAGAGTTACATGGTTTTGTGATGCCTCTGAGGCAGGATATGCTGCGGTAATTTATTTTCGTTGTGTGGATATGGATCATAATATTGTCGTTTCTTTGGTATGTGCTAAGTCAAAGGTAGCACCACTCAGCAAGATAACATTGCCAAGATTGGAACTCTGTGCTGCAGTATTACTATCGGAATTAATTCATTTGGTCATGGTGACATTTAAAGATATTTTGGAGTTCGCAGATATTTTTGCTTGGTCGGATTCAAAGGTGGTATTAGCGTGGATTCAATCAACGCCGAATAAATGGAAAACTTTTGTTGCAAATCGGATAGCTCGTATCCAGTCATACGTAGCTCCTTCAAATTGGTATTATGTGGAGTCGAAGTACAATCCCGCAGATTGTGCCTCGCGTGGTTTATTCGCTTCGGAGCTGGTCAACCATCCCTTATGGTGGGCGGGTCCTCCTTGGTTATTGGTTGCAAAAAGGAATTGGCCTTCCAGTAAGGTATTAGAAATAGAGGATACGTTGCCTACGGAAGAGAGAGTTACGAAAACATTTTTGGTAATTTCTCAGGAAAATTTCTTTGATTGTTTGTTGTACAAATTCTCAACATTACAGAGACTATTAAGAGTACTTTCGTTTTGTAGACGTTTCGCGTGTAACTTGAGAGTTGCTCGTTCAGAACGATTGGTGGGAAACATTTTAAGTCAGGAATTGCAATCGTCATTGCATATTCTGGTGAAAAATGTACAGTCGGAAGTATTTCAAAAGGAACTGGACAATTGTATTCATAAGAAACCTATATCAAAGCAGTTTCGCCCTTTGAGCCCATTTATTGATGATCGGGGTTTGCTTAGGGTGGGCGGCAGATTGAAAAATTCGCAGTTAGGTTTTGATGCAAAATATCCGTTACTTTTACCAAAGTCGCATAAATTGACGGAACTTATTATTATGGATTGTCATGTCAAATATTTACATTCGGGTGTGCACACTACATTATTTTTGCTTGCTCAAAATTTTTGGATTATTTCAGCAAAGGGAGCAGTAAAGGCTTGCTTGAAAACTTGTGTTCGTTGTTTTAGGACTAATCCTCCTTATTATCGCCTTCGATGGAAATTTACCCTCTCCCGAGTCACTCCAGGAAAGGCTTTTCTCAATTCCGGAGTTGATTATGGTGGACCGTTTAATATTACATTCAATAGGACTAGAGGCCCACGGATTACTAAAGCTTATATTTGTTTGTTTGTGTGTTTAAGCACAAAAGCCATTCATTTAGAATTGGCATCGAGTTTATCTTTGGAAGCATTTATTGCAGCCTTGCGACGATTCATCGCTCGACGAGGTCGTTGTTTAAAAATATATTCGGATTGTGGAACTAACTTTGTGGGTGCCTCTAAAGCCTTGAAGGAAATGATGAAAATTTCAGTGGAGTCTGAAAGTGTCGAATTCGTTTTTAATCCGCCTGGTTCTTCTCACTTCGGAGGTCTCTGGGAATCTGGGATTAAATCCGTGAAAGGTCACTTATATCGTGTAGTAGGTGATCAGATGTTAACGTATGAGGAAATGTGCACAGTATTGGCGCAGATTGAAGCGGTGCTGAACTCACGCCCATTATGTGCGTTGAGTACAGACCCTAATGACTTTTCGTATTTAACACCAGGTCATTTTTTAACTCTCGGTCCAGTCTCGGCTCTACCGGATCCAGACTTATTGAATACCAAAGTGTCTCGGTTAGATCGGTGGCAACTGCTACAACAAATACACCAAACCTTTTGGAAAAGATGGAGTGTAGAGTATTTGCACACTCTACAACAGAAAAATAAATGGTTCATTAATCAATCGAATCAGGTAAATATCGGTTCGTTAGTGCTTCTAGGAAATTAACACTCCTCCGTTAAAATGGCGTTTAGGACGCATCGTTGAAGTGCATCCGGGTAATGATGGAGTTATTCGGGTTGCTACTGTAAAAACTAGCCAAGGGTTAATCAAACGACCACTGGTTAAGTTATGCTTACTGCCTGTACAGTAATATAGTTTTTTGTGTTGTTGTATATACTCACGTATAAACCTATTGTATTATCGTTCTATCTTTAGCTTAAAAATAAGTTAGTTTCTAATTATTTTTGGTGAGCGGTATGTTCGGTCTTTTTTATTATTTTATTAAATTTAATTTGAAGACGACTCGCTCCTATATCCTATTAATGTAGACATTGGAAATATGCATCCTGAATACATCACCCCTTTTATCACGAAGGTCACGCGTGATCAGTTTCGAACAGGTAGAAACTTGTTTTGACCTGCTTGCACCCCTAAATAGAGTGTAATAACGCCAGTCGTAGTTAATCGTTTGAAACGTGAAGACGTTATTAACGCAACATACAATTCGGTATGTTTTCGAAGCTCGTTTCATGGTTCGTTATGTAAAACATTAATTATCGTGTAGTGTTCGGAATAAAGGGTTGTAATTACACAAGTGCTATTTATGGCCATAATAGTGCGAACTTTGTAAGTGAGAATAAACTGGTCGTTTAATGGATATTTCGTCTCGGCTTGCAGAGGAAGCACTACAACATCATAAACATACAGTCCATTAATTCGTCGACTATTAATCGTTGGACCAGCAAACTCCGTCCTTCGATAATATCTCCAGGTATGTACATTGCTATATTCTAGCTACAACCTCATAGGTATGTACAAATATAGTTATACTAATACCTTATTATAAGATTAAAATTTGTTCTCCTTGGAATACGGTACATAAAAATTTGATTATGAATAGAAGAGCCGTCAATTTCCTTTAATCATGTAGTCGACAAACAGCTATTCAATCCATGTCAATCCGGTTTATTCAGCAATTTTCAAATCAACCTATGACATAGTGATGTCAAAGAATACACCGAAGAGAGAGCTGACTCCGAATTCGCTTTTATTCCAAATCTCTCTTATACTTCGTGACTTTTGAACAGCGAAAGCATATATTAAAACCGAAAGTGCCTGTTATTAAAACCACACGCTTCAAAGTTCAGTAAATGCTAAACGGTCATCAAAACAACCTCTGTGTAACTTTTAACCCCTTTACAAAGTTCACAGTGGGTTAGAAACCACATCAAAAATCTCATCAGTACGTAAATTAGGTTTTATAAAACGCCATTAAAGAGTAAGTTATAAGGTTTCGGGAACTCTGAAAGGAAGCGAAAAGTCGTGCATTTTTAAATGAAATGGTGGGTTTTGTTTAGGTATTGTTGTTTAAACACCGAATGTGGTCTGAAGTCGTAATTCCTTTGTAACCATTATACAGGGTGAGCATTAATAAATTGATCATTTTAAATTTTATAAGTTTAGAGAGGCCCGTAAAGCCCCACTCTCCAACCCATTCGGAAAGTAACAAAAACGGATACTGATTGATAGTGCTTCTCTAGTGCTTTTTAGTGCCCCAAAGCTCATCGTTGGTTGGTGCTTTCGTGGTTTCCGAAAAACGGGAAATCCGTCGGTCGACTTTTCGATTTTTTAAAAACGTAAGTGCCTCTAGATTTTGCTTCGTTAGTGCTCTTTATTGCCGCAAAAATTACTGTTAGTGTTCGCATGGTTTCCGAAAAAACGAAGAAAAATCATAAGGAGAAAAAGCGTAGTGGTCAATTTCTAAATCTTTTAAAAAGCGAAATTGTTTATAGATAGTGCTTCGTTAATATTCGTTGGTGCTTCAAAGCTGTTATTAAGGCTTTCGTGGTTTCTGAAAAAAACGGGAAAATCCGTGGGGAAGGGGGATGTAACGGTCGACAGCACTTTAGAGTGTATATAGGCATATAGTTTGTGCTTTGTTAGTATTCTTTAGTACTGCAAAAATTATTGTTAGTTTGTTAGTGCTCTCGTGGTTTCCGAAAAAAATAAGAAACATCGGAGCGAGAAAAGGCTTAACGGTTAGTTTTTAAATTTTTTAATAAGGAAATTGCATATAGATATTGCTTAGTTTGAGATCTTCATAGATGTAATATAAGTAGGCTAGATATATAGATTCTAAACCACAATTTTTTTCGACATGAGTAGCATAGCCGAGCACTTGCTGGGACAATTTCATGGAAATTTGATACTCCATATTTTTCCAAGATTATGATAGTTTTAGAGAGGAATGTGCGATAATATGAGTTTTGTATGACAGTGAAGAGAATCTTGTTTGAAATGAAACTTGATGAGACCGTGTGTAAATATGAACCAATTTGAGATATAGGGTGGAAATGTTAGATTGTAAATGATATTAGTAGAGAAATTAAGGAAAGTTTAGTTAATTATGAGATAGAAATAGGTGGATTGTTAAAAGGAGAAAAGCCCTAGTATGTAAAAATTATGCGTGTGTATTATAAAGTATATAGAATTAGTTATAGATAGCAGGTAGTTAGAAATACAAATAGTAAAATTACTCATTTATGCGAAAAAATAACGCAGACTTCGAATTTTATATTTTAATTTGGGGGAAAATGACTTGATAAGGGATCACGACAGGTCATTGAAACCCAAATTCTACAAATAAATCCCACCAAAATATAAAAGAATCCTGAAAAAACGGAAATTTCCGTAAATTCATGGTTATGCCCTGTATAATACAAGCGTACTTTTATTCATCGCGTAGAATGCAATTGTCCGTATATAAATAATCACCCTATATGATACAAGCGTATTGTAAATAAATAGCAACTAGCGTACGTTGTATATGTAAAAATAATTAATTGTAAGATACCTTAAAACGCATTCAATGCGAACGCAAATCGATCATTTTAAGATAAATACACAGCCTTTTATTTTCACTTATTAATCATCGATACATTTGTGATAGAAATGCTTTTTATTTGCTGTAAATAGCATAGAATAGTACCAGCTTTACGCATTTGTATAAAAATAAGTATTTTTGTGCATTTCAAATCCCAATTCTAACCTCAATAGGTGAATTAAAAACAAGTTTTGCCGTAAAAGCGAAAATGTCTATAAAAAGCAATTAAAGATTAAATTAATTACCCTGTGGATTACAGAAATTTATTTTAAATAAGGAGTTCTTTAGAGTATTAGTCATACGTATTTAAAACTATGTGAATAAACTAATTAATAAATAAACTAATTAATAAATAAAACGTTTATTCCAAGAAGCGGTCGGAACACTAAAAAACCCAAAAGATGTAATAGAAATTGATAAGAAATATTTATGATCTTCGCATTCACATTTGGAGAGAAGCGATACGCCACAATAATCGTATATGTGTTAAACAAGGACAAACAGAGCGCGTCACGAATAAGTGAAACGAGAATACGAGGTAATAAACGCCGTGATTTTAGATGCTAATGAGTTTTTCGGCGAAACCTCCCACTAGGTTTTAGATTATAGATAATTTGTATATAGAAGGAAGTGTTTTTTAATTAAGGGATTCATTCGATTCGGTCGATTCTTAAATTCGATCGCAAAATGTTATTTTGATTTAAGTCGCGAGCTGTTGCTTTGCGAAGATGATATTTGAAGTATGCAGTAAGCATACTCTAATTTTATAATTACAATGGTACAATGGATATTGAAGTGATGTTCTAAACGCAAATTAATAAAAAACTGGAATTATTAATTACAATGGACCTATTTTAAAAATTTTATTAAATAATTGAAAGGAAGACTTAAGCAAAATGTACTTTGGTAACTGCTGTTTGAAAGGAGGATTTTAAATATGGAAAATCTTGTAAGTTGATTTGACGTCTATTTAAAATAAGAAGATATTTAATTACGAGGAACGTTTTTGTGGATTTTGTAAGTATTACTTTTAGATTTATTTTTAACTGTTATTGGAGTATTTGTATTTAATTTAAGGTAGAATAATAAGTGTTAATCATATAATTTTTTTTGTGAGGAAAGTTTGTGTTCACAGTTCGAAATACTCTGACCTTTTAATAGATTATGTGTCAAGCATTTTTTTGACCAAAACGAATCTTACAAGCGTGAGAATAATCATAACCAGGTAAACCATCCATAAAGAAGAAATTTAATTCTAACAGTATAAACCAAATTTTTGCACATGAACCTCGCGACATTTAGCTTGGTTTGTTCATCCCAACTCCCTTGCATTAAAGTTTTTATGTTATTTAAAAATATCTTAGGGTAAAGTTTATTATTTCCATAAAATTTTGAGTGTTGGATTCCATCGCATTCCATCGCATAGGTTCCCTAACATGAATATTTTTAACTCCATCTTTTTAATTTTCAAACTTATTTTCAAAATTCCGTAAGTCAATTCCCAAATCATTTCTATATGTTTTAAAACCCATTGGCAGGTTCCTTCTATTTCGCCTGCTTTTTGATGTAGACTTTTAATTTTTCCGCTAGTTTCTTTCTCACTTGCATCCTGATTCGTCTTTATTTGAACAATTTTCTCTTTGTTGTCATCCATTTCCTCTAAGATCTGTATTACTTTTCCTGTAATTTCAAATTTCATTTCCTCAATGGTTTTATTAGTTTCTTTTAGGCCCAAAGTTAGTTTTTCACTCATTTCTTTAAATTTTTTTCAGTATTTTCACTTTTAATTTTAAACTTTCTCCCAGTTTTGCTGTCTCTCCAAATTCTGCTCGTAACTCCTGTGCATATTTATCAAATTTGTCACACATTTCTTTTATACTATTTTCATGCCTTTCACTCATTTCTTTCATATTTTCCTTTTGTTCTTGCATATTTTGGTTTAGACTTAATAAGAGAGCTATCATTTTTGACTCGTGGGCCTCTCCTACACTTTGTTCTTTATTGGCCTCTGGATTGTTGTTTTTCTGTTCTTCTATATAAACACTCTCCTGAGAACCAATTTCGACTTCCTCAGCTCTCAAACCGTCATGAACCTCTTTTATTCTATTAGTCATACTGGAAACCAATCAGATGCATTACAAAGAAAAAAAAATTTTCAGAAAATCTTACGAGATAGGAAACTCGAATTTTCAGACGATTTAATCGAGCTCTAGGTTGAGACGACGCTAAAAGAGTGCTGTGACACGTCTGTGAATAGGAGCGCCACTAATTATTGCTGTGACTTAGGTACAGCAATGGGAAATTTGAAGTTATCATCTTACATTCCCGTTATTTCTTTGCCTGGTTAGCTGGACGGAAATTATACTGTGGAATGTACAAAATTTACAAAACATTTTTTTCTTTTATACAAAAGAATTTAGAACAGTTTTCAAACTTAAATGCATACAGAAAATAATTCCTACAAGTTACTGAATTATTAAAATAATTCTTACCTAATCATTGTAAAATTACAAAATCCTCATTAATTTCTACGTGGATAATTCACATATCTTTCATTATCACGCTTGTAAGGATGATTGCCCAATAACTCCTGACAGATAATTTATTAAGCGTCTAAATGCTACGAACTTCGATTTCAAAATTTGATGCAAAGTATCCGCTTACAGAAATGATATGATTAGATTTATTCTAGGTTACAAATATTTGAATATTTTTATTAGTTACAAACAAAGAAATCTAAAATGTATACTTGCAATGATAAAATAGCGCTTATCAAAATCACATATCTAACGTAGTTGAATCTTAAATCTCTATCAGTTTATTAGTTTTCAAAATTTATTTACTTTCTATTTTTAATCAATTAACTTAGCAGCAGCTCTTGTATCGAAGAACGTTCACTCTCCATTGTATTTTACAAAACAATGATGCTTCATATATATATATATATATATATATATATATATATTGCAGTTGAGAACTTCTCTGTTACTCGTAAAATTAATTTATAGCATTCAACTCTGCTTTAAATCTTACATGATGACTGTCGAATGTTACACGTTGATTAAAAATAGAGGAAAAAATGATCTCTGAATCGCTGAATACTAGATCTCGAATCTTACATGTTATTTGGCTTTAGAAGGAATGACTGGCGAATGAAGAATTTTAATCAAGTTTGGGCTTATATACAAAAATTATCTCTATACGTCATATTCGAGATTCTTTCTGTTCCGTTTGGAAGCATTAGTTACCATTGATGTAAGAATTTACAAGAATTTTATGGTTTTAACCATCCAATTAGTGTCAAAGTATGATTTATGTTAATCGTAAAGCGTACAGTTTATTGTTGTCTATTGCACAAGGATAATGATCGCTTCTATCTTATTGTAACCCGAAAAGCTATAAATCAGTAATAATGTTGTATTTTATTGCATGTTGACGTTTGCGCGAGTACCTCAAACCGGGCGTTTATTAATATATGCCAACTAATTGTGGCTTTTAATAGTATTTATTAGTAACTGACGTATTTTTTTATTAAGTACCAGAAGATTCTAAAATTTATGTATTATTTTAAAACTCTTAAAAATCAAAATGTTATCTACACACGGAATAATTATTTTATGCTTTGCAAATGCAATAAATTGATATTGTGTTTTTATGATAAATGAAGGGAATATTATCATCATCATTAGGTCTTCAGTCCTGGAACTGGTTAGATGCCTACCCTCATTGTTTCCCATTCTGAACTAACCTACACATTTCCCTGAAATTTGCACAGTTTGCATCTATCACTATCTGATCTAGGTCTACCTCCTTTTTTCTATCTCTACTTGTAATATATCCCGTACTATTCCCCAAAAATGCATTAGAACAACGTATTCTGCTCTTCTTATTTCTCCTATTCTTTTTTCCACAGATACATTTATTCACCTACTATTTCTATAACCTATTTGTTATTAACTTTATCTGTCCATGCTATCATCTTCATATATCTGAAGCATAACATTCCAGAACGCTTATATCTCTTTCTGTCTGCTTTCCGTACTGCCCGTAATTAATAGACATACTGTGCTGTGCTCCACACATACGCTTTCAACAATTTTCTTCTTGTTTCTATGCCCAAGGTCCCGGGTTCAAATCCCGACACGGCCGACTGCTTGAAAAATGGCAGGTGAGCATTTTTCACAAATATTACGCCCTCGTTCGGATGAGAGGTTAAATGGAGGTCCCATGTGTGAGTGTTGTCACGCACGTTAAAGATCCCTACCTTGCCTGCAACGGCAAGGGTTCGGCAAAATTCTAAGTTTCCAGGCAACAAAAAACTCGCCTCCTGGCCATTGTAGTACCTTCGGGTGGAGCATTGTAAATGTAAATGAACGGTATGCGAAGGGGAAGCGGTTCCGTGGTGTAGTTGGTATGCGTGTGACTACTACGCCCAAGGTCCCAGATTCGAATCCCGACACGGTCCGCTTGAAAAATGTTTGCGAGCATTTTCCACAAAAATACACCCTCGTTCGGATGAGAGGTAAAATGGAGGTCCAGTGTGTGAGTGTTGTCACGCACGTTAAAGATCCCTACCTTGCTTGGAACAGCAAGGGTTCGGTAAAGTTCCAAATTTTTCATGTAAAAGAACTCGCTTCCTGGCCAATGTAGTACCTTCGGGTGGAGCATTGGAAAATCACATGTACGGTATGTGAAGGGGTGTAAGCAGCACGTGGCTGCCAAGTTCCCACAGCACTTTTTACCGGTTTAATAGTTTTTCCAATATATCATTCCGCACAATCAACATTAGTTGAAAATATTTCAGAACCAACACCAGTAGTTGTTTATAATAATCATCAGATTTATCTGCGCTTATTTTTTCGTAATTAGCTTTTCCGTTTCAAAACTGGCTGGACACGTACCTGCACTTATGTATATTCTGAGCTAGCCTACACACTTCCCTGAAATTTCCACACAGCCTATATACCGCTCGGTTCCCCTTCTATTGTTTTCTGATTATATGCCCAATTTCACCGAGATTCAGTGGTATGTGAAGGATGTTCAGCAGCTTGTGGCTGCCAAGATTCCCAACACTTAGATATTTGCCGAATTAATAGTTTTCCAGTAAATCCTTTCACACAATTAACATTATTCGAGAATATTGCACAACCTGCAGTTGCTTATAATAAGCATCATGTTTAAGTACAGTTATTTTTTTGTCATAGTTTTTCCATCTTGGAACTGGTTGGGCGCTTATCTCCGTTGATTTCTATTCTGAGCTAGCCCTGAAATTCCCACATCCTACATCTTTCACTATCTGTGTGGAATAGTCTAACCTAGGTCTACCTCTACTTCTCTTTCTTCTTATCTCTACTTCTTATATATTCCGTACTGTGTCCTATCATCCTAACTCTCCTATTTTTTTTTACTGTTTTCCACATATTTTCTCTTTACCATTACTAGTATTCTTTGAAGTATATAATCAAGGATCCTGTACCAATTTCCACCAGATACATTTCCCAACATCTGGACCAAAAGTTTTTTCGATAACCATTTTCATCTTTCGAGATAAACCATTTAAATTTTTATGTTTCGAGATAAATACATCCACATTTCCCACGAGATAAACCATTTTTAAGATTTTTACCGCAACATTTGGCCAAAAGTTTTTTCGATAAATTTTTTATCCATCGAACCAAAACCGCACCAATGCATTTTCGAAAAACCATTTTTTTATTAATTAAGATTAGATTTGCTGCTCCCGAATTTCAGGAATTTTTAGTTGCATCACCCCAAGGGACTACCCCAATTTTAAGATTTTTACCAAATAATTTATAACACCCTTTTTAATATCACAGTCCTTTAACCAACAAAATAAGCTACAAAAGTTTAATATTTTATTTTATCCGATTTACATTTAAAAAAATTACAATTTTCAAATATTTTTTTTTAGCCAATCCGCGGTTCCTGTCAAAAGAATTTGGGTTTTTTAAATTTAATGAGATTGTAAAAAAAACTGTTTTCGTCAATAAGCATAGTTGTTAATCCAACTTGTTTTACCCCGGCGGAGCCACGGGATAAAACATTCCCAAAAAATTAAAGGTGGGGATAAATTTTAACAACAATATTTTTCCAAATAAAATTAAAAATACTAAATTTATGCCCCAGCATAGGGAAGTATACCAATACGACCTTTTTCATTTTCCGATAAACAATTTTAAAAATTGGGTGTACAAAACGGTTTTTCTCCAAAAACCTGTATCTAAAAGAATTTAAAAAATTTTAAAATTCCACACAATCCCCGCCACCACACACGCGAACCCCGATCTTTTAACCCTTTATAAAACAATCATTCCCTAGTTCCAACAAATTTAACACCTCGCCGGAATGTCAACGCCATTTTTTCAAAGACAATTGATTTTTCCAGGGTAGACTATACAAATTGTTAATTTTGACAATTCACTTAACAAGTTTTTGCTAACATACATAAAAGTCAGTGTCTGTTAAAAGGGAAGTTTGGTTATCAAACATGGTGTTTAAATGAAAATCAACATGAGGGTTTGAAAATCTAAAACGAAAAACCTGCAAAACTTTTGTCTACTTTTACCCTTCCACATAAAACCAAATCCTCTCCCACAAATTGTTAAAGTTCCCGGGGAAATCCACCCGGCAAATTTTGTCCATTTTCAATCCCCCCTCTTGTGACATTTATGTTTTCCAAAGCTGGTTTTCAAAGAAAAGCTTTTAAACCATTTCGGCAGATTCCTTGGGCAAAGATTGGGGTTTAACCAGGAGACTGGTCAAATTCCATGACCCGGTGGACTGCTGTGAGCCGGAGACCATTACGTAGCGCCTGCTGCAGGTTTCTGTAATGTATAATGTAACGAATCTTGTTGAGCAACGTGGCGAGCAGCTTCGGAGTCTTGGAGGATGGTGTTGGGGGTACCATGGTCTGCGGACAAAACGGTAAATCGTTGTGCTGTTCGTGTAGGTTTTCTGGATACTCCAGATCTACTTCCAGGATGTACCCCTTGTCCCCTGTTACAGATATGTCATCGATGTGGGCTTTCAGGAGGTTAAGCTCTTTCTCTTTCATCCACCGGAATCCGCTTATCGGTAACGGTTGTGACATGGCCCATCCATACAAATTATTGGCATCCAGATACGTCAAGTACCTTGAGGGCTCTTCAGAATTAAAATTGTGCATGTACTTATTGTTGGCGTGAGCGTATCGTTGACTGCACTGAGTTAGACCACCACGAATCCCTTTCTTTACAAAGTGATGCATTTCTACATCAGTGAATAGATCCAGTTTAACCCCAGTGTGTTTCAGCATGGCATCCCAGCTTAGACTAGGCGCTGTCATATATTGGCAGGGATCCAAGTCGTAGGTTTTCAACACACACCCGGAAATTTTCGAACACGTCAGCTAATAATAAAACGTCTGTTTTCAAATAAAGATCGCTGTATTCGCCGAGTGTACATATGTTGAAAGCGTTCCATACATTCTGAGCGTGATCGTACTCAGACAACGAAATCACAGCATTCGTGAGATCATTATAGAAATCCTCTCGGGGTGGTAGACTTGACCTATTTAACGCTGAAGCGTCTGTCACATACCTGTGCGGGAACACACCCTTTCTGCGTAGAAATGAAAACTGTACGTCGTCGAAACACTTCCTCATCTCAACAAACTGCTCGCATTCCAAATTTTCACCAACTTATCCAGGGACGATGCCATGAAACGCAGCGAATCTATGAATCGCAGCTGTACTGTGCAATTATCGGTTTCATCATCATCTTCCTCTACGTCTGGTTCTTCACCATATAACCTCACATACTTTTGAACAACAACCGGTTTAAAATTTAACACTTAACAGCCCTTATGATCCCCAAACCCTTCACAATAAAATTTTGGGAAAATCCAACAGATCTAGAAAAACTGTTAAACACTAAATACTTATAAAAAAATACGTACCAGAGTCGACATTACTAATTCTGTATGTAGCGATTCGACAAATCCCAACTTGACACCTCCATCCAGGACAAGGCTAGCATTAGCTTTGGCTCGTTCGATTGGGCCCTTTACATCCCCCACTCTTCGCATCGCCGCAACCTCCGGGCCCCTTCGCCGTTTGACCCGGGGCCGGCAACTGGTTCAACCCATGCTGTCAAACGTTTAGGTTCCTTACGGGGAAGGATGCCCCACCACGCAAACCCGGGGATGGACGTCATCCAGCGATGTCTCTTCAAACTATCGCTTCGGAAACAACTCCACATCACAAGTAAAAAGCCATTTTTCATGTTAAAACTGGTCAAAGACTTTTAACAGTTGTGACTAGTCAAAGACCAAACAGAAACCAAATGATATTGTAACGCCGCGCCCCGGTTTAAACTAGTTTACTTTAAAAACCAGGTCGTTTCCCGAGTAACATTTCCCGTCTATTCATGTCGGGAAAATCAACCCTTCTTGACCACTATAATTTCGGATGTTACTTTAACTTCCACTTTGTGACTTCCAAGCAAATGAGGTTCATCTCACATCCCCACATTCCACACATTTACAGATATTCCCATAAGGCGGAAATGAGAACCTCACCACATCTGAACCAAATAGTTTTCTTCGTCCAATAATCTTTCGAGATAAACCTATGTTTGGTTTAATTTATTAGAATTTTCTCAGCTACCCGAATCTTCAGGCAGATATCATCCCCGGAGCCACCAATTTTAAATTTCTTTGAGTATTTTGAGCGTTCGAATTTTTTAGTCATGCGATACATTTTGCCAAACACCCGAATTTGCAAACAGATTTGAAACGGATCACGCCCCTTTGCCTTACCTTAAAATTTTGCTCGTTATGACATAAAACCAAACATCTCCAAAACAAAACCGGAGATTTTGAAACGAGTTCTTTTACCAAGCGTTTTAAAATCATTTTTCAAACAGTTGCCCTCAGAATTCGCAAAACCCGACTTTTCTGGTTTTAACATAAACATGCACAATGCTAAATTGTTGGAAAATAATAGACAAGGCCAAATCGCTTTACAATTATTACGGAAAGTAGCCTTTTCTTTTTATTAAAGCTATATGATTTGAAAATACAAGATATTCAATGCCACCCAAAAATTCCGTATAATTGCTGGAGGGTTTATTAATCATACAATGGCGCTCTATATGGTCGTCCTTATAAATTTTTACTCAATTCTCTTTTCCTTTACGCACACCCCGAATCTGCAAACAGATTTAAAATCCCTTGAAAGACCCCTTTTAAACCTCAAATTTCCCGCTTTAAATAAAACAACAAAAGTTTTTCGTTCTAACCAATGCATCTTTCGAGATAAACCTATCTTGTTTGGATCAATTTTAAAATTAAATTTTTTCCTCCAAACCCAAAAACCCTGCCGCGAATGGTCGTCTTTAATTTTTAACAAGCAATTCATTAAGACCCCATATAAATCAAAACCAACTTCATTATATTTAAAGGGGAAATTTGGTCAACCCAGAGGTTGTCCTACCAACTGTTGGTCGAATTTAATTGTGATATCACCTCAACCGAGCCAACTCTACAGAACTCAGATCAAACGAAAATCAACAAGAAATTTGAACCATACCTTTGTTCAAAAGGGGAAAGAGTGACTTTTTGTGTGATTTTTTAATGAATAAAATATATTTTAGGTGATTGTTGGTAATTTGAAAAATGGCCAAATTTTTTATTTAAATTGGTTATTAGGAAAAAAAATCAGGCGCGGCATGGCAAAGACGAATCAGAATGCAAAATTTACACCAAATCCAAAAACAAATTTTATACTGTTTTTATGTTGGAGCGCTGGTGGGATGCCCATTTTGAAATCGCCGTTCTCGAAGATCAGAGAAAGCGTTGGTCTTCCCACAACCGATAATCCCACGAATTTAACCTATTGAGGAACAAGAACCATGTTTACCATCATCTTTGCATTCAAAGCGTTATCATAATTCAAGGTATTTTAACTTCGGTATCATCTCTGGATGCATCGTTGGAATTTAATTTCTTCACGTTCCAACCTTTTAACAACCAAACCCAGGTATATTATATTTTTACAGCGGAAACTCGGCCATCCAGGATATTCTCACCTTTGAAAGATTGTTTGACCACCGATTGCTTGAATGCGCCATCCCACCAAATCAACCCCCCTTCATAACCAAATTTAATCTCCCCGACCAATGACCAATGAAACATGACCACCCATGGACCATGACCACAGACCATAAGACCCATGAATACAAGGACCATGCACCATCCGAATGACCCACGACCAGACCAATGACCAATGACCCACGGTTTTATGAAAACCCAACGCCCAATGATTTTCCTTAAAATTTTTAGGTTTAGCGCGCCGCAGCGCTGACCTAACCTATTAATTTTTCCTTTTATCTAACCTAGGTCCACACTTGGTTTTTAATGGAAAAACTCATTAAAAAGCAATTAGTGCTAATGGGTTTTTAATGAGAAAACTCATTAAAAAGCAATTAGGTCATATGGTCATATGGTCATGTGGTCATGTGGTCATATGGTCATGTGGTCATATGGTCATGTGGTCATATGGTCATGTGGTCATATGGTCATGTGGTCATATGGTCATGTGGTCATATGGTCATGTGGTCATATGGTCATGTGGTCATATGGCCATGTGGTCATGTGGTCATATGGTCATATGGTCATATGGTCATGTGAGCAGGGAGATTAAATTTGTTATATAAGGAAGTAGTTTTGGGTTGAGCTTAGTTATAGTAAGACATTTTTCGAAAGATGGCGCATTCAAGCAATCAGTGGTGCTCCAAACAATCTATTACAAAAGCAGTAGAGGATATCCTGGATGGCTCGAGTTTCTACGCTGCTAGTAAAAAATATAATATACCTAGAACAACGTTATGCAGATATGTTAAAAGGTTGGAGAACGTGAAGAAATTACATAATTCCAACGATGCATCCAGAGATGTTATACCAGAAGTTAAAATACCTATACAGAATTATGATAACTTTGCTATTGCTAATGCAAAAGATGATGGTAAACATGGTTCATTGTTCCGTCTAACATACGAGTTATATTCGTGGGATTATCGAGTTGTGGAAGACCAACGCTTTAATATCTCTGATCTTGCATGAGAACGGTCTTAGATTTCAAAATGTCTTGGCATCCCACCAGCGCTCCAACATAATAAAACAGTATAAAATCTATGTTGTTTTAATATTAATAAGATTTTGGTGATCCAACGCAGTTTTTTATGCATTCTGATGTACGTCTAAGCATCGTCTGTCCATGTGCACCGCGCGCGCACCCCTGTATTTTTATTGTATCCCAACAATACTAATATATATAAATAAAACCAAAACGTTTGAAACCATAATTATATTTCAATTCAAATACTTAACAAGTACACTACACATAGAAATATATTTTATTCATTAAAACTAATACACACACAAAAGTCACTCTTCCTCCTTTAATTGACAAATATGTAGTATACATTTCCAAATTTGTGTACGATTTTCGTTTGATCTGAGTTCTGTATAGAGTGTAGCTCGTGGGACATTGTAGAGTGTGAGTATCACAATTAAATATCGACCAACTAGTTGGTAGGACAACCTCTAGGTTAGGCAAATTTCCACCAAATTTTCACCACCATATAATAGAAGTTGGTTTTGATTTATATGGCGGTCTTTAATAGATGTATTGCATTGTTAAAAAATTTATAAAGACGACCATAAAATCGCAGCAGGTAAAAAATCTTAAAATTGTGGTAGCTCCCTTGGAGGAGATGCTATCTAAAAATTCCTAGAAATTGGGTAGCTGAGAAAATTCTAATATTAATTGATACCAAACAAGATAGGTTTATCTCGAAAGATGCATTGGTTAGACGAAGAAAACTATTTGTTAGTTTTGCTTATAAAGCAAAGAGCGAAATTTAGAGGTTTGAGAGCTTTAAAGGGTTATAACTTTCCAAGGGATGGTCCGATTTAAATCTGTTTGCAGATTCGGGGTGTGCGTAAAATTGTAGACTAACAAGATGAATTGCATGTATAAAAATTTATAAGGACGACCATACTAGAGCGCTCATTGTATGATTAATAAACCCTCCAGCAATTATACGAATTTTCTAATGGGTGGCATTGAGCATATCTATTGTATTTTTCAAATCATATAGCTGCTAATTAATAAAAAGAAAAGGCTACTTTCACTATACGTCACATAATTGTAAAGCGATTAGTTTGTCCTTGTTCATGTATTTTCCAACAATTTAGCATTGTACATGTAATTATGTTAAAACCAGAAAAGTCATGGGTTTTGCGATATTCTGAGAGAAGCACATTACTGTTTGAAAAATGATTTTAAATACTAAGCACTTATGGCTTATAAAGAACTCGTTTCTAAAATCTCCACGGTTTTGATGATTGGAGATGTTTGGTTTAAGCATATGTCATAGACGAGCAAAAATTTTAATAAGATTTGAGAGCTTTAAAGGGCAACTTTGCAGGGCGTGATCCGATTTCAAATCTGTTTGCAGATTCGGGTTGTAAGATTCTAAGCTAACAAGATGTATCGCATGACTAAAAAATTCATAAGAACGCTCAAAAGTCACTACAGGTAAGAAATCTTAAAATTGGGGTAGCTCCTTGGGGTGATGATATCTGAAAAATTCCTAGAGATTCGGGTAGCTGAGAAAATTTAATATTAATTAATACCAAACAAGATAGGTTTATCTCGAAAGATGCATTGGCTAGACGAAGAAAACTATTTGGTTCAGATGAGTGTGGAATTGAGGATTCTCTCATTTCCGCCTTATGGGAATATACTTGTAAATGTGTGTGCAATGGATGTGTGGAAATGTGAGATGAATCTCTCATTTGCTCTTTATGGGAAGTCACGAAAGTGGAAGTTAAAGTAGTACATCCGATAATTATAGATGTAGTGCTAAGCAAGAAGCTAATTGATTTTCACCGACATGAATAGACTGGTATGAAATGTTACTCAAGGTTAAACGACGCTGGGTTTTTAAAAGTAACCAGCTAATTATACCAACCATAAAAGCACCGTGCGTTACAATATCATTTAGTTTCTGTTTAGTCTTTGACTAGTCACAACTGTTAAAAGTCTTTGACCAGTTTTAATTTCTTTATAGAAAATGGCTTCTTTACTTGTGATGATGTGTGGAGTTGTCTTCGAGAAGCGATAGTTTGAAGAGACATCTGCTCCAGCAGCATGACGTAGCATCGAACCACCGGCCTTTTTGTTTGCGAAGTGCCCGGCATCCTTCACCCGTAAGGACAGCCTAAAACGTCATAAGGACACCAAGCATGGTGTGGTGGAACCAGTTGCCCATCCGGGGTCAAACGACCGGCTACGTCGATAGTTGAGGGACCCGCCCCCAAGAGATTGCGGCGATGCGAAGAGTGCGATGTGGATGTAACCAACTTGGTAGCCCACCAACGCTCGAACGAGCACAAAGCTAATGCTAGCCGTGTCCTGGATGGGGTGTACAAGTAGTGAGCACGGCATTTAAAAGTCGAATCGCTACATACAGAATTAGTAATGTCGACTCTACAAGTACGTATTTTTTATAAGTATTTAGTGTTTAACTTAGTTATTTTAGATCTGTTGGATTTTCTCCGCAACCAGAGGGAGAGATTCATGTTTAGTCGGGAAACAGGGCAATCCACACCTCCCTAAAGGTGAACCTGGAGGTGTTTGGTGGATACATCAAGATGGTTGGTAGAGGGTGTTGAAGATGTTAAATCTTTCAACACCTGAAATGTTGTGGTCACCTCATCCAGCAACCTAGAAATGTCTACAACTCCTTTGTGAGAGGATGTCTGCTAAGTCGGACGAGTTCCAAGAACGTGATTCTGGTTAGTTTCAAATTATTAATTTTTTTCTAATTATTAAATTTTAGGATGGAGTCTGAAAATGTGCTATACTTGGAGGTCAATATAAACAAGTATAAACCTCTTCGTGGGGGTCCTACATTGAGCTCCCATGGATAAGGGAGAAACATGCCGTTGTTAACGTGCAGAACCAAGACAATGCACATGCTTTGCCTGGAGCGTTGTAGCAGCCCCACACCCCACAGAAAACGGAAACCCCTACGACCTTCATCATATCCGCACTACTCGACTGTACTCGACGACAGGACTACAGTTCCCGATGCCCATAAAGGACATAGCAAGTTCGAGGAATTAAATGCTATTAGCATCAACGTGTTTGGTGTAGAGGGCAAGTCGATTGTGGGACCGCTTCACTTCACCAAAAGAAAGAGGGATCAGCACGTCAACCTCCTTACATCCAGAATGAGAATAACACACACTACTGTTTGATCAAAGATTTGGGGAAGCTAGTGGGTAAGCAGATCTCTCGTGAGCGCACCCGCAAATGGATTTGCGATGGATGCTTGGTGTTCTTCCCATCCGAAGATAAATTACGACAACACCTGAACAAGATTGCAACCACGTTACGACAAAGATGCCCAACCACTTTAACAACATCCTCGAGTTTACGAGCGTGCACAAGCAAATGAGGGTGCCGTTTGTTATATACGCGGACTTTGAAAGCGTGTTGAAGTTTATTTCGGCAGCACAGGATCCTTCCGGCCCTTTACTAACAGCACCCACCAACACGAACCATACAGCTTCGCATATTATATTAAATGCTCCTACGATGAGAATCTGGATAAGTTTGAATTGTACAGGGGCCTGAAGCTGCTAAAGTTTTATGAGAAGTTAAAGGAGGAAGCCCGCAGATTGGGGATTATCTTAAAAAACAATGTGCCGATGACAGCGTTGGAGCCTTTAGATGAATTGTTATTCCACATGGTTGACGATTGCGGCATCTGCAGGAAACCATTGGGAGACGATCGAGTGAGGGATCACTGTCATCTTACAGGAAATTCCGCTTCGCAGCACATCGCCAATGCAACATCCAATACCGGATGCCAAATTTCATACCGGTCATATTCCACAATTTAAGTGGGTATGATTCCCATTTTATTGTGAAGGAATTGGGATGCGATAAGGAGCGTGTTACAGTGATCCCAAATAATAAGGAGCGGTTCGTATCGTTCACAAAGTATGTGAGGTTATATGGTGAAGAACCAGACGTAGAGGAAGATGATGATGAAACCGATAATTGCACAGTACAGCTGCGATTCATAGATTCGCTGCGTTTCATGGCATCGTCCCTGGATAAGTTGGTGTTGGAATGCGAGCAGTTTGTTGAGATGAGAAGTGTTTCGACGACGTACAGTTTTCATTTCTACGCAGAAAGGGTGTGTTGTACAGGTATGTGACAGACGCTTCAGCGTTAAATAGGTCAAGTCTACCACCCCGAGAGGATTTCTATAATGATCTCACGAATGCTGTGATTTCGTTGTCTGAGTACGATCACGCTCAGAATGTATGGAACGCTTTCAACATATGTACACTCGGCGAATACAGCGATCTTTATTTGAAAACAGACGTTTTATTATTAGCTGACGTGTTCGAAAATTTCCGTGTGTGTTGAAAACCTACGACTTGGATCCCTGCCAATATATGACAGCGCCTAGTCTAAGCTGGGATGCCATGCTGAAACACACTGGGGTTAAACTGGATCTATTCACTGATGTAGAAATGCATCACTTTGTAAAGAAAGGGATTCGTGGTGGTCTAACTCAGTGCAGTCAACGATACGCTCACGCCAACAATAAGTACATGCACAATTTTAATTCTGAAGAGCCCTCAAGGTACTTGACGTATCTGGATGCCAATAATTTGTATGGATGGGCTATGTCACAACCGTTACCGATAAGCGGATTCCGGTGGATGAAAGAGAAAGAGCTTAACCTCCTGAAAGCCCACATCGATGACATATCTGTAACAGGGGACAAGGGTACATCCTGAAGTAGATCTGGAGTATCCAGAAACCTACACGAACAGCACAACGATTTACCGTTTTGTCCGCAGACCATGGTACAACACATCCTCCAAGACTGAAGCTGCTCGCCACGTTGCTCAACAAGATTCGTTACATTATACATTACAGAAACCTGCAGCAGGCGCTACGTAATGGTCTCCGGCTCACAGCAGTCCACCGGGTCATGGAATTTGACCAGTCTCCATGGTTAAAGCCTACATCGATTTGAACACCACCCTTAGGACATCTGCCAGAAATGCGTTTGAAAAGACTTTTTCAAATTAATGAATAACGCAGTCTTTGGAAAACGATGGAGAATGTCGACAAGAGGGTGGATGTAAGATTGTACCCGGTGGGGACACGATGGACAAAATTGTGCGCGAGTGGACTTATCGCCCGCCCGAACTTTAACAGTAGTTTAGTGCTAGGAGAGGATTTGGTTATTATACAGATGGATAGGGTAAAAGTCACGTACAACAAGCCTATATATGCAGGTTTTTCAGTTTTAGATATTTCAAAAACCTCATGTATGATTTTCATTATAACACCATGAAACATTTGTATGGAACCAAACTCACTACTTTACACAGACACTGACTCTTTAGTGTATAGTATAGAAACAAAAGACTTGTATAGTGATATTAGTGCAAACATTAACAATTTCGATACTAGTGACTACCCTCGAGACAACAAATACAATATGCCTCTTGTGAACAAAAGATCCCCGGCAAGTTCAAAGACGAGTTCAACGGCGACTTGGTGTTACAATTTGTTGGAACTAGGGCCAAGTCGTATTGCATTCTTAGTGAGAAGGACACGATTAAAAGATCAAGGGGTATCGCGTAGTGTGGTGGCGGGATTAGTGTGGATAGTTTAAGGACATTGTGTATAATAATTCTGGTGCCCTTATGCATAGCATGGTATGTATTCGGAGTAAAAAACACGTTTTGTACACCCAATTAATTAATAAAATTAGTTTATCGGCAGAAGATGACAAAAGGTACGTCATCCCTGGTAGTACTTCCACATATGCATGGGGGCATAAGGATATTAGATAGTTGTTTATATTTTATTGTGTATATATAGTATGTGTTAGTTATAAGCATATCTACCCTCCCCCATCCTTAATAATTCCTTTCTTCCCGGCGATATGTGTTTACCTCCCCGTGGTCTCGCCGGACGGTAAAACATATTGTTGGATTAACAACAATATGTCTTATTGACTGAAAACATGTTTCCTCTCTTTTACTTTAATCTCTTTTTATTACAGATTTATTTTAAACAACCCATTAATCTCTTTTTTGTTACAGGTTAACCTGCTTGGATTCGGCTACACAAACAAAATACTTTGTAAAAATTGTAATTAGTTTATTAAACTGTAAATCGGATAAAAATAAAATATTAAACTTTTGTATGCTTATTATTGTTGGTTAAAGGACTGTAGATATTAAAAGGAGGGTGATTATAAATTGATCTTGGTAAAAATCTTAAAATTGGGGTAGCTCCTTGGGGTGATGCAATCTAAAAATTCCTAGAAATTCGGGTAGCTGAGACAAATCTAATCTTAATTAATACCAAACAAGATAGGTTTATCTCGAAAGATGCATTGGCTAGACGAAGAAAACTATTTGGTTCAGATGAAAGATAAAAAAAATGGTTAGTCGAAGAAAACTATTTGGTCCAGAATGTTAGCGGTAAAAAATCTTAAAAATAGGTTTATCTCGTGTGTGGAAATGTGGATGCTCATTTATCTCGAAACATAAAAAAAATTTAAGATAGGTTTATCTCGAAAGATGAAAATGGTTAGTCGAAGAAAACTTTTTGGTCCAGATGTGTGTGGAAATGTGGATGCTGGTGGAAATGTGGTCACAGGATCCTTGATTATACCCTACTTTTGTACTTAACTTTATCTGTCCATGATATCTTCATCATTCATCTGTAGAACCACATTTCAAAGGCTTCTACCTTTATCTTGTCCGCTTCTTCTACTGTCCAGGCTTCACAGCCGTACAGTCTGTGCTCCACACATATGTTTTAAGCTATCTTTTCCTTGTTTCTATGTTTGTTGTCTTTGAAGACAGTAGTTGCTTTTTCTTGTTACTTATAGCACGACCTTGTGCTAATCTTTGTTTTATATCTTTTGCGCTTTTCCCATCTTGCGTTATTTGGCTTCCTAGGTAGCAGAAATCGTTAACCTCTTGTAAGTTCTCGTTTCCTATTTGTATTCTTATTTTTGATTAATTTCCACCTCCTTTGCCTACACTAAACCATGCATTCAAAATAACCAAACAATGAGAAAATACGTGTAGTACGCAACCATAAAATGTTTTTTTAAATTGTGCAACGCCGCAACTTAAAGCAATGATATGAAGATTTTGCCAAGCGGTATTAACACCAAAGTTATTATTAAGGATGACTAAATGGTTAATAACTTCCTGGACCGAGGACCAATAATATCTGGGTGAATGTGCGTCTTATACTAATTAGTATTCGTATAGAAAATCGCATTTTTCTCTAAAACTGCGCCTTTTCTTCGTGAACTGTATTCCAAATAAACTGTTAAAACATATGGCGGCACTAACCGAATAATCAAATGTTAATATACCATTTCGTCGACCATACGAGAAAGCTGACCAATACCTATACACACAATTCTATAGTTTTCTTTTTGCTCACTGTTTAAAGGACATTGTGGATAGGTAGAAATTAGGTTTGATAATAATGAGGCATAAGTGAATGCAATTATCAGTGTTTGATCACCTAAAGCAGTTTTTTAATTAATTTCTATATTGAGGTAAAACATCAACAAGAAAAGCTCTTAAAAAATATTCTTCTTCATTTTTAAAAAACGCGTAAACTAATTTGATTCTAATTTTCTGGCTATATAGCTTTAAGAAATTTTAAATCTTAGATGTGCAGGCAATGTAAAGCCTGTAATACTTTCTGTTGTAACTAACTGGTGGTAAGTTACTGATTTTAATATTAAACTAATCTATTGTTTGTTTTTGAAACAACGCTCTATTAAAAATTGCTTTAACTGGGGTCAAGAGATAACTAATTTGCTTTTTATCGTTGATTTAGTGTGCCCTCTTAATTGTTTTTAATATAAGTTAGCAATACGCTTTTCTAATTTTTAGACATGAACTGGAAAGCAGTATAAGTATTTAAATTCATTTAGCTTAGTAATAGCACTATCATACTTTTTTAATAAATGAAAACAGCATAATCAATTTATATTTCTCAAGAAAATTTGAACTTATGCAGACTTCAGAGGTTGCAGACATTTTGGTGTTTTCAGTTTCAATAAAATAAAATGTGAAAGCAAAGTAACTTCAATCATAAATATTTTTTAAACATGACAATTAAGACATGAAAATTTTTCTCGCTAGACAACAAAATGTAAACAAAATTTTGTCCTGTGGAATATCTTTCCTCGTTATATGATGACTTTTTAAGTAGATCCAATTAACAACTCGCTTAGTCTCCGCTAATTTAAGTAAAACTTTAATTGTGTTTGTTGGTAATTTGCAAATGACGTTTTGTTATTGGTTTCTCTTTGCTAATTGCCAACAAACACAGTTAATATTTTACTATTAATTGATTTTCGGTTTAAAACCGACTAGTGGCGACTATTAGGTAATACTTTTTAATAGTCACCTACAGTATTGGTTGTTGAAAGTGACTAGATGGCGGTTTGAATTTTTCCACTTCTGCTATTATATTCAGCTTGAAAATGAATATTTTCTTTTTACCAAAAATCTTACCAATAGTAGACCAACAGTGCGAAATTAGTTGTATCCATCTTTGTCACCAACGTTACGATTATCACCTGGACTCTTGTTGCTTACTTGGAAATAAAATAATATGAAGAACGAGCGAATCAAATTGTTCATTATTAGAATACTTAAATACTAACAACAAGTAGCAATGTTTTGACTTCAATCTTAATTATGCAATAGCATCCCTAAATCTGAGTTTATCTTTAATTCTGAAATCTCGTTGATGTAGGAAATAAATAAGCTATATGATTTAACATAGTTAACCGTTGTGCATTATTTTTAAGTTATTTTGGCATTATCTAATTTAAAATATTAATAGGAAATTTTCAATAACCATGTGGGGACCCAGGAAAGAGTATTACATAATTAAAGTATATTTTGGAACACCTACGAACACGAAGACTTCATAAACAAAGAAATTGAAAGCACATATAAAGTGAGACCTTCGACGAAGTAAAGGTATTGTATTGTGTTGTATTAATAGTTTTATTAATACAGCGATGCATATATCATAGAAATTCAGCACATAAACAATGCTTGTGAGGTTGAATACACAAATAATTTTTAATTCAACAGAAACACTGTGAATAGTAAGGTAAGTTAGAAATACAATAAATTTATCAAAAACTGTAAAAAAATTAAAAATATTATCTAGAAGCTGACAAAAAAGGATAAATTCACCCTAAAATTGGAACTTGAAAAGCATTAATAAATATAATATTATATTTTTTCATATTGTCATTAAGTACATATTTTGTAATTCGTTTTTCATATAACCTAATGTTGTTGAAAATGATTGGAGCTAAATGAGAAACAAAATGGTTAATGCCATAAGTGGTCCAGTAGTTCTGATTGGTTTGTTACCTACTAATTCTTGTGTAATAAGAATGCTGAGTAAATTCCATAAGGTGGGAATTTTTGTATAAAAACAGTAAAATACATTTTGAGCAAAGTATTCTAAGCGGTAGTAAATTAGTCTTCAAAAATAGGATGTCTGACAGAAAATATATCTTTTTTAAGCATGATAAACTCCACAAATGCATAGTAAATCATCTTAAGGTTGTAAAGAGATAAAAATGTATCTTAATTGGTAGAATTTATAACTACAGTATATAATTTTAGATGTAATGTATGCAATATGTGCGTGCTATCTTAAATGTTGAACTAACATTACACCCAAATCCTTAATTTTGCTAACTCTTTCGATAACAGGACAGGAACAAGCGGATCCAATACAGTTCATTTTATGAATGGTTAATTCGGTCCAAGCAGATGGCATACTAGCCAAGCTAAGGCAAAACCTAATATATTTAGGTTTATGTAAATTTAGAGTTAGTACGTTATTAACTAATCATGAATTAACAAGCTCTGTGCCACCAGCAGATTTCTTGTTAATTTCAATCCAATAACAATAATCCATTCAAAGTAGATTTTAGTTTACAATAATTCGCATATAGCTGAAAATTGATATAGGTCTTAAATACAGTATTACAAATAAAATATCACGACGCGAGACTTTGTGTGAATATTTGCAATAAATTGTTGTTGGTGTGTTGGAACTGTCATAAATTGATCAAAAACGACATCAGAAGATAAAGATGTTTTTGTAATCGGACAACGTTGTCTGCAGCTTTAATATTGTGACGAAAACTCTATTTGCAATAACAACAGTTCTTTATTTTCAAACAGATTATGCAAGTGTTTTCAACAACTCGCAGCTATAGTAACATTTCTAAAGCTTTTACGATAATTCGCTTTCCGAACTAATCACTTAATACAAGTATTATCTTCTTAACACTATGATGATAGCTTCTTAGTTAACAATCTCGAAGCACTACAATTAATTTACCTACACTACAGTAATTTATATGAACAGTTATTTATATGAACATGTATATCACATCTTTTAAACCTCTAAACTAAAACATATCGTAATAGAAGCTTTACATTAGAACTTAACTTTAATTAGAACTAACATCGTGATTTATTATAATTGAAGCTGCAATTAGAACTGACTTGCCACAACTACATCCATAAACTTATATACATTTTAATTGTTCTCGAAAACTTCAGTATCTACAAGAATTATGTAAATTACGTTCTCGAGATTTCCTAGTGTGTCTCGAATACACCAATTGTAATCTCAATAACCCTTAAGTGTAAAAGTCTTGTATCTTTCAATCGAGTCATTTTGCACCGCAGGACCTATCAATCATCAAATATTTGAAGATGTCATGCTACAGGGTGTACACCAATTATCTTCTGTGTATTCAAACCTTCTGTTTAGATTCCGGTGTATTATTCTGGTCAACGCCAGACCGAAAGCTGCTGTACTGTCCTTCTCTTAAAGCTGTTCGTTCCCAGAACACTCTGTGACCCGGGGTTGAAAGTCCCTGTGGCAGTAAGGACAGTCTAAACCATTTCTGCAGTTCCTATGTTGATAGAAGTAACAACCAACACCCTTCATAGCAGGCGCCGTACCATTTGAAATGTAACCACGTACCACAATCTAAACCCCGGTGTTCTGCAACAGTATCTCTAGTATATTTTGTACCACCTTTCAGTTCAACCCATTGAGCCCACAACCGATCTTGGATATTGTCAACTTTTTCTCTTCAAATTTGATCATCTGTCCCTTGCAGTCTACTAACGCTTTCAACAGATCCTAGTAATTCGGTTTATCAGAAGGCTGCTACTTAGTCATCAAGTAGTAAATGCCCTAATGTCGGTCTTTTAGGCCTATGGTCTTTCCAACCTCTGTTTGTTATCGGCGAAGTTGATCAATACCACCAAATTTATTTTTAAACACCCGAGCAAGTCCTTTCGACATATTAAAGTCCGCCACTACGCAATGTACTAGGGAGTATTTCCATCGAATAGATCACCTTGAATCTCTTCTGTGACTCCAAATCTCGCGTTGCATGTGCCGTGTGTAGAAATATAAACCAATCAGAGCTCGGTCCAGACCTTTGTTCATCATCCCGAGCATTACTGTTTGTTCGTCTCGCTGCTTGCCGTTTTTCGGCATTACCGGCGTCAGCGCTGTCATAGGGTGCTAACCGGTTAACATGCACCACTATCGTTCTTCCTTTTGGGAGCTTACGAATACGATATACCACGTGGTTGATCCTCTCTAAAACTTCGTATGGACGCTCCCAATGTCTCTGTAATTTGGCGACAGTTCACACTTCCTTCTGGGATTGTTTAGCCAGACGCAGTCGCTCTTTTGAAAACCAGACTCCTACGCCTTGATGTCATATCTGGTCTTCATTCTATCGCTTGCGATTTGGATATTTTTCCTAACGTCACTATGGATGTCGCACATCTTGCGTTTGAGCTTCTCGACGTAACACTTGCTCACGATGTGATCTCCGAGCTTACACCCATACTTAAGATCACACGGCAGACGTACCTCGCGTCACAGCATAGCACATACCGGAGTCTGTCCAATGCTTTCATGAACGGGCTAATGTTCTACCAGGACGGACGTTCTCTCTTGGCTTTCCAACCCAGAATAACACCTAGGTCTTTATCATCCTCCTATTCCGTTCACATCTGTAGAAGCTTCCAATCGCCATTGATCATGGTTTTCCGACCATGTAGATCACACCTTGTTTCTAACCGTGAGCAATGGTTACAATCTTCGGATGAAGACTGTCTCGAAAGCACATCGGCATTACGATGACCCGTGCCAGCACGGTGGTCCGTGTCGAAGTCATATTCCTACAGCCTCTCTATCCATCTAACGACTTGTCCTTCGGGGTTTCTAAACTCTAATAGCCACTTCAGGGCAGCGTGGTCTTGTCTAAGGTGAAATTTTCTCCAGTAGAGGTACTTATAAAAGTGTTATACGGATTTCACCACCGCCAATAGTTCTCTTCTAGTAACGCAATCGTTTCGTTCCGTCCGCGTGAGCACCTTGCTAAAATAATAACCAATGACCCTTTCATGCCCATTTTGCATCTGAGATAGCACACTACTACTTGTGAAATAACTAGCGTTTGTATCCAAGATGAATTTGCCTTTCGACCGAGGATAACTTAAGATCGGTGCTGTTGTCAATAATTTCGTAGTTGCTGAACCGCATTTTGGTAATTTTCATCCTAAACGCAATCATGCTCATCTTGGGTTAGCTTGATCAAGGGATTGGTTATATTTGCAAAAACGGAAACGATTTTTCTATAGTAAGTACACAACCATAGAAAACTGCGCAACTAATGTTTGACTTTTAGCATCGGTCACTCTTGCACCACCTCAATCTTTTCCGGGCTGAGCCTAACTCTGTTAGAAACTGTCTTAGAAACACTACTTTCAAAATTTCCCGAATGTTGCCCAAACAACCTTCCATTCACAATCACGTCATTCAAATATAATAGACACGTTTTCCTCGATAGCCCACGCAAGATGTTATTCATTAAATGCTAGAAGGTGGCAGGTGCGTTGCATAGTCCAAATGGAATGATTGTAAATTGCCACAGGCCTGTAGTAATAGTGAAACCGGTCTTTCTTGATCTTTGGGTTCCATATCCATCTGCCAGTAGCCATTATTCAAATCCAAGGTTGAGATCCATCGCGACTCTGAAAGTGTTTCTAGGGCGTCGTTAATCTTTGGAAGTGAGCATCTATCCTTTTTGGTCTCGTCATTTAATCGCCTGTAATCTACACAAAATTTTGTCGACCCGTCCTTCTTCTTAACAAACACAACAGGCGATACCCAAGGGCTATCGGCAATCACTCCTTTCTCCTCCACATCTTCAATCATTTTCTCGGTCTCCTTGCGTATGGCCAATGGGAGCTTGACTACTGAGAGCTTTTTCCTAATCGGGCGGCTTCGTGGCAGAGTTGGTATGCGTGTGACTACTGAGCCCTAGGTCCCGCTTTCGAATCCCCGACACGGTCCGTTTAAAAAATGTTAGGTGAGCATTTTTGACAAAGATACGTCCTCGTTCGGATGAGAGGTAAAATGTAGCTCCAGTGTGTGTGTGTGTGTGTGTGTGTGTGTGTGTGTGTTTGTCACGCACGCTAAAGATTATTAGCTTGCTTGGAACACCAAGGGTTCGACAACATTTAAAATTTCTATGTAAAAAAAATTTGCTTCCTGGCGAATATAGCATCTTCGGCTGGAGCATTGGAAAATCAAATGTAGACATTTTTCCTAGTCGACCGTCGTCGACCGCGAACTCGTCTGAATACCGTCGGATCAAGTTGTTAAGTCCGGCCAGTTGTTCTCGTTCAAGATGCCACAGTTTTGTCAACTGGTCCAATAACTTTGCGAAACACTTCTTGGGGGGGGGGAGGGTTCTTTCTCAGCAAAAACACACTCCGTCAATCCGTCAAGTGAACGACCCGAGAACACCACCCAACCATTGTATTCTTTTTCAGCGCGATATCGTAGTCATTGGCATTTAAGGTCCTAGCAGGTACATAATTCGTCACTTAGATCAGAACCTTCTTCACAAACACGCCTTTCCGAGGGATTCGTCACTAATGGGTTCAATAGCGCGCACAAAACCTTCCCGGAGAGCACCATCCAAGCATTCCATCACCACACTTTCTGTCCTTTTATGTAGGAAAACGTGCGCAAAGCCAGTGTACAGTGTAAGCGTACTAACCGCTCAATTCTGGATAATACTTGGGACACTCAACTTAAAAATATTCACTTTAGTATTAACTCTGCTGAGAATTCTATATCTGGCGAAAGTCCACTCAAGGTAATAATGGGTGTTAATCCTACACCATTAAAACAAGGGCAAATACTTCAAGAAGTTGCTGAGCCAGTTGCTTGCACTAATTTAAAGGCGCTACGAAAAAAGTTTCAAATAAAATAAAATTCAGGCAAGAAGCAGCAAAATTGCGTTTTGACTCATAAAGAAAGGTAAAATCATTTGCCGTAAATGATTTAGTAGTGGTACAAGAGTCAAACGTGGTGTCAACCGGAGCATCTACTAGGTTTCGCCCGAAGTTTAAAGGCCCGTTTCGAATCATTCAGGTGTTGCCGCATGTTCGATACGTGATAAGATCGTTTTGGGTACTCAGAGGCACGAACACATTGTTCCAGTTGATCACACAAAATGTGGATAGTGTTTGTTTAATGCGCGAGGAGTCTTATAATTTTATATATCGACTTACCTCAGGCGTATTCTATTGTTTTATAAGTGTCGTTCCTACTTTTCAACGAGGTGGACTGTAAGGCGATTTATTGGACGTGTTATGTACACACTATTACTGTATTTTTTAGGGGTTTATCGATAAAATCACATTTGTAGACAATGACTTCACTCACTTTACCGAACCAACACAACCGTTTATCTTCGATGTCCATGAGCAAGTGTCTATCACTATCCCTTTAATTCAACTTAATTTCTATCGGCACAAAGGAGGTTTATGACAGGATATAACGGGACAAGGGATGACAGCTTTGACCCAACGAGATTTGTTCAACAAAACCTGAGCAAAGATTTCAGCTCCTAGTAGCATGTCAATCTTACCAGGAATATTAAAATTAGGATCAGTTAAGGCCAAACCTCGAGTATGCGACCGTTCCTTGACCCCTATAGACGACGAAGGCAATTGATTACAAATGTTAGATAAAATATAACAATCAATTTCATATGCTGGAGACCTTGCTCTCGAGGGGCTGACTACACATGATAGTGTACCAGACACCAACGACGAATTCAAGCCAAGTCCTTGAACAGTAACATTGGCTCACCGTTTTTTTAAACCTAATTTCTGACGGCACCTTTCAGTCATAAAACTTTCCATGCATCCGTTAGCTAAAATTATACGAACAGGTTGCAATTTTCCTGTATAATCGAGCACCGACACTATTGCCGTAGCTAACAACGTGGTTGTATGTTCTAATGACGTCGAAATTAACGAGCTAGTAGTAGGTTGTTCATGTACAACCGCCGACGACAGATTATCTTCACTAGGTCTACTAGTAGAAGTAAGTATAGGCGCCGCTCTCCGAGGAGACGCTGACCTTTGACGATGAGTTTCTCTGCGTGAAGTAACGAATTGTATGACTGTTGACATTGTCTACACGACCAATACAACTTACAATTTTTCACCGAATGTGAAGTATTTAAACATTTAATACAAAGATTTTTAATCTTTACCACCTCAAATCTTTCTTAAGGGGTTTTATTGAGAAACTGCTTACATCTATAAATAGGATGCACAGCTTGACACAAACTACAATTTTTACCATCATTGGTGGTCCCAACTAAAGAAGTTTTAGTCAAAGTGCTAACGAACTTTCCTTTTTCTTTGTTGCACGGAATCTCGAGATTTTAAATATGTTCCTGAAGCAATGCCATTTATTTCCAATACTTTTACATTGTTTTTCAATGTACGACCTTAAATCTTTGAATGAGGGAATCTCCTCACTATTTTCTAATTCGAAACGCCTTAAAACTTTTGTATCTAATTTTTCGATAACAGATTAAACAACATGAAATCTAATAAATCTATTTCCATCTGCTTCAACGCGAATATATTTTCATCAAAACAATTAGTTAATTCCCGGAGTTTCGTGTGTGAGTCTGAAGAACTTACCATAGGGCATCTTTCGAGAGCATTAAAATATGTCGAAAGTAATAACCTCTTGGACTGAAAACGATTAGTAATGATTTTATAGGCTTCATCGTATACACAATCGTTTAATGGCAAATGTTTTCTTAACGCACGCGACGAATCATCTAGTGTATCTACGAGATAGCAAAATTTCTCCACAGAGGACAAACTGACATTATCATGAATCAACCGCTTATAAATTGCATGATAATTTTCAAAGTCCGAAATACAACCTGAGAATCGCGGGATTTATAGGTGTTCCAAGCTAATACCACTATTTATCGACAAAGGATCACTCATATTTTCCACCTGCGACTTATTTTCTACGCGATCTAATTCACATTGTTCAGCGATAATACGAATATCTAATAGATAATCATCGATTTTTATCCTAAGAGCCGAGAATTCGTTCAATTGTTCACTTTATTCATCAAACAAAATATCCTTGCCAAAAACACTTGAAGTGAGTTTCAATTTGCTCGACACTTTTCATCGATGCTCTAATTGTAGCAATCGCTACATTTTCCGGTTTATTAATTTTACTGTATATAGGATCCAACCGTTTTACTACAAAATTACCTTCAAGAATAGCTTTATCAATTGATATAACCATATCTGATTAATGAACGACAATAAAATTAACGTAAAAACAAAGTGTAGGTCAAATACGCTACGACAACTACTTAATCTACGAAATTACATTATTAATCGACAAATGCAACTAATTACAATTTTCGCTCGACAAAATGTTTAATGTTTCAAAATAAATACCAATAACCCCTTTGTTATTTATACTAAGTTAGATGACCCGATTGGTGCATCAAACTTTGGCGACGAAAAATTAGATGAGAATTTAAAATACACTCTCATAAATATAGTATCCCTACAAAGTTTACATAAAGTAAACCCACCGACCATTAATCGTTGCGGCAAAGAAAATAATGGATGTATTATAAATTTACGGTTATACCCAAATGTTTTGTACCGTTAAATGTACAAACAGGATGTTAGCCTCTTTGTAACACGCTCAAACATATCAGAACTACGACAATTATTAAATTAAAATATTAATGAGGAACGACAGGAATAGGAACTAATTAATTAATCAAATAATCCGGCGTACGAAGGCCATGTTTAATGCGCTAGGGGTCTTATAATTTTATATATTGACTTACCTCCGCGTTATTCTATTGTTCTAAATGTCGTTCCTACTTTTCAACGAAGTGGACTGTAAGGCGATTTATTGGACGTGTTACGTACGCACTATCATTGTGTTTTTAGGGGTTTATCGATAAAACCACATTCGGCGACAATGACTTCACTCACTTTACCGAACCAACACAACCGTTTCTGTTCGATGTCCATGAGCAAGTGTCTATCACTACCCCTTTAGTCCAACTTAATTTTCATCGGCACAAAGTAGGTTTATGACAGGATATAACTGGACAAGGGATGACAGCTCTACTATTTGATTTACAACTACGAATTTACAACGACTTAAAATTAACCACAAAAACGTGCGACAAAGAGACCAAACAGTGTTGAATGATGTTGAGGATCAACCATTTAATGGAAGCTGCATCACAAATGAGTAGGTACTTAAAGGTTATATTTCTTGCTACAATATGTAAAACTTGAGCGAGATGCCCAGTTGTACTTTTGAACTGAAAGCTCAACTGTATGCAACTTCAGTTGGAAGCCTAGTTGAACGTATGTATGTTCATTTAAATGCCCAGTTGGATGCCGAGTTCAGCTAGAAGTTTAACCAATATATTTCTGTCACAGTTACTTCTAATTGTTGCTCGTTAATGTTTCAAGACATTCATTACCTGGCTCATCGGAGAAGTTATGGAGTCCGAACATGGACGACTGTGAGGGGAATGTTGGCTGGTTATCCAGTCATCTACTACCTACGTGGGAAACATACGGACTTGCAGCTGCATAGTGAGGTCAATTAGCCAAAGACATCCAGTGGGGATTCGAGGGGGTAGTTCTCATTAGGTCGGATGTACGGGGACAGTATTGGAATGTTTGTTATGATTGTGTACATGTTAATATAGTATCTTGCCTTATTAATAAATATTTGTATTCGGTAGTGCAGTTTGCTGTTATTACGGTCGTCCCTTACATTAGTCCCCTAACACTTTCTTTTTCTCGCACCTTGTAATATAAATATATATTTATACAGAGGATGCTCAAAACCAATTATTTTATAATGAAACCTTAAAATACCTTAATACACAGCTATGAACTATATTTCAACCATCAACCTTTCGATATTTACTGATATCAGCCGGAAAAAGGCTCGAGAAAGTTGAAGTTCGTTTAGTACAGCTTTTGCTTCCGCTTGACGAATAATGCGATAAAAATGAACCTTCCATCAAAAATACATTGATCTTTGCGTTTGATGGGTCAAGACACGCGAACAGAATGCGTGCCGTAAATGGCTGCGCTTCTCTCATTCAGATGCTATAGTTGGCACGTTTTGATATGCCAGGTTTAAATTCTGAAGAAATTTAATGAAAGAACGTTTCAGCATTAACAAATCACTTTGTAAAGCTTTAAAAATAAACCACGTGTTGAACATATTTAGCTTCCACTTATATTTCAGAGCACGTCCACGTACCTACCTAGCCATTCAGCTTTCGAGACGCGAGATGGCGATAAAACGAAGCCGAGAACTCGGCATTCATATCCTAGTTGCGATTTTACGACTACTGCCACTGTTATATCTTACACAATTACTTTTTAATTTAATATAGGATTTCTAGTAAAAGATAAGTAAAAGAATTTCTTTATTAAATTTTAGAAAAGATTTTAACCAAGCAAATAAGGTGTTTTCATCACTGATTGAACTTTGAAGCTGAAGAATTAAATAATTGTACCCTTGAATGCATATATGTTTCATTGATGTTCATACAAAAGTAGATACTGTTTACAACGCATTTAGTTCAAATTGCAAACTTTTATTGCACTAACTCATTGCAAACCAATATAAAAAGGGGTCTGAACATAACAAAATAATCAAGTAGCAGTTTACGTACATTTCAGTTTCACAATTTGTTCCTGTGATATCGTTATCTTTGCCTGTAGGTTGAACAATGCCGATATATGTGCATCTCACGTTACATATGTTCTGGTTTCTTTTGGTGTTTCGTTGGAAACGATATTTATATTGTCCCTGGATCTTTTATGTCGCATTCTGCCACATAGATGCTTTTGCAAGCCCGTGGTCCCTTAACATTTCTTCCAGCATTTTAAAAGGAGAATAGCGGATAGATTTTCTGAAACTGTGGCTGTTAAAGCAAGGTAGCATCATTGTGCTAGTAGTCAGTCATTTAAGGTAAAATAATTTTTGGAGTAATAAATAAATCATACGGTAACGAAAACTCTATTTACAATAACAACAGTTTTTTATCAAGTATCAAACTGCTTATACAAGCCTTCTTAACCCGAGATTAGTCGCTATATAGCACTTCGTGTTAGGTTCTTTAAAAATTTGTTATAATTACACTGTTAGGAGAGGTAGTATCCCTCCCGCCCTGTACTACAATATAGCAGTGTCGCTTTGAAAATACTTTCTTTAGTTTACTTGTACAAGCTGTTAGTATAAGATACTGTTAGGAGTGTAACACTTTGTGTCCCCGTGCGACCAAGCACTGTAAATTTTAGTATTGAATTGCGACGTTCTACAGACATTGTTTGGATAGTGATTAGTGTACTGTTTATGACTGATGTAAGTTTTGTTTTCCGACTGTCTATATTTGTATCATGAGCCGAGGTAGGAAAATTGTGGATCTTGCCCTTCTACAAATTGAACAACAGAAAAATAATGATCTGCAGCAAAATGAGCCGGAAAGTTTAGACGAGAGTATAAAACCGGATAACATAGAATCTGACTCAGATAGTGGTCACAGCTCACATAAGACTGATTCAGAGCAATCTGATGACTCTGAAGTGCCTGATAATAATTACTATACTAGTGGAGTACTATGAGGCGCCGTTTGTGTCTATAATAAATACTGATATATATATTTTTTCTAATATATATGTAAAATATTTTGTAATATATATTTAAAAATATATATATATATATATATATATATATATATATATATATATTTAAAATATATATATTATATATATATATATATATATATTGAAATATATATATTTAAAAATATATATATTTAAAAATATATATATATTATATTTAAAAATATATATATATTGAATTAAGTAACAATGAAATATATATATATATATATATATATATATATATATATATATATATAATTTTGCATTGGACTACTGCCCGATAGAGGCGCTGTTCTTATTCTGAACGCGTGCGTTTTCAGAGTTAAGCAACCTCGCTCTGGCCAGTACTTGGGTGGGTGGACACTGTTTTTTTTAGGAGCGTACATATACATATAGCAGTTGCAGGACCGTGTAGCACATCTCGACATGCACATAAATAATTATTTAACAATCCTGTACACGAGTTCAATGCAAATTTCGATGCTGCATGTGATTTTCGCTTGACATACATTTTATTTATTATACCTGTTGATGGTTGCAAGACGCCGACACAAAGGAGGGTTACTTATAATTGCAGAAGAGAGTGCTTACTATTATGTAATGATTATACGACTAATTGCTCGTCTTTCGGTCTACTTTTCGGCTGGCGTTTAGTAAATTTTTGAGTAATTTTAAGAAAACGCGGAGTTTGAATATTTGCTAGATGTATTCTCTTAAGCACTTTACATACCCGGAACGCGACATATCCATATAAAGTTGGGGTTGTGTAATTTAATAAAAATTACAAAGTCAGGGAAAACTACGATATTCCAGCGTAAGAAGAAAAAAAAGGACAACCACACGCGGTGTGTTCCCAAGCGGTCACCCACCCAAGTACTGACCGCGCTCAACGTTGCTTAACTGCGGTAATCGGGCGAGAAGCTATGCTTTTCAACATGCTATCGTCGTCGTCTATACTTAATGTCGCGTTCCGGGTATGTAAAGTGCTTATGAGAATGCATCTAGCAAATATTTAAACTCCGCGTTTTCTTAAAATTACTCAAAAATTTAATAAACGCCAGCCGAAAAGTATACCGAAAGACGAGCAATTAGTCGTATAATCATTACATAATAGCAAGCACTCTTTTCTGCAATTGTAAGTAACCCTCCTTTGTGTCGGCGTCTTGCAACCATCAACAGGTATAATAAATAAAATGTATGTCAAGCGAAAATCACATGCAGCACCGAAATTTGCATTGAACTCGTGTACAGGATTGTTAAATAATTATTTATGTGCATGTCGAGATGTGCTACACGGTCCTGCAACTGCTATATGTATATGTACGATCCTAAAAAAAACAGTGTCCACCCACCCAAGTACTGGCCAGAGCGAGGTTGCTTAACTCTGAAAACGTGCGATCTCTAATAGACGCACGCGTTCAGAATAAGAACAGCGCCTCTATCGGGCGGTAGTCCAATGCAAAATTATATATATATATTTCATTGTTACTTAATTCAATATATATATATATATATATATATTTTTAAATATATATATATTTTTAAATATATATATATTTTAATATATATATATATATATATATATATATTAAATATATATATTTTTAAATATATATATATATATATATTAAATATATATATTTTTAAATATATATATATATATATATATATATATATATTTTAAATATATATATTTTAAAATATATATATTTGAAAAAATATATATTACAAAATATTTTACATATATATTAGAAAAAATATATATCAGTATTTATTATAGACACAAACGACGCCTCATAGAGTACCATTGTTTTTAAGAAAAGACAAAACAACGAAATGACTGACACATGCTCCAGTTCTCACTGGTCGTATTATAAAACATAATATTGTTTCACATCTTCCGCATGTAAAGGTTGTTGCGCAAATTGCAAAATCTCCCTTGGAATGCTGGGAACTATTTTTTTTTCAGAAAAATTTATGCAAATTATAGTCATGTGCAGTAATATTTGCTTAGCGAGGATGCGTGTAAACTACGCCTGCGAAATAGATTGCGGTGATACAGATCTTACAGAAATAAGAGCTCTCATGGGCGTTCTCTACTTAGCTGGAGTAAGGAAAAGTCACCGTGTGCGTATTGCGGAATTATGGGCAGATGATGGCACTGCGCCTGAATGTTTTCGTGCTACAATGTCTACAAGACGATTTTACACGTTGCTAAGGTCGTTGAGGTTTAATAATTTAGAGGATAGAACTTAAGCAACGAAACTTGACAATTTGGCTCCAATTAGAGCACACTTTGAGGATTTTGTTGAACAATGTAGAAATAATTATCAAGTCGGCGAATATGTGACTGTGGATGAGATGTTGGATGCCTTTAGGCCGCTGTAATAGGCAATACATAGACAATAAACCTGCAAAATTTGGTATAAAGATTTATGCTCTTGTGGACGCAAGAACATTTTACACCTCCAATTTGAAAATTTATGGAGGAAGACAACCAAAGGGGCCATATGAACAGGATAATCGGGCTGCTAGTGTTGTCAAACGACTAGCAACACCAATTCTGAATTCAGGCCGCAACATAACAATGGACAATTATTCACATCTGTGCCGTTAGCAAGGAATCTTTTGATTAATCACAGCACAATTATCGTAGGCACTCTCCGCAAAAATAAAAAAGAGAGTCCTGCAGAACTAACCAACATCACGCAACGACCGCGACATAGCAGTATTTGCTTTTTCTAAGGATGTCGTACTTGTATCACATGTGCCTAGAAAAGGGGAAAATGTTTTACTTTTTTCTACTATGCACAACAACAACGCGATCTATGAAGATTCAGGGGAATAAACAAAATCTGAGATTATTACATTCTACAATTTGACAAAAGGTGGAGCAGATGTTGATGACGAAATGAAAGGCCTGTATTCAGTGTCTATAATAAGTTGTAGATGGCCACTGACAGTGTACTTTTCAATGTTGAATATTGGTGGTGTAAATAGCTATATCATACACAAAATTAATAATAAGGACCACATCAAAGAAAGGCGTATATTCCTTAAACAATTCGCTCTTTCGCTCATGAAACTCCACCTTATAAATCGAGCACAAATATGAAATGTATGATTATCATTACGTCTTCCATTGTAAAAATTGTTGGAGAACAATTCGCAGAAAGCTCACAACATCCATCAGAAATTTCAGTGAATATTTACTATTTGTGTCCTCGAAAAAACACCCGCAGAACGAAAAAAATGTGTTACTTGCCATCGGCCTATCTGTCCTGATCCTGTAGCTTGTAACATATTCCTGCTCCAATTGCGTGTCAGTTTCAGAAAATTCGGACAACTAATAATAAAAAGAATAGTATAAGAGTAATATAATTATATAGTATAGAACTATAGGTAATTGCTTAGTTATATGTATGCAATGTTTTTTAATTTATAATTTTTTGATCAGTTAATCCTATATTTTTTGCTATATTAAAAAAGTTTGACTAAATAATCAAAATTCGTTATTAACAAGCACGATTAGCTGCTAAAACAGTCTCATTGTTAGAAAAATGCAGTTTGGCATAGTGTCAACACGCGGCTAACGGTGTAAGAAATCCTATAGCGACTAATGCCGGGTTAATAACTCACAGCTACCATAAAACTTCTAAAAGTTCACACAATAATTTACTTTCACAACTAATCACTAACAGTACAAGTATAATTTTCTTAAACTAAGACTCTATCTTCTGAATTAACTTAATTTCGAAATACTACAATTAACCTTCCAAGCACTAATTAACTTATATAACTTCTACAGTAATTTATATGAACATTTATATCACATCTGTACGACTTTCAGAACTTTAAACTACAGCTTATCGTAATAAAAGCTTTAAATTAGGACTAAGCTTCAGAACTAACATTGCGATCGAAGATGCAATTAGAACTCACTTCAGTAACTAGTTCCGCAAATTTATATACATTTTAGCTGTTCCCTAAGACTCTATTACTCACAAGAATTATGCAAATCACCTTCTGGAGATTTCCTACTAAAACTCTAAATAACATCTTGAATGTACCTATTGTGGTCTTTAAATGCAAATCTGTACCTCTCAATTAAAATTTATCTAAAAAGTGTAACACCGCGGGTGGCCATCAATCATCTTTTGTATTCAAACGCTTCGTTACGTTCTAATGTAGTCACAGGTAGACCAAACAGCGCCACAAAACGTTGAGGTAAAGAAATCAGTAAACATCTAATTCAGCTGGTTATGATTAAAAAGTTATCGTTTTTATTAGATTTTCAGTCCTAGAACTGGTCGACGCGTACTTTCATTGTTTCCTATTTAGTGCTAACCTATATATTTTCCTGAAATTCTCACAGCCTACATCCTTCATTAATAAACATATTTTTAACTTTGTCTGTTTACGATATCTTCATCATACCTCTGTAGTACTACATTTCAAAGGCATCTACCTGTTTCGTGTCCGCTTCTTTTACTGACCACGTTTCATATTCATACGATGTTGTGCCTCACGCAAGTGCTTTTAGCAGTCTTTTCCTTGTTTCCATGTTTTTGTCTTCGAACACAGTAGATACATTTTCTTCTGCTTTAGCTGCATAGTCTTGTACTAATCTTAGTTTTATAACTTTCACACATTTCTCATCTTATGTTATTTTGCTTCCTAAGTAGCAGAAATTCTTAACCTCTTGTAAATTCTGGTTTCCAATTTGTATTCTTGTTTTCAACTTATTTTTCCCTCTTTACATACCAGTACTTTAGGTTTCTTTTTGTTGATTTTCATACCGTGTCTCTCTGTTAGTGCTATTTCCATTTCATTTAGAGCTGTTTCTAACTTTTCCTTGCTAGATGTTAATACCGTTATATCGTCTGCGACTCTGATCATATTAATCGTTTGTCCCTGCATAATAATTCCAATTGTTTTTCGGCATTTGGCAGTATTCATTACCTCTTCGGTATACAATTTAAAAATTAATGTTGAAAGCGCACATTCCTGCCTTAGCTCTTTCCTCTTCCTTGCTAGATGCAAATTTAAGCATATCAATTTTTTGTCCCTGCATAAGCAATTCCAAATGCCTTCCTGCATTTGATAGTATTCATTGCCTCTTCAATGTACCAATTAAAAATTAATGGGGATAGGGCACATCCCTGTCTCACCCCTGATGTTTATTTCTCTACATCCCTGCTCTAATTCTATTACTGCTGTTTGTATAAGCTATATAGTATTCGTCTATCCCTATAAAACTCATTCCTATCTTTTTTAGTGTTTCAAACATGTTTCCCATTTTACATTGTCGAATACTTTTTCCAGATCTACAAACCTTATATACACACTTTCCGCTTTTTTACTTTATCACCCTTAAAGCTAAAATGGCCTCCCGTCTTTCCCTGTTTCTCCTAAACTCAAAATAATCTTCTCCTAGTATTTCTTCGGCCCGTTTTTCACCCGTCTTTGTACAATTCTAGTTAATATTTTTGGCACGTGTGCTGTTAAACTTATTGTTCAACAATTTTCCAATTTATCCGCGCCTCTTCTTTTTTGGTATCGTGACTATGGTCTTACTTTTGAAATATTTCGGTACATCACCTGTTTCATACATATAACTGACAAATTGGAAGAGACGTTCTGTTACTGTTTTAGAGTTTCTACTTGCACTTTATCTGTACCCGGCCACTTATTATTTATCAAGCTGTTTAATATTAATTCAAACTTGTCTCTAAGTATAGGGTATTCAACATGATCCTTTTCAATGCCTGTTTCCCTTTCTAGTTCTTCTAGTTCCGGTTCTGCATATAATTCTCTATATATTTTTTTAATCTTTCCACTTTCTCAATATTTTCTATAATGACGTCTCTGTTGTGCCCCTTACGTTTTTGCTATATGGCTTTATATCTAAAATTTATCTAATTGGTTTTTACTTGCCAATCAAGAGATCTTGCACCGCAGGGCTTGTCAATCATCTTTTGTGCACAAACATTTCGTTTACATTTTAATATAATTATTGTGGTCGGAAGTAGAATTGGAGCCAAATTGCCCTTTATTAAAGCTGTTCTGTTCTAGAAATCCCTGTGACCTGGACGTTTGTAAGTCTCTGTGGCGGTAGGGACAGTCGACATCATTTTTGCATTTTCCATGGTGATAGAAGTAACAATCAACACTTTTCATAACAGGCGCCGTACCATTTGAATTCTAACCACACGCCAAAATCTTGACCCCGGTTTTCTGGAACAGTACCTCCAGCGTATTTTTTACCCGATTCCAATCCAACCCATCGAACCCACAACCGATCTTAGGTATGGTCAACTTTCTTGTCTTCAAATTTGATCATTTATCCCTTGAGGTTCCTTTCACACATTCTGGTAATCCGGAATACCAGAAGTCTTTTGTTTAGTCATAAAGTAGTAGTTGCCCATATGCCGATCCTTTAGCTGTAGAGTCTTTCCACCCTCTGGTTATTGTCGGCGAATTTATTTCAGACCCCCAAATTTATTTTTAAACACCCGTGCAAGTACGTCGTTACGCAATGCACCAGAGAGTATTCCGATAACACATCGTATAGATCACCTTAAATCTCTCCCGTGACTCCAAATCTCGCTTTGACTCCAATACTGTACAGAGTCATGAACCAATCATAGCTCAGTTGATGCCATAACTGTTTGTTTGTCTCACTGCGTGCCGTTCTTCGGCACTATCGGCGTCATCATTATTGTAGGGTGCTAACCGGTTAACATGCACCATTATTGTTCTTCTTTTAGGAGTTTACGAATCCGATATACTACGCCGTTGATCGTTTCAACAACTTCGTACGGTCCCTCCCAATGTCTTTGTAACTTCGGGGACAATCCACACCTCCATCTGGGGTTGTATAGCGAGATGCGGTCGTCTTATTGAAAATCTTGATGTTATTTCCGGTCTTCATGCGACGATCGCTTGCGAATTGGATAGTTTTCCTAACGACACCATAGATGTCGTGCACCTTACGTTTGATCTTCGCGACATAGCCCTCGCCCAAAACGGCATTTTTGGACTTACATCTAAACTCAAGATCACAAGGTCTGTCCATTGCTCTCATGAATCGAAAACCGATAGATCGATAAAAATAGATGTAAATATTTGTTCCAGTCTCTTCGATGTTGGGAGACCACCTTGGAAAGGTACTTGTGTAAGGTGTGATTCCTACGTTCTACCATACTATCCGATTGCGGGTGCAGTGCTGTTGTTCGGGTCTTTCTCATCCCCAGTAACTGGTATACTTCTTGGAATAACGTTGACTCAAAATTTCTGCCCTGATCGGCGTGCAACTCTATAGTAACTCCAATACGGCAGGACAATTCCTTTACCATCACGTCAGCGACGGTTGCAGCTTTTTGGTTACGCTTTATTCCATTTTGTAAAATAGTCTGTGGCTACAAAGATGTACTTATTTCCGGATTAGACCGGCAGTATTGATTGCCATTCTCTCAAATAAGCTTACCGTGTTGTATTGCCGCATTAGATCTTCGCGGTTTTCAATGGTTCACACAGTTGACACTTGCAGCACCACTTCTTTACTTCGTCCTTGCAGCCTACCCGTTAAAATTTTGCTCAGACTTTGCCCAAGTGTTTTCCTTAGGTCCTCTTATGGGTCCTAAAACCTGTATTTCCAACCAAGAATGACATCTAGGTCTTTGTAGGTTTTCTGTTCCGTTCGCATCTGTAGAAACTGCCAATCGTCATTGTTGGACCAAGTAGGTCACACTTTGTGTCTAACCGTGAGCAATGGCTACAGTCTTCGGGGCAAGACCATCTCAAAAGCGCATCTGCATTACGAAAACTTGTACCAGAACGGTGTTCCATGTCGAAGTCATACTGCGGCAGTTTTTCTATCAATTTGGCGACTTGTTCTTTGGGGTTTCTAAACTGTAGTAGCCACTTCAGGACTGCGTGGTCGATTCTCAGCTGAAATATTCTCCCATAGAAGTACTTACAAAAGTGTCCTACGAATTTCACCACAGTCAACATTTCCCGTCTTGTAACGCAATAATTCCGTTCCGGTTTCGAAAGCATCTTGCTAAAGTAACCAATGACTCTCCCTTGTCTGTCGTGAGTCTGGGATAGTACACTTTTTGCTTGCGTGATGGCGAAGTTGCTTGCGTCTGTATCCAAGATGAATTTGCCTTTCGACCGATGATAGATTAAGATCGGAGCTGTTGGCAATAAATGTCTTAGTTATTGGAACCCATTTGGGCAATCTTCATCCCAAACGTAATCACGCCAATCTTTAGTCAGCTTGGTCGAGGGTTTAGGTATATTCGCAAACCCGGAAACGAATTTTTTATAGTAAATGCACAACCCCAGAATGCTGTATAACTGATGTTTGTCTTTTGGCGCGGGACACGCATGTACCGCCTTAACCTTTTCCGAGTCTGGCCTGATTGCGTTGCGTGAAACAACATGCCTTAGGTATTTCACCGCTTCGTCTAGCGGTTGACACTTCTTCCGCTGTAGCTCCAAATTGGCTTCTATAATTCCTCGATTGGCATAGACCAGTACCAATTGTGAAAGTAGTCTTTTTCGGAAGTTTGGCTTCCATACACACTTGCCAGTAGCTCTTCAAATCTAAGGTCCAGAGCCATCGCGACACTGAAATTGTGTCTAAGGCGTCGTCAATCCTTGGAAGTCTGTAGTCAACACAAAATCTTGGCTACCTGTCCTTAACAAGCGCAACTGGGGATGCCCAAGGGCTATCAAAGTGTTCAATCACTCCTTGTGCCTCCATATCTCCAATCATTTTCTCGGCCTTTTTGCATTTGGCCAATGGAGTCTCCGAAGCTGCTGTCTCATTAGCCGGGCATCTCGGTATTTATTCTAAGCTTGACTGCTGCTGTTTACCTAAATCGAGCTCCGATGATTCCGAACAGGTCCAGTACCGTCGGATCAAGTTTCAAAGTCCTGCCAGTGGTTGTTCTTTAAGATGCTGGCATAGTTTCGTCAACTGGTCCAATAACTTCGCGGAACACTCGTTGATGGGGGGTTCTTTATTAACACCGGCACACCCCATCACATGAGCAACCGATCAACACCACCCAGCCGTTGCATTCTCTTTTAACGCGATATTGTAATCAGTGGTGTTTAAAATTCTAACAGGTATAACATCCATCACTCTGGTCAGAGCCTTCCCCACAATCACGCCCTTTCCGAGGATTTCGTCACTAATCGGTTCAATAGCGCGCATAAAGCCTTCTCGAAGAACACCATCCAAGCGCCCCACACCTCATTTTCTGTTGTTCCAGGTAGGGTAACGTCGTCCGTCAAACATGCTCACACAGACACATCGTCTGTTTCGCAAAACGGCATTTTCTCGTTCCCTACACTTAAAACATGCTTTTTCATATATATATTTGGAGTCCATAGCTTTTCAGGATATCCATTCCCAAGAAAACTTTTTCGGTGGTGTTCGCTATTACTAACTGCTGATCAAATATTTTGCTTCCAACTCCTATTTTTACATTTAGCATTACGCGTGCTTGAATTTCCCCACCGGCCACGGTTCGAAGACGTACCGTCGCGGGTGACACTTTATCACTATCGCACACGACATCCGGATTAGCAATTGTCCTAGTGAATCGATCAGAAATTCAGTCCTTGCCGATTTTTATCCAACGAACAGTACCTACTGGTACTCTTGTGATGGGTATCCAAGAATCTAGTATTACGCTACGCACAAGCTTACGCTACTCAAATCACACTACACATAACCAGTGATTGTTATCCTGGTTAACGCACGTTACTCTCTCATTACATCGCTGCTGATTGTTATTTTGATTCGAACACTACAACGTCGGTGATTTTTATCCGGGGAACACACTATTACTTCATTATTACACAGACAGCAATCGGTATTCTGGTGATACAAAATCATTCTATTCTTTTACACGGTGGGTAATTACATTCTGACCTCACTTTACTCGCTTACACCTAGAAACCCAGAGCACCACTCCGCCGACACTATCAGCCAGCTAGGTCTTGTCAGCGGATTTACATCCTACCACAATGAGCTGTGGAAGCAGTAGCTCCGCCACCGTCGCCAACAGTCATTTCCTTGGTTTGAGTTTGAATATTTATTGCGAAATAGGCTCCACATCTATTTCCCGTTTGTTCACACACTCTTATTAATCTTGTATTTATATTGTACTTGCCTTAATTAACTATCATTTGTTCTTGTATGTACTTATTAACACGCACTCTTGTTAATCCTATATTCATATTGTCTTTGCTTTCATTAACTTAACGTTGATTCTTGTTTATGCTTATTATTATTAATCCTGTGTTCATATTGGATTTGCCTTAATTATCTTAGTCTTTGTTCTTGATTGTACTTATTAATGCGCACCCGTGTTAGTTCTATTCATACTGCATTTGTCCTTAACTGACTTAATGAGTTTGTTATCTGTATATTTGTGCTTTTATTATATATAAGCATAGACAACCGTTTGTTCTTGTTTGTGTTCATTAACACACCCTGTGTTAATCATGTAAATATTCATATCTTGTAACTGAATTAATTTGCTCTATAGACATAAGGAATATTTGAACATTTGTTCTTGTTTGTGCTCATTAACACGCACTCACGTTAATTTTGTAAATATTCATGCTATATTCTCGGTTACTGCCTTAAGCCGGTTGTTATATGTACACATGTTAGTACTTGCTTATATATAGGAATATATGGACGTTTGTTGTTGCTCGTGTTCATTAACACGCACTCGTGTTAATCCTGTAAATATTTAACTCTACTTATCATTAACTAATTTAAGCATTTGTTATAAGTATGTTTGTGCTTTTACATATTTGTTCCTGTTTGTGCTAGTTAACACGCACACGTGTTAATCTTGTAAATAATTAGTTATAGTGTCGTATATTAATTTTCAGTATTGTAAATATATGTTTTTTGCTTGTGTATATATTGACTTATATGTTGCTTTAGTGTGTCCTGTTAGATACCACCACCGTCCTGCTATCAACGTTTACGCGAATTATCATAACGTCCCTAAACCACAGAAATTTTCTATCAAGTTTTTATATTAAATTTGCGAAAGTGATTTAGTCTTGTTATCTTTGAAAATCTTTTTAAAGCAGCTAGTTTGTAAAATTTAAAAATCTGAGATTCCTCTAATTTGTAAAGTAAAACGCGGTGAATATACAATTATACTTCAAACAGAATTCGAAATAACTTAAAAACTCGTTTGATATTAACATATTCGTTGAATATTCTCTCATTTCCTTTGATTTCAGGAAGTTATAAACGCTCGCTGCTTCTCTTATGTACACAGAATATACAATTACATCGTACAAACATTAAATTCTTGAACATTTAAAAAGTAAATATTTTAATGCAAGAACGAAAGCGACGCTGTAATACAATGTATATCAAATATTTGTTTTTACTGTTTAACTTAAACTTGGAACTTTCGCTTTTGTTATAGCTTTTTCGTATTTGATGCCTTTCTGTATTTGCCTGATTTTCATTCTTTAAAAGAGCGTGGATTATTCCAGTCTCATACTGCTATTACAGTTTTTATTAATTGAATATCGATTGTCATCTCTAACCCCTGTTATACGTCAAGGGGATTATAGAATTATTTAAAGTACAAAGGATTTTCTTCTCCAGCTTTGATTAAAGCTTACCCTGGATAAATTTAATTTTTTTTAAATTACGGCTTTTTCTTTGTAGATGTATTATTGGTAATGCGTGAGTTAAAAATTTTATTTTCATATAAATATATCAACATTAAAGAATACGCTGTACCATATTACTAGCAAATGTCTTTTACGTCTTGACTCCCACATTTGCGAGCTTGGTATGCATCACCAATATAAGCGTATGCTAATAAATTCAAGTACTTGCTATACTTAATTCCCAAAACTTCAGGATGAGTGGTTTATCATTACAATACATTCGTACCCGTTAATAACAAACCTACTCCAAATCTTATTAACTACAACCGTCATTTAAAATATTAAAACTGATATAGATAATGCGTTGTCATCACTTATCATATAAAGTAAACGCAAGTGACGGAAAGCGTCAAATGACATTGATTGCTCGTATTTAATTTGTATATTGTTGTGTATATCCGTTTGTTTCTGATTTTATAGACCGCCCGTTATAGTACAAACAAAGGTACAGTAGTTAATCGCGTGCTTGCATAGAGAGCGAACTAAGTTTCGTAGAAATTACAAACTATATAAAATAATTCACAATTACAATGTAACTTACGTTTAGATTAATGCATCTAGCAAGCTATTTAACCAATCATTATTGTTTGTTACAGTAAAACACTGCAACATAACAAAAAGATGTCGAACTTACGTCTGACGGAGATTAGGGTGGGTAAGAACAAACAATACCGAGTTGCAATCCGTCCCGTTAAAAAATTCATGTCTACTCAAATATGAAAGGTTAGCAATCGAACGTTATGCGGTTTACTAAGCAAATACGAAAATAACAAGTTATTACAGTTAGCGTCGTTGGTTCGCTGATACTCTCTGCTGAGGACTAATTTCATGCTTAGTAATATATGATTGATTTCTGGAACTCGAGGTATAAATACCCAACACTTGTAGTTGCGCTTCTCTAAGGTATGGCACAGTATATGAACCAAACAGAGAAAAATGATTTTTAACTATGTTATTGTTACGAGCTACTATTAGACAACCCGTCAAACACACAAGCGCCGTAAGCAATGTATATACTATAGAAGCCTCGAACTTTCTTGCATATATCGGAGTATGAATCATCTATTTAATTCAGGGTATATATAAGACCGCTGATGAAGTACAGAGTTAGTCTATATCAAAATGTCGTATATAGATCATCTCGTATATAGTTAGTTGTTCATTACGTTCTGAAAGTCCTTTAGTAAATATAAATTTGTGTCATGTGAACGTGTATATTGTACCGCCAGCTTACAGAATACATAAATAAACAAAAGTGTAATAAATAAATTATAGTAGTGTTAGTGTTATTAATAGACCTATGGTTAAGAATTTAGTTTAAGAAGATATTAGTGCTTGTAAATAGCATTAGTGTGATAGTGCTTCATTGTTAATTGGACTGAAAACATCTATAAATAAGGCATATACTGTTAATTAGACTTGTGAACAGTGCGTAATAAAGACTTGTTATTACTTGTTTTAAATTGGTGAAACGCTTTAATAGTAGCCCGCTATATTATTTTGGCAGTTACAAGTATAAATCAAGGGAATATAACGGTTAAGACTAATAAAGGTATCAGATGAGTTCACAATCTCTGCATATATATTGACTTTGTAGTAAATCTACTAGACACGTCTATAACACAGAATGCGACTAATAACTAACTATATCGAGATAGTGTTTGCCTAACCCAACTCTCCTAATGAGTACGGTTTTTAATAACTACAATCTACGGTATATACAAAACAGAACGACTAACATAGTAATTGTCATAAAATATACGTGAATACAATTATATCTCTAATTATATATCTAACACGGTCATCATATGTAGTGTTTGTCCCACAAAGTCACAAAACTTAAATACTTTTAGTACTACTACCTCGTGGTCACCAAGGAAATTAAGTACTTACACGGTGTATCCTGACCATAAGTAACAAAGAACCGGATACCAACCAATTACTCACATGACACTTTCTTATCTTTTAGTCACATTGTAGTGGATTTCAAATCAGTGTATCCAACTATCTGGTTCTATTACTTTAGGTCCACTAATTATAACCTCAATAGCTTTTACCACCAAAACTAACAGTACTTGTAAAAGACACAGAAGAAAGCAGCCACGATAGTCATTGGACTAGATACACGAACAGTATCAAGGATTCTTTTATGAACCGAACCAAATGGAAGAAGCAATACGTAATAGGAGATATGTTAAAGAAGTAATCGTGTATTGCTTGCTTGAATATCAAAACATTATATTTTTTTGACAGATCGTTGCACTAGCAAAACAACTCAGTTTCCGAGTAACTTCAAATCAATTCAAAGCCGTCTTTTAGATAAAGTCGGGATAGCAGTTTAAATACACTAAAATATCGATAAGTAGCATAGGCAGGCAGAATGATTTGCCTAACTTGTACCTCTCCAGTGATAAAAAAAACTCTAAGTACAACCGTAACGTAATATTAATCCTCAAATATACTGGAGCGAAATAACAGCAACCAATGAACGTAGCATGTTTCTCTCAGTTTTCGGTTTGGGATTGCTCAACGCCTGTTCTATTTCAAATATAAGGTGAAGTTGGTTACATAAGGAATTATCATAGTCCGCGGTCCCTTGAACTTGTTTACCACTACCGCTTTTACGTTGCGCGTTTTGATTAGTCCGGAAAACAACATATCCGTTCCACGATCCGTGAGAACCGTCCTAACCACAAGGTAACACGATAATAGAGGGATATTCCCCTAAACATTTCCAGGGAACTTAGATCACATTATTTTGCGCAATGCCCTAGTTTCTAAAACTATATTATAGCACTATGTGTAATATATCTAAATTAATTTTACATAGATTTCTTAAAATAATTATTTACTAAAATCTTTTGGAAAGCGGTTTTGGCGCGTAACACGCCTATATACTTACTATTTATTTATCATAACTAATTGACATATTGTGCTCAAACTAACAATACTTATTCTATTTAATTTGTGTGCATGAATAATAAGAAGAGATCAGTGTACTACCAGGTAAAAGTGTAGGCGCAACTTATCTTTACCAACTGAAGATAACAGAAACAGTTTAGGAAAAACAAGAACAAATTAAACAGCATAGCATCAAAAAATCCAATTGGGGTGGAGGGGGAAAGAGAGTCAAAAGGGGTGACTCTAACGTACTTACCTTTTTTGGAAATTAATATAAAATACTTTGAAAAACCTACTATTTTCACGAGTAAACATCTTTCTAGCTATCTAAAATTTTTATCTTATAGTAATGTGGAAATAAGCAGTAAAATATTTAAATTAACTTTAAGTATACGAATACTTAATATCGATTAGTATTGTAGGAGACAAGCCTTTGCAAGTTTGTAAGCATAGATGCTATTCACGTAATCTTGCACGTTCCAACTAAAATATTGGAAATTGTAATGACCTGTTTACAATGTATGTGCGCCTGCATCGCAAACAAACAAAGGCCTACAAATTGGCGCGTGCACGAAATCAGATGTATAAAAAGCGTTGATAACTCTAGCAATGTGTTTTTATTTTGTATACTTTACCAATAATCTATATTCGTATATGATAAGTAATAGAAATCATTATAGCCATTATTTTTATATTATTTTTAAATCTATTTGAAAATTTATTTATTTAACCGTGCCTGCTTAGTATTGAGTGTTTGAAATATGAATTTACCCACTCGCCTATTTGTTTAATTCGTCAAAAAGGTTTTTTCGATCGAAAGCATGAATCCTACTGGGATACAAGAGCATTTGAATAAAGTGAATACTGATAAAAAGGGCAAGGATTTATCCAATTTTCAAAGATTGGAGTAGAGGTATTTAAAACAGTCAACTACAACAAATCTTTTTGCGACGTCTTCTAAACAAGAAGGTGGACTACGAGTCTCATGTAACATTTTATTGTTAACTGTGAAAGCACGAATACCATACACAATTAATCTTGCTGTCAGTCAAAGATTAAAAAACTGTTCTGCATCATAAGATACCGTCAGATTTTTATCATCATTAGGTTTTCAGTTCTGAAACTGATTAGACGCGTACCTTCGGTGTTTCTTATGCTGAGATAACCTACACATTTTCTTGAAATTCCTACAGCTTACATTGTTCACTATCTATGTGCAATAGTTTAACCTAGTTCTACCTTTACCTCTCTTTCTTTTTCCTACTATTTTTAGAACCTCTTTGCTCTTAATTTTGTCTGTCAACGATTCTTTATTACACGTCTGTAGCACCACATTCTAAAGATTTCTATCTTTTGTTTGTCTGCTTCTCATACTGTCCACGTATCACAGTCGTACGGTACTGTACTCAACACATGCTTTCAACAACTTCTTGTTGTTTCTATATTTGTTGTTTTCAAACATTTTTATTTTATCTTTTGCGCCTTTAACAGCTTGCATTACTTAGCTTCCTAGGTAGCAGAAATTCTTAATTTCTTGTAAGCTCTCGTTTCCTATTTGTATTCTGGGATTTTTACTTATTTGTCCTCCTTTACATCAGTAGTTTAGTTTTATTTTTATTAATTTTCATATCATATCTCTGTGTTGGTACTGTTTTCGTTTTATTAAGAGCTGCTTCAAACTCTTTCTTGCTAGATGCTAATGCTGTACTTGCTAGATGTTAATACCACTATCATCATCATTTTCTTTTTGACCTTTCTTAAGGTTGGTTTGACGCAGCACTTTTCTATTTTGTGCTAATCTAAAAAGTTGTACATACCCTTCGCAGCCTAAATTTCTAATAATTTAACTAATATAGCTTGGGCTAGATCTTCTTAAACTCTTGTATCTTTTTCTTATCTATCTGGCTCTATATAGATATTAGCAACCTGATGGTTCTTAAAGAACTCCAGCATGTTTACATGATTCGCATTTATAAGGAAATTAAATATTACGTGCCCCCCCCCCCCCCAGGAATAGTGTTAAATTATATGTTATGGTAAGGCTTAAGCAACGAATCGCTGCCAACATGCCAGACCGCTAACTAATTGTGAGTTATGTCATGCTGACGTTTAGTTAACTGATTTTTATTTATTTTTTTTTTGTTTTGTTTTCGAACTTACTAAAGGTGGGTTTGGGGCAGCTCTAAATTCTTTTCTATTCTGAGCTAGTCTAAAAATGTCTACATATCTTTCACAACCTAAATCTCTAATAATTCGACTAACATAACTTTGTCTAGGCCTTCCTACTCTATTATTATAGTAGTCTATAATCTAAGACCTTACTAAATAGTCCCTCATGTCTTAACTGGTGCCCTATAATTCTATCTCCCCTGACCTTTAGTTGTTTTCACATACAGGGTTCCTCACCTATCCTTCTATAAACTTCCTCATTTGTTACTCTATCTGTCCAACTAATCTTTAACATTCTACTATAACACCAAGTTTCAAAAGCTTCTATCTTTTTCTTATCTACCTCTTTAATTGTCCAAGTTTCACTACCGTATAGTAGAACGCTCCATACGTACGACTTTAAGAAACTTTTTCTATTATCTAAACTAATACTATTAGCTATTAGTAAGTTTTTCTTTTTTAAAAACATTTTTCTTGCTTGAGCTATTCTAGCTACTATATCCCTTCTGCTACGTCCATCCATTGTAATTATACTACCTAAATAGCAAAATTCATCTACCTCCTCTAACTCGGTATTACCTATTTTTAATTTTGGTTTAGAACTAGGCTCTAACTCACTTGTCATTATCTTTGTCTTTCCTGAGTTAATTCTCATACTATGGTTACTCTGTAGTATCTCATCTAAAATATTTAAAAACTCTCTTAACTCTTTTCTAGACTCTGCTATAATGGCTATATCATCTGCAAAACGTAACATGCTATTTTCTGTCCCTGTACACTAATACCTATCTCTAGCTAAGTTTAAAGCTTCCTCAATATAAAAATTAAAAATCAAGGGAGATAGTAGACAGCCTTGTCTAACACCATTTCTAATCTTAGCTTCCTTTTCTATTTCATCAAATCTAATTACTACGCTTTGGTTTTTATATAGACTGTCAATAATTTTTTATCCCTATGAGAGATTCTTATTTTTCGCAAAACCCTGAACATAACAATCCAATTAATTCTATTAAATAGTTTTTTAAATCTACAAACGCGAAATGAGTCATTTTATTTTTTGTACCCTTTTTTTGATAACTACCCTAATCATTAGTATCGGTTCTCTAGTCCCTCTGTCTTTATGAAAACCATATTGGTCTTCGCCTAAATAATTCTCAGTCAAAGCTTCTACACTATTTTTAATTATTATTGTTAGTATTTTGGAAGCGTGGGAAGTTAAACTAACCGTTCTAAAATTCTCACACCTATCAGCTCTTGGCTTTTTGAGATTTGGATAATAATATTTTTTTCGAAATCTATTGGGACCTCACATGTGTCATATACTACTTTTACTAGTTCATATAGTCTGTCTAAAATTTTCTGACTTGCATATTTTATTAATTCTGCGGGTATATTGTCTATCCCTGGCGCTTTGTTTAGTTTAAGATCTCTAACAGCTCTATCTAATTCCTCTCTTAATATTGAGAACCCTATTTTTACGTCCTCTTCTTGGTCGTTCTCTAACTCATCCATATCGTCTCCCTTATATAAATCTTCTAAATATCTTTTCCATCTATCTGCTACCTCAACTTTATTTATTAGAAGCTCAGTATTTATTAGCGCCCCGTGAACGCAATATATGCGACACAACGGCAGTTGGTAACGCTAATCTAAAATACAGAAACTAGCGCGCCCATCTGTCGATGACGTCACACAATATGCAAATTTAACACGTAATGACGAAATAGTCCATTTTCAAAAAAGGTATTATAAACAAAATCCCACACACGGGGTACTCACATGAATAGGTCCAGCTTCCTTTCCAAATTATTTAAAGATGGTGGCTGCAACCTCAATCATGACTGCTCCGACTAGCGCTGCAGGGCGTGGACTCCGGTTCGGCCAGGTTGTGTTCATATTTTCTTTCTATCTATATAGGGAAATGGCAGGAACAGGTTTATAGGAACGACAATCAGATAAGGCAAGGAAATCTACATAAATAAAGATAAAGGTACGATACGATACCTGACACAACCACTCTATTCGAAGTTCAAAGGCAAAAAGCCACGTTTCAGCGTCTCCCGGAAACTTCCCCACTTTTTCTCCTTACCCGCGTCGGCACGAAGTTCGTCCAACGCACTTCTGACGTAACGGAAATACGCGCTAAGCCTTTCAAATTTAAGGCGCGAAAACTCCCGCACATCAAAACTAAAACTAACAAAAGTCTAGTGCCAAATTTGGCACGTAACATATTCTCGTCTTTAATACCATTATATTTTTTCCTATCTTCCCAGAAAAGCTTTTTAACTGCCTTGTAAGCCCTGTCTGTCTTACCTACTCTCAAATCATCTTGTATTACCTTACAATTTTCCTCCATCCATTTATTTCAAACTTTTCTACACTCATGTACTATTCTATTTCTAACTTGATTATATTTTTGCTTACTTTCACTATCCAACTCTCTGAAAGGTTTAAGCTTTCTTCTATTCTCTATTAAATCTAATATCTCCTTTGTTACCCAGGGGTGTCTCGCTTCTATTTTTTTCTTACCTATAGTCTGTGTTGAAAATACCACTATATCATCTGTAAATCTAAGCATATCAATTGTTTGTTCCTGTATAATTAGTTTCAAATGCTTTTCTGCATTTGAGAGTATTTATTGCCTCTTCGATATAGAAGTTAAAAATTAACGGGGGTAGGGCATATTCTTGTTTTGTCTCTACACTCATTCCAAGCTTTTGAGTATTTGAAATATTTTTTCCCATTTTACATTGTCCAATGCTTTTTCCAAATGTATATATACGCGGTTTCTGCTTTTTCTATTGTTTTCTCCATTAGCACCCTTAAAGCTAAAATGATATCCCGTGTTCCCCGTTTTGCCAAACCCAAATTGATCTTTTCCTAATATTTTTTCGGTCCATTTTTCCATCCGTCTTTGTACAATTCTAGTTAATATTTTTGACAAGCGTGCAGTCAAACTTATTATTCGAAAATTTGTACATATATCCGCACCTCTATTTTTTGGTCTAGTGACTATGGTGCTACGTTTGAAATCTTTGGGTATCTCGTTGTCTCATATATCTTACAATTTGGAAGAGAAATTTTGTTACTGCTTGTCCAACGGTTTTTAAAGTTTCTGCTTGCACCTAATCTATACCTGGTGCCTTATTTTTCAGCTCTTCAATGCTAGTTCAAACTCATCTCTAAGTATAGGATATTCCAAGTCATTCATTTCAATGTTTGATGATTGTTCTAGTGTTTCTAATTCTTGTCCTGCATATAAATTCCCTATATATTCTTGTCATCCTACCTTTTTCACATTTTCGATAATGATTCCCCCTTCCGTGCCTCTTTTTTATAGGGTTTTATATCTCTAAACTTCATTCTAATTAGTTTGTATGCTTCGTCAGTCTTTCCTATTTCCGTCTTGGTTTGTATTTCTTTGTACTTTTCCTCAATCCATTGTTCCTTAGCTTTCCTGCATTTGCGAATAATTTCCAATTTTATGGCTTTCCATCAGTTTCCCTGCTTCGTCTGGTCTGTTTTGTATTTTTATCTTTTTTTCTATTAAATTCAGAATATTCTTTGTTACCCATGGTTTCTTATTTTCTTTTACTCCATAGTATCTCTGACCTCCACGTCTAAGTTGGATTTAATGTTATTCCATTCTGCTTCTACTTCCTTATTATCAGAAATTTTACCGATGTCTTTCGGTAATTCGTTTTACTTTTTTTCAAATTTTTCTCAAATTGAAAGTTCCATTTTTTAAATTTTTTAATTTTTAGCACGGCTTTCATAAGTACTATGTAGTGGTCAGTGTCTTTACCTGCTTTCTAGCAGCTTCTACAGTCATTTACTTTATCCTAAACCGATGTCTAACTAGAATATAATCTATTTGATATCTCCCTGTCTCCTGGCGTCTTCTACTATCGCAAGATTCTACCAGCTATTTCCCTCGTCGTTTCTCGTGCTTGAACCAAATAAACCTACTACTACTCTTTCCCTACTCTCACCTACTACTGTATTAAAATCTCTCGTAATTATTAAAATTTCATGTCTTTCTACGAATCTTAGTGTGTCTACTATATCTTTGTAGATCGCTTCTACCTCTATTACTGTATTTGCCGATTTAGATTCTAATCTAACTACGGTAATCTTTCGTTCTTTTGTAAGTACTTTTCCACACAGTGTTTTATTCTTTTTCGTCTTCTCCAAACCCGAATATCCGTTCTCCGGGCCTGTATGAATTACCTTAAAGTCGCCGATGTAAAAAGCTCTCGCCTCTGACCACCGAACTTCGTTAATCTTTATTATATCTAGCGCTAAACTATCCATTTTAATTTTCAAATTTTCTAGGTTGCTTACTTGCCTCATGCTTCTAGCATTCCACGCCCGGGCTTGGAAGATATTCCCGATTCTATCTTTCTTGTTATTGAGCTTGCTTCCTCCGAAGCAGTTTCCTCGCGGAGATTCGAATTGGGGACTATTTTAATTCCGAAATCTTTTACTCTAGATAATTCCATCAGTTTTGACAATATTATTGATACGCTGTGGAAGATAATGTGATGATCCCGTTGAGTTCCATATCTAAGTAGTGTCTTAGAATGTCATACCAACCCCTATGGTCTCTGCCACTCTAAATACGAAAGAGCTGCTGCCCTCTTTCGGGAACCTGTCTTAGTCTGGTTCCTCACTAAAGATCCCACTGATTCAGTTAAACCTATAGAACGGTTCTTCAGCTCATTGAAACGCGCAGGCCATTCTACGTTCTAGTATTCTAGAACTTTTCAAGGTGCAGGTCCGTTCAAAACGGACCGTCAGGTATCATCAGAAAATTCCTCAGAGTTATTCGGTGCATTTTTTTAATTCAATTCGATGAATCAATCTACTGTACCAAAAAGCGAAACACAAATCTTATTATAGGAGAAAAAAATTGTCAAGAGTTATTTATTATTTGCTAAAAATGAGGAAACCGATACAAAGAGAAGATCAATATTGAATACCATTTTGGTAGCGGCTACTAATGATGTTCAGATACTGACAGGGCGTCATTTAAATTCATTTTTTAGAGTTTTCCTAATCTGGAACAATGTAATTAAATCTGGTCTGCAAAGAATGAATTCGCCAACTTCTTCGATAATCGTAGAAGAAATTGAAGTTGCCATGTCTGTTGAAAAATTTAATTTGCTGCATTAATAAAAGGTTTGAGATGTTTACAACCTGAGGATTGTCTAAACGTTGTCAAAATTTATTTTGTCTCTTCAATGATCGGCTTAGTTCGAAATCGACGTTAATAGAAATATTATTAAAATATTTAATAAAATCATGAATAGACATAAATTTCATTTGAAGCAGCTTTTGCGTTTTAATTCACATAATTTAGAACGCAAAATTGAAATAAGAAGGCGCTCAACACTTACGTGATTAAAAGTTTTTGTGTTCCCTAAGTTTTGATTTTTTGGAGTCAAAGTTATTATGTCGTGGCACGCAGTGAACAGGGGATTTTTCGTCAACGATTATCTTACCTCTCCAGGTTCCTACCGATGACTACGCCAGTTTTGTTTTTTCTTTGCGAGGATAATATATAAAAACCAATGTTTATTTTATTTGAGACAAAATAATAACATGTTAACTATTGTAACTTTTAGTAAGTACCAAGTTGCTTTGCCATACTTTCCTACGCTTTTACTGTAATACCAACAGTTTAATTAATTGATTTTGATAATCTGACATGAAAAAAATGTGCTTTGGGTAGTCTAATCGTAGATTGTGATTGAAATTAGGTTTCTAATTTTGAACGTTATTTAAAAATTGACATAAAAATTTTCTTGAAACTATTAAAAAATCGGATAACATGTGCTAAGTATAAGTGTCAAAACACATGGTCAAGGGTCGGAGACTGTAACGTGAGAATGAATATTTTAAATGTATAACTAATTAGGCGATATGATCATTTTTGAATTTAAAACCTCGTGAGTTAGCTTTATCATCAGGTACATTTAATTAAACGCTATTGATTTTACTTTTGGACCCAAACGCGATCTCTGGTTAATGCACAGGAAATTACTAGACAGACAGTTACGTTTTGCAGTGGAATATTCAGAGGAAGTAATTGTCTAAATTGACGCGATGAGTTAAACAGTTACCTTTGAATTTTGGAGCATTGTTTCACGTCGTTGTTGCCAGGAATTCTCAAATACTAAAATAAGTCGGGGGTATTTCTCTCTTATCAATTTTACTCGACATATACAAGATTTAAGAATGCACAGTATGTAACTCGAATATAGTTAGTTTGACTTTTAACCTTAACAATTTCAACCAAAAGCTCTTTTATGAACTATTTACAATACAAAACTCGGCTTCGCGTGGATTAAATTGTGAACTCGTCGAGAAACTTATTGTCTTACTAGTTTCAGTCTTTTGTCTTTCTAAACTTTTGAGATTTTCTGTATATAAATTAAAATCAACTTGTGCTTGGCTTGTTGCATGCGTACATTAGTGCAGGACCTTCGATGCTGTTCAGTTAGATGCATTCTAACTTGTAATAAGGTATCTGACAGGACGACAAACAGATGTAAAGTGTTCGCAGAAGTATCATAAATAACAAAGATGACTAGAAATCCTATGAGAATAGTGTGATATAGAACACGTCAATTGAAACAAATGCTCAACAAAATTGAACATCAGAAAGTTTTATCGGAAACGCTAAAAGTCAAACACGTAGCTACAATTCGGTCATCGCAACCCTTTGTCATTGCCTGTGTTGAATTAAATTAAACCGGGGTGATGGTTGTATTTTTATTGATTGGAAAGCAAATTATAGGGACCGTCATTGCGTATGTGGGTAGTTGTTGGTATGCATGTGGTATATGTTCATTTGACGTTTGTTGATTTGAGAACCAATCTGCGTTTGAAAGTAAATCTACGCTGGAGTTGGATACTATTTAGTAAATGGAGGAATTGCATCTATATGGAAATTCAAAGTAGTCCGGCTTAGGGTTAATGAATAGCTGTGCTGTATATGCTATAAATAAAGAGTTTAGCAACCAACCATGCATGGTTACTTTGTCTTTTTAGAAATAATGGACAAAAAACATGAAAGGGCTCCATTTGTTCGTTTATTAAGTTATACAATATGAACTGCATATACTAACATTTTATTTTTCGACACGTACGAATTGTTACCCTCTTTTGAAGTACATGTACGAATCACGTGCTAGAAAAATCATCAAAAAGCATTCTATAGCTAACTATGCTGGAATGCTGATCTAATTTGTATTGTATTAGTATATTGTACAACGAGCATGGAATGATGCCCATTTCTCACGAGTATGATAAATTGCAGCACGAGCTGAAAGCGAGTGCTGCAAATCATACGAGTGAGAAATGGGCATTCCATGCGTGTTGTACACTATACTTTTTCAACGACTGTAGTACGTACTTCTTAAATGTGATACCTCTTTTGTTAATATTATGAAATACATGGTAAGTATAGGAGTATACATTTTATTAATATCATAAGTTTATTATCGTTTGTGAATATACATAAATTCAAAGAAAAGTACAAATTTATCATAATAAAAGTAAATAAATTGATTTAAGTTTAGTTTTTAGATTCATTATTATTAACAATATTAAAGGTTACATTGCAATTATTAAACGTCATTGTAGAAGGTGTTTTCCCAAAAACTTAATTTTCTTGACGTTGGAAATTCTTGTCTTTGGACGTTGATGGAACATTTGATGTGCTATCAATTGAATTTTGTATTATGTTGCCTATATTCAACTTATTTGTTAAAGAATCGGCTATATAGTTTTCGGCGACTGATGTTGATTTCCAGCCACTGTGCCTTTTTAAAGATGTTATATCTTCTCCAGCATCTACAAGAATAGTGGCGGAAGATCTCCGGAAGCAATGGCCAGTATATAATTCCGGATTGGGTAGTTTTAAATACGTTGCAATTTGCTTTCCCATAGCACCAAATTTATTGATACCCACTTTCTGTGTGGTGCATTTTCCTTTCTGATAATTTAAGAAAAACTAGGATCGCAAACATTTGATGGACGTAGATTCCAGTATTTTTGTGATTTCATAAAATTACTCGTTATCGTAAAGCTGCGTATAATTTTGTTTTCGTATCGGGAACTGTAACTAATATCGCAGAACCCAATTCCGTGAAATGAGTAATCTTCATCTGATGTAATTCCTGTCTGCGGCAAGCACCCATATTTCCCATAATTAATGCAGTCTGTAACAATATAAAAATAGCTTTAAACACGCATTATTCTCCTAAGTTAATATTACATACTTTTGTCAGAAGAAACTGTTGATCCGGAGTCTCAGTAATAAATTTATTTATTTCCTCTGTAGCAAAAATTTTTGATTTTTCGATTTATAACCGCTTGACTTCCGTTTGAGAAACGCTCTTAATTTTCCATACTTTGATATATCTACATTATGATGGATGGTGAGACTTGTTCTCAACATAGAATAATGCGTCCACAATGTCGGAGATTTATACTTATTAGATAATTCATTAAAGTACGCAATTAAAACATTTTCAGAATAAGATGTTGTCTTTTGATCTCTTCGCCAATCCATAAACGATTTATAAGCAGTCTCATATTTTTTGGAAATTTCCGGTAATAAATTTAATGTAGTTGCATTTGCAGCTTCCACAATATTTGGAGGCGTCGGTTCTAGTTCGCTTTCACTATCACTAGCCATTTTTTAAAGACTTTGCAAATACTTTAAGATTTTAAACGCTTTCACAGTATGAAATTATTTATTTGACATTTGTTGGTTTATTATTTGTTTCATAGCCCACCTTTGAAAACTCGGCCGTCATTGAAAATAAGATGCAAGTGCAGGGCTACTTGATTAATAGAAATATAAGCGCAACCGTGCAAATTGAACATTCCCGCACTGGTTGCTTAGCAACTTGCCTAGCAACGAGTGCGGGAATAAAAACCTGTATAGAATGTAGTAGATTTCTCTATCAAAAACACACCTAAAATAGGCTCGTTCCAAAACAGTCGTAGAAAAAGTTACTTGTATGTAGCATCTAAGAGAACGGAACTACAAAAATGTCAAATTTAATGAAATTTGTGTCTATACGAGGGTCACTGGATGTTTCGAGATACAGAAAAACAATATATATTAAGGCGTAATTTTTTTTAGATATGTTGAAAGTTTAGCCGTAACGTACTTATTTAATCATATTTTCCGTTGATTAAAATTGGCTTGTCGCATGCTGTGTGAAATAAGGTTAAAATAGTCAGTTATTGCCACTTGAAAATGAAAGAGACATTATATCGATTGATTGCATGCTGTGTCTGATAGAATAAAACTTGCGTAAATATATCAAAAGCTATAGTTATTGTTTTTAATCATATTAGACCTATTTATTGATGGCATCAACTTGGTATAAATAGAGAATCGTTAGAAGTGCTCAATGTTAAGTGTATTGATAGGGTGTTTCCAAGAATTGAAGATTAAATAACAAAACCCACAGACGAGTAAATGCGTCACAAAATTGTTAGTAGCATATCGTTTTGAATTGCCGAAGTATTTCTAAACACCGAAGTTAGCAATATATAATGCTATGACGTTTAGAGCTTAGTAATCTTTTCAGCGTCGTTAGTTAGCAAATATTTCATGTCGCGCATATTTGATGCAAGTTTGCATCATTTGAAATCAATTTATTTGTTAAGGAAATTAATGTTGTAGCGTTTAGAGCTTAGTAATCCTTTCGGCATCGCTAGTTTGTAAATATTTCAAGATTGGAATTTTTGAAGCATTAGTTAAATCCATTTTATTATATTAAGGAAATATGTAGGATGTTAGGTTAGGGTGAAATTGCCCCATAGGGTGAAATTGCCCCATAGGGTGAAATTGCCCCATAGAGTGAAATTGCCCCATAGGGTGAAATTGCCTCCGACCTAGGTTGGATGTGGACTTGTCAGGAGTTAGGTTAGCTAGTGTTGTCCGGAGTTAGGTTAGGTTAGTTGGACTTGTGTGGACTTAGGTTAGATAAAAGGAAAAATTGATAGGTTAGGTCAGGGCCGCAGCGCTGACTTAACCTATCAATTTTTCCTAACTCCCTATGGGGCAATTTCACCTTATGGGGCAATTTCACTGTATGGGGCAATTTCACCCTATCCTAGCATCCTACATATATCCGACATATATCCGGACATATATCCGACATATATCCGTACATATGTCGATGCGCATCCCTGCCGACCTAGGTCGGATAACAAAACAGTTCCTAAACAAGAGAATGTAAGCGATATGGCGGTGTCTGACATATTCGACTATCTTCGGCAATATACGCAGCCACTCTGTAGGATACATAAGGGGGCAATTTTTCGTATTCAATTTAGCATTTGACAGTAGCTAGAACAGCAAACATGAGCGTCTCCAAGGTGATTAACGTTTCTGAACTTCTTGGGAATAAGGTGAAACCGACAAATGAGCGATTTGGATTATGGCTGTTGGTAGAAAATATGTGCAACAATAATCTGGTGACAGATATTGGTAATATTTGTTATGTCGAAGGCGAACAGATGCTGACTGGTGGACTACACCCACCAATTACAGAACCATTTTATGACAATATAATATTGGTTAAAATTTGTGACCTTTCTGACGCCGAACAAACATCTGCAAGCAAAAGGATGTTTATCTTAAAAAGAAATTTGTGGTGCATTTAACAGCTATCTACGAAGAAAGTTCGACCGATTTGTTTCCGCTAGGCATGGTGTTAAAGCGAAGCTTCCGTTTTCTCTGGAAAGCACTAACAAGATGGGCCAGAGAGTAAAAGAAATTATCGGAAAAGAAGACCTCGAATGCATCAATAAAAAATTCCAAAATCCTGTATGTGTTCCATATAAAGTGGAACTAGCAGATGTTAAGTTGAAAACTTTATTGGAGGAACTACCAGATATATTAGACGAACTCGGAAAAGATTATTACTATCTGTTTATAGTTGACAACAATAAAACTGTGGGAATTGAATGTTTAACATGGCTAACAACCAATGCAAGAATTAAGATATACAACAAATTTGTGTGTCTGATAACAAGTCCTGGTGTTAATAAACAACTTGGCAATCATATACTAGATTTTTACGTTGTCCAGATGTACGTTGAAGGGAAACATTTGCGTCTACTTTGACCAAAGAACATGGTATTACGCGATTGGAAGCGACAATATACAACTGTACAATTGGAAACTATGTCAGTGCGAAAAGGGTGTATAATCCGTTAAAAGACTGTTTAACCTTATTAGAAGATAGTAAGTTATACTTCTTAAAGGCGCTAATGTATTCGGTACCACTTGCCAAAATGTGGCGTAAGCTATCGGATAAGCTACGACATAGCTGCTGTTTATTGTATAATAACCTACTACAGTATGTGTATTGGGGAAATAGCAATACAAATAAATTGACTGGCTTGCAAATTAAGTTGTCCGAAAAACCAGAGGAAAGGTTAAAATTGATAAGGTATGTGCTTTCGGCTTTTAGTTTTAACTATTTACCTGTAAATTATTTGGAGATAGTAGGGGAGGAAGATAGCCAAGATAAAATAAAAAATCTTACACAAGTGCTACATTAAAGCAGGTAGTACATATTTTACACAATCTGCAACACCATATTCTGCAATTCCAAAAGAAATAGTCATTTCGGAATTGGGGTTGATAGATACGCCTAACATTCGCCCAGAGGTTGTACGACAACGCGTAAATATTGGCAGTAAACTCTATCCGTTTACGCTAATGGAAATTGTCCCATTATGCATGCCATACGCTGTAAGTGGAAGAAAAAGACAACTGGAATGAGAGGAAATGGATGCAAAAAAGCGAAAGTTGGACTACATGGAAAACACTGCGACAATACGCAAACAATACAAAGATGTGTTAGACAAAGAACGTCTTATTAGAGAAGATGAGGAAGAATTAAAAGATTTTTCTATGCGCCGATGGACTGACTTACATACATCCGGTTTCTACAAGCTGTATGCATTTGTGGTTAGTAAAAAAGACTCTTTTAGTTATGTAGGCGTGCTTGCGGAAAAGGATGGTACTAAATCCGTATACTTTTTAAAAGGTTATTCTAGAAACGTATTTATCGAAATGGCAGATAACATAGATGAACTAAGGAATATGGGTTTCGTAACCTTGGCGTACACCACACGCAAAGGGGTTCCGTTAAACATTGTATATTTGCCTAGTAAAGAACCTTTCGGCTCATAATTATATAGTCAATCCTAAATATGTACTTGGAAAATACATTTCGCTTCCAAAACTAATTTCTTTACGATCATGTGGATAGTTTATCGGGAGAAGATGATAAACGTTATATCATCCCCAATAGAACATCCACCTACGCATGGGGGCATAAAGATATAGGTTAAGTTTCTTAAGTTTTTGTTTATATTTTATTTGTATATATATAGTAGTATAAATAAATTATTAAACTTTTGTGTGCTTAATTTCTTTGTGTTAATACCTCTAAGTGTTTGGTTAAATGATTCTATATGTTAAAAAGGAGAGATGATTAGAAAATCGCGGGGATGATGCAATCTAAGAAATTCTTAGAGATTCGGGTATCTGAGAAAATTCTAATATTAATTGATACCAAACAATATAGATTTATCTCGTGGGTGGAAATGTGGAGAAAGATTTATCTCGCGGGTGGAAAGAATGCGAGTGTGACGTAATCAAAATGGTTGATGTGGTGGTGTCCGAGCAAGGCGGAGAGGAAGGCGAAGATTCATCTCCCTCATTTCCTCCTTATGGGAATTTACATGTAAATTTGGTCCAGATGAAAGAGCAAATGCGGATGCTGGAGCAAATGAGGGAGCAGGAGCCTCCATAACTATCTACTGCTTCTATTATGATCATCCTTAGAATAATTAAAATTAGGTATTTGTTTTAAGTCACTGTCGACCAGAATCAGTTCTGCTTTTTCGCCATTAACATCAGGCCGTGTTCCGGGATTAAACGCAACAGTGCAATTTATAACTCAACTTTTGAAAGCGGCTTAGAGGTTAAAGTTTTAATGTATCTTTAGCATCTTCTTGACGATTTGGTGGAAATTCTTAAGATGATTTGTTAGGAACTTAATTTCGGTTGTTTCAAAACCCTGAATAGCAATACATTAAACTTGAAAAGGTGATGTCTACGGATGTTTAAAATGCTGTTTGTTGGTGCTGCTTTCAGGAAAAACGCTGTATATTTGAAGTTAACTCTTTAACAACTTTCTGTTTCTTCTTTCTGATTTTATGGTAGTTTCCGACCCCGACCGCCTGACATCTACGGAATATTAAAAATGGAAACTAAAAAGTATATTATGATAGATATTTGATATTTGAGATATTATTTTTGGTATTATCCGTATACTTTAAAGTTTAAGAACGTAAATTTTTATACACTAATACTTACGTTGGAAACCACTTATAATGTACACAATTTTAGACTTACCTTGTAATGATAAGGCACAATACAATACAATATTACTGCCGTGTACACTGCAAGTTCATGAAATCTTACATGATTGTTTGGGTGTAAGCAAAGTTTCAGTCCGCTGGGTACCAAGGTTGTTGGGACCAGAATAGAAACTCAATAGGGCAGACACTTGTCGTCAACTTCAAGAGCTGTTAGCCCGTTACAGTGATGCATTTTGATATCGGATAATAACTACTGACGAAACTTGGATTCTTTTCTTCAATCGTGAGACTAAAAGTCAATCCAAGGAATGGGGTATATTTCGAAGAAGGGCCTCTTAAGACGTGTGCAGTTCCATCTGTTGGAAAGGTAATGATTACTGTATTCTGGGATTGCGAAGAGATTATTTTTATGGATTATCTGCCGAAAGGTATTACATTTAATGCAGAATATTGTTGGTATTTATTATCCGGACCACTACCATAGACACTTATCAGAAAACGGCCTAGAAAGTTATACAAGCGTCCGTTATTGCAACAAGACAGTGCAAGACCTCGCTAGATCTTGCACCCAGTGATTATCATCTGTTTCAAGAACTGAAAAAACTTTTGCGTGGTGTTCGGTTTGAGTGTTTAAATAACGTAAAACGTGCCATAAATAGGTGGATTGAGGAGACAACAAAAAAGTTCTTTAAGGATGGCTTAAAAAAATTAGTTTATCATTGGAATAAATGTATTCAGTTAAATGGAGATTATGTTGAAAAACGAGATCATAACATTAACTGAAATTGGCAAAATAAAAAAATTATAGCTAAATTCCCAGAACTTTGGAAACATATATATATATATATATATATATATATATATATATATATATATATATTGATATGATAAAGCCGTATCCGGTGTAATGAACGTTCTACGTAACGCCTCCGCTCTGTGTATTCTTCTCTATTTAATCTGTTGCTTTATTTTTCCTTATTATGCCACGGTTAGCCCTTTTTAATTTACACAGAGTGCACAACGTTACGATGATCAATTTTCCTTTTTCACCTTACCTATTTGAATTGATTAACGAAGTCAATCAACATTCATATAATGAAAGGAAGTAATATTTACAATTTTTGAAATTCTTTAAATACACCCTTCAATCAATTAATATCATATGGATTATTTATCCCAAAATTTATATACTTTTAATTTAAGATAAAGTCACCAAAAACTACACCTTTACAAAAGAATCTGGAACGTTCTAGACCTCTTTATGATTTATTACGTAAGTTTAACGTATGCAACGTTTTTTGTTGACTTCTTTACAAGTTTTGGATAAATTGAATAAATTCAGTATTAAAATTTAAATTGAAAAATATCTTAAAATTAAGTAGATCTGACCTGTGATATGTTGTATCGTGTCGTGGATCAACACCCCCTTGCTGTCTTCAATCGAATACCAATGCTCTGCTTAGTTGAACCAATATTTGAGTACAGTTATCCCTTGTTTTTCAAAAATCACCTCGTGCTTCTTTATTTTATATTTCTCTGCATATGCTTTGAATCTCTTCTCTTAAATGCTTTCGACGCAGATTAAAATTGTTCCAGAATTGTACCAGAAGCCAATTAGAATTTGATTGGAATCCAATTAGAATGCAATTAGAATGCAATTAGAAGCAACCCTATATGATTATAAATATTTAATTTAAATTAATTACCCAATTTCCACTCACGTTTTCTGAGAAAAACGGCAAAAACATTTAATATTTTCTTAACACAATTTTTGTATGTAGCACTATTTTCACTATAACATAAATTTGATATATTCTAAACTTTATTTTATTCGACGCGTAGATTTATGGTTAACAGTGTCGTAGCTTTGACGTGCATCAAGTGTGGACTGAGCGGTCTTATCACCGCTGGATGTTAAATAGCCTTTTCCCACTACATCTGGGTTGGGTTTCCAAGCAGTTTTGCAGATTGTTCTAACCAACCAGCTTTTTGTCTTTAATATTCCCTGTATTTTAAGCTGTTTCTGATGTAATTAATTCGGATTTCCGTGTAATGGTGTTTATTTGCGATCTTTGATACTTTATTATTTGTTATCTTTGCCAGACTTTCAACTTTACGTTTTGTGTAGATATCGCCTTTTGGATAATTATACAAAATAAATGATGTAAATCTAGTGCTGTTTTCGTTCATGTATTTACGTATATACGTTTTCTTATCAAAGCGCTTATGGTTCCAGCGTAATTGCATTAAGATTTATTAGGTTTTCTCTTATCTTCGGCGTCTTTATTTTATAAACTTGTATAATACTTTTCAACCTATATTTAATTACATGTACGATTATTTCTCTGCTGAATACGCGTTCTATTGTTGAAAGATATGCTCACTGGGATTACTGAAAATTAATAACGGTCTATATACAGGGTGTTAAATGCTTGCTATTTACATAATGTACGAATTACTTATTTTTCTGCTAAATAAATGCAGTTTTCTTGATTCCTATTGCTATTTATAGTTACTACACGACCCTTACTACTCAGTACACCCCTAAAACAACCCCTTATCACAGCAATATATATATATAATTTGCAGTCCGCAATAAGAAATTGTGTAGAAACAATATATAAAATAAGATGTATCTGTAAACAAACTCTTATGCAAATAATAAGAGATTATTGACGTATACAAATCGGGCTAATAGTTGTATAGCCATTAACAAAACAATAGCTTTATTACTTTATAAGGGTAGGAAACAGCCACTAACCGGCCGGTTTCAGCTTCCTTAATCATTTTCTGAGCGAATTAGTTTCCAACCCTATGAAGTAATCGAAACTATTATACTGATATAATTTCGAAAGAATCTCTGTACTATGGCAAACGTAAATGATACCGCCATCAGGTGGTAAAACACCAACACTACTAAGCATGGAAGTAATAAAGCTATTGTTTTGTTAATGGCTATACAACTATTACCCCGATTTGTATACGTCAATAAGCTCTTATTATTTTCATAAAAGTTTGTTTACAGATACATCTTATTTTATATATTGTTTCTACACAATTTCTTATTGCTGACTGCAAATAACTTGTCTTTTATTATCATGAATTGCTTTTGAGGCAAGAACCTGGTGTCGCCACGACAAGGTTTGTTATTTTGCAAAGAAATTTTGCTATAACATTCCGCAAATCTCAAAGGCCAGACATACTTATATAGCCATCTATAGAACTACGATGTAGTTTTGATTCAATTTTTGTACTTCCATGTTTAGTAGTGTTGGTGTTTTGTTAATGGCTATACAACTATTAACCCGATTTGTAAACGTCAATAAGCGCTTATTTTTTCATAAGAGTTTGTTTACAGATACATCTTATTATATATGTATATATATATATATATATAATATATATATATATATATATATATATATATATATATATATTAGGTAGTTTTTTTTACACAAGGTAAGTTGATGAATACCAACTTATTACAATTAATAAGATGAAATAATAACTTAGACTTTTATGCAAAGCCCAAATGATCATTTAAAATCGAGCTAGTAATTGAAAGAAGGAAAATATAAGGTCTTGGACAGAATTTGAACCCGCATCTCAGTCTTGCCGGGACTGTGCGTTTACCAATTACGCCAATTGATAAAAATGCTAAACGTAATTGAAAGTTAGGTTTATGTATAGTTCTGTACACGATTTAGATTTGTAAATTTCAAATTATACTTATCGGTCTCGGTGGCGTAATTGGTAAACGCACAGTTCCGGCAAGACTGAGATACAGGTTCAAATCCTGTCCAAGGCCTTATATTTTCCTTCTTTCAATTACTAGCTCGATTGGAAATGATCATTTGGGCTTTGCATAAGAGTCTAGTTATTATTTCATCTTATAAATTATATATTATATTATATATATATATATATATATATATATATTATATATATATATATATATATATATATATATATATATATATATATATATATACAATATATATATATTCAATACGTTAGTATTTATCAACTTACCTTGTGTAAAAAACTACTTATAATATTTATATATATATATATATATATATATATATATATATATATGTATGTATGTATGTATATGCACCAACTTTGTAACATTGGTGGATTAACTACTGGAGCGTATATGTCATAAAATTTGCTGTTCATAACGCGCATAATAAAATAACATGGCTTATAGATATAGTTCGTGTGTTGCACTTGTTGCTTCTTTCGTGTTTTTCAATGTAGAGAGCTTGAACTTGTCCATTCAGTCTATTTAGTAAACACAAATTAGTCACTGGCCAAATGTTTTATTACTAACCAGTGACGGAACACGTAGAAAGGTTGTATAATTGTAACAGACATATGGGTGGGCAAGTTCAAGTAGGCAATAAAGTAAAATATGAAATTCTAGTAACTGAACGTTTCCTCTTAGTAGGACTAGTTTCCAACTAGATATTTATACTAATTTTCAAGTTGTGTATAAATAAAAGAGCCACACGACAAATTATTTGCATTTCATGACAACCAATTTTCGTATATACGTTTCAAAGTGGAGGGTATTATTTTCAGAAATAAGAATTTTGATGGAAAATGTCAAAGGATCTCAAATAATATTTTAGATTTTTCCAGTCTTTTAAACCTTTAGATTTTTTCCTCGCATTCTACTGATTGCCTCCCAGAAAAATAGCACGTTTGGACAAAAACTAGGAAATATTTAGGTAATCTTAAAATGTTTCGCCGTTTGTGATTAAGAGCTAATGCCTACTCTAATTTTCCGAAAGATACTCCTGAAAAACTTTCAATTTTACTAAAGCGTCATTTAATACAATGAGTTTTCCTTAAGTTTATAATCGTACCTTATGTCTGATCTTGAACAATGTTTTTATGAAAATGCAGAAAACTGTTGCTTTAACAGATTTCTGCATGCAAAAAATTGAACAACTAAGTGCATTATTCATAGATGGCAGGCAGTGTTTTCATCAGAATGATTTATTAAATTAAATATAAATTACTATTACTTTACACGCTTGTTTAAATTGAATCAAAATATTTCAATGCAAACTAATTACATTTATTTATTTCAGCTTTCCGAATTGGAACAGCGTGTTTTGGAAGCTGAAGGTCGTGCAGAAGAAGCTGAAGACAAGGTAATGAAATAATTCAACTTTAATATTTTTAAATTAACAACTCTTGACTCTAATTAATTATATTTCAGTTAGAGCTTAATATTATACAAAGAATAGTAAAAGTTCATTGTTGTATGCGATGGGGTTGGCAGCGGTTGCTATGCAACGTGTCTCACTTTCCCTATCGTCCCTTATTGATTATTTTTCGTCGCGACGGTGGTGCCCATGGATATGGCGTCGTGCAGCTGACAGAAAAACGAGGAATCGAACGTTTTTGTTTAAACTTTTGTTTTGATTGTTTTGTTTGTGCGCGATTTTCTTGTCATTAATTTCTTGGATATTTTCGATAAAAATGTAAGTTATTCGTTTTAGATGTTTCCAGTAGCTTATTTTCCTTTGTTGTGGTTATGCTTGCAATGTATAATTCACGGTTTGCTTTAAAATGCATCCAAAACTGAATTTATATACAACCCATTTAGAGTGTTTATTGTTTACTGTAAATACTAAGTTGCATTTGAAAGTACAAATAATATTTGATGTTTTAAAACGGTTGAAAAAATATCTGTGTAATATATAACTCTCTGGATGTTTTTCTTCCATTTTCAGTAGTGTTTATATATTCGTGTATATAAATGCTACAAACCACTTTAATTTGTAGTGAGTTTATTTTTAAAAATAATTGCAATAAGAAAACTGTTTTTATTATATGAGAAACAGTAATAGCACTTTATTTAATGATAACACAATAAATATTCTGTTTATACAAGTATTTTTGGCATTATTAAAAATAATAAACTATAGAATGTATGTATTAAAAATATAGTTCCGGTATATTAGTAAGTTTTTAAATTTGTTTTATACCGGGTGCCTCATCAATGATTTAACCTTTTATAAACCTAAACTTGAATTATTTTAGATAATGAAATATGGTGTTTATTGATTTTCTTATTATTTAGATTAGTTTATTTCTGAGTATCCCCTTTGTATGTTCACTTTCAGTTGCGAAAATGCCATACGTGCCATAATTATTAGTGAGTGACAGCTGTATATAAACTTTTAAAATGAATACTAGATTTTATCAATGCGCTACGAAAAAATGCAGCGATTCACAAACTAGATTATACAAATTAAAAACGTCATCACTTGTAAACGTCAATTTACTTTTTAATAATATAAAAATATGCATGTAATTGATATAAGATATATAAATATACATGCATATATATTGCTATGATACTAGGGTAGTTTAAGGGTAGATTAAGTCATAGGGGTCGTAGAATAAATATAAACAACTTTAACTTTAAGAAAATCAAATAATTCCAGAAATTATAAGAGTAAATCGACTATTCTACATAATGTCAATTAAGAGAACACTGTATATAAAAGATATGTAATTAAATGCATGAGAACATAAATATGTTTAAGTATAGTTTACAAGTAAAGATAAGATTTTAAAACGCAACAAATTGCATCAAAATTAAATTACCGGGAAACATAGATAAATTGGCATTCCAAATATTTAATAATTGCGTCGAAAATATTAACGTAAACGCATCTTAAATAATTCATTATTAGAAAATCGTTACGTGACTAGAGAACAACACATTTGTTCAGAAAACCAACATTCTATGGCAAACGAATAAACACCAGGCGGTTCAATTATATGATAAATTGACAAACATCGAATACGTGACTTGATGAAAAGCCAAAAATGGGAAATCCGATTATAATGCTGTAATATACTAAACGCGGACGTGAGGAATAGAGCATTCATCGAAGATTTAAACTAGGTAATTTGGAAAAATTCCGCGTTCTGGTAGATAGGGCAAGGTACAAGCCTTGATTATAAACACTCCAATGAAAACTATTGGAGGAAGGGCTTATATATACGATAGAAACAATAACATTTTAGTCTATATTTAACTGAGCAACAACTACGTTCGAAAGTGATAAAAACTCACGTAATTAATGAAATGAAAATTAAATAAATGAAATTTAAAAGTGCAAGAATTTTATGCAACGAAATATAAGCCGATCTACAGATAGACGTAAGTTAAACAACTTTAATTAAATTCATTTCTAATATTAACAAAACAGGGCTTTGATTTGGGACGTATAATAATTCTGGACGTACTTTGATTTGGGACGTATTATAATTCTGGACGTACTTTGATTTGGGGACGTATTATAATTCCGGACGTACTTTGATTTGGGATGTATTTCGATAGAAAGGCGATTTTTTAATTTGGTGATACTTTAGTTTTGGACGTATTTTAATTTGGTACCACTTTAATTGGAAGCGATTTATGGGAGGCGATTTTTATATGGGGACGGCATTTTGTTGATGCCATTTTGTGGAGACAAATTTTGTTGATGTCTTAACGCAAACATAAAATACCAATAAGTAAAGCGGACACAGCAAGGGGATGCAGATCATAGACTAGGATGGAACTCCAGAACCCATTGCAGGTTAGCAATTTTTAATACACTTTATTATTAAAAAACTGTTTTCAATTTAATATTTACTATACATTGTATATTTGTAAGAGTCACCAAAAAGGTCACTTAAAAATATGAAGGGAAGGTATCTTAGAACGTTCGAAGGTCCCTGAATGTAATTAAAAGATATTTTTGCTGGCTTTCAGAAAAGCATAAATCTGGTAAATGTAGATATTTTGTATAAAAAGGAAAATTTTGAGTATTGTACATATTATCAATTATTATATTGTGTGTTCTAGAATTGCTTTATTTGAATTCAATAAGATTTATTCAGTGAGCTAGTCGGGCTAAAATCCTAAATTAATATTTCATATCAAAAGGCGAATTTCATAGCAGTAAAAAATGACGCCCAACATTGGGGCTTAAAATAATAAAGGTTATATCACAGCAATAAAAATAGCATGCCCAATCGTGGGGCGAATATCATATTAAAAATTGCACACAATCAAGAGGGACAATTTCATAGTAACAAGGTAATATCACAGTAATATATATATATATATATATATATATATATATATTATTGTATTGACAGGGTTGTTTAAGGGTGTACTTTATAGTAAAGGTCGTTTAGAAATGAGAAATCATCATAGGAAGCAGAAAACTGCATTTATTTAGTACAAGAATTGAGAAATGGAGATAGTTTGTAAATAGTAAGCAGTCAACACCCTGTATATAAAGTATAAATAGTTTTAAGCGACGCAGATAGACATAGGATGACGCATAGTTAGCGTAGGAATAAGGAAGACCTGCATTAAGTAGATAGTAAATATTTAACACCATGTAGATAAAGTTTTAGTTAATTTAGGTAAGGCGAGTAATGATATTTTTCAGTGGAAGCACGCGTATTTTGTAAGAAAACATAATAAAGTGTAATTAAATACGCATTCAAAAGAGTTCCAAACAATTAGGTTAATACGGAGATAAGAAATAGAGCTTCAGGAAGCACAGTGTAAATGCGTACAAAATAGTTAACCATTTTTAATAAGAAAGAAGATTAAAAATTGCGTAAATAACATACATATATGAAAATTAAAAGTCGAATTGCATCAGTTGTTTATGGAAAAGCGATTAGATCGTCAAAACACCGCATGTTTGATAACAAGACAGCTGCGAGCAGGTCACAATTATTTGAAAGCATAGAAAATTACATCAGAAACTACTTTAAATGCAAAGATTTCATTGGTTAAAATTAGCGACGAGTTTGTAGACCATACCCACTGACGGAGTAGGAGATCAATGGTATATTAATAGGTACAGTGATACCGAACTCAGTTTTGTACTCAACAAAGGCCGAGGTGCGCCACTATGAAATAAAGTGTGATACGTAATAATAATTCAAAGTGAAAAATTGTATAAGTGCGAAGATGAAAATTACGATTGTCGATTAAACGTAAGTAGATTTTGGGGAATTTTATTTTAAACTAAAACACAATAATAATAGGGCTTTGAAGCCGGGGAGAAAAATCCAAGTTCTGAAGCCGGGAAGAATAATACCACAATTTCAAGTTTGGGAAAAATAAGTGATATTCTGAGAATAGATGGTATTCTAAGTTTGGGGAAATTGATAAGAAGTAATAAGTCTGAATGAGATGACAATAAATTGGGGTGCATAAGTATAAGTTAATAATGGTAGTCCAAAGGATGATGGCAATAATTTAAATGCAATGGTTCAAGCGTGTGGATAGACAATATTTCAAATGGGCATGTAATAATCCTGAATTGGGGGAAGATAATTTTTATTCAAAGGATGGCTTAATGCATGGGAAATATTAGCTGATTATGGATGCGTCAATGCGAAGAAAATAGACCAGGTTAGATTTTTAGTTATAAGACATTATTTTTCTATATTTTTTATTTTTTTTGAATTTTGAATTTGCTTAATATAAATGAATGTGAAAAAGTTAACAAAACAGAGGACTTACATACGTATAAAATGCGTGATATGATAAGAGGTTTTGAACGTTCCACACTTCTTTTATAAAGATAATAGGTTTTTTTGGTGACTTTGGGTTTGTTTAAAAAGTATATGATTTTGATAAATGAGATTTACAACATTAATTAATTGAAAACTGTATTTAAAATAATTTACAAAAACTGTACATAATATTTGTTTCATTATATAGAATCGAATTAACTGAATTTATAATTCCAAATAAATGCTAGTCGAGGTCATAAGATAAAGTTAATGGGAGTGATTTGATAATTTAAACATCAAGGAGGAGCTATAAGTTGAATACGAAATTGATAACGAGAAAGGCGGTAACATATCAAATTTTGTTATTGGTCGAAGAGGTAGGTTCAAGATAAAATCCAGTTAAGTTCCTGGAGGGAGTTGATAGCAATATTAATAAGACGGCCCAACGTCGGAGAACCATAATTCCAATTCTTGTTTAAACATAGCAATATTAATATGGTCGCCCAAACGATGGGGCGCGAATAATTTAGGGAACATAGCAATATTTATATATATATATATATATATATATATATATATTGCTATGATAAGAGGGTTATTTACGGGTATATTGAGTCATAATGGTCACACAATACATGTAAATAGTACTAGAAGTTAGAAAACTACGTTTATTTATCATGAAAAATACGTAATTTGCAAATTATGCAAAGAGCAAACATTTAACACCCTGTCTAAGGATCGCAATTGATTTTAAGTAATGCCGGAAAGCAAATCCTTCAACAATAAACTAGCATTCAATAAAAGAAATAACTCTACACGCAACCTAACTTGTCTTAAACTAAAAGGTATTCATAAATTGTAAATAGATACGCGTTAAATGCAGTAAATGTAGGGATGGACTCGGGCTCGGGCTTTCGGGCCGGCCCGGTCCGATCCCGGCCCGATTTTGGGCTCGAATCCGGGCCGGACCGATGACTACTTTATTCGGACCGGACCCGGGCCTGGCCTATCTTTTTTCGGGCCGGGCCGAACCAAACGACTCGGACCGTCCCGAACTTTTCGGGCCGAAAAACTCACGAGTAGATACTCCATCGTCCCTTCACCTCTATCTCACAGTGAGTAAGTAAACGTTCTTAATTATATTTTCACGCAGTGTCTTCATGAACCCATTAATAATCAGTTTTTCGTCTTGTTTAGTGTAAAGGAGACGTGATATTATAACTCACTTCTTATACCGAATATTTTTTCTAGTCCTATTTAATATTTCTCATGTTGTACTTTAGGCAAGTTAAAGATGCCCAGGAACATCAAACTAGGTGATTTATTCATAATTCAAAAGTTTGCACGATTTATATTATGTATATGTATATACTTCAAATCTCAATCATACGGCGAACGTCGATATTAGCAATCGCGTGTATAATTTATGTCTACCGCCTAAAACACTAGAGAGTTATTGCAAAGTTCATTTTACCAATTTTTTTATAAAGTTTTCACTTATTTGACATTTACACATGCGCAATTACACCTTTAATGTTTGTACTTTATTAAAATACTGGACACCTTTATTTAATTTAAATACAGGCAGGGAATGCTTTTATTTAATGCCCTTAATTTTGACATATGCCAAATGCTTAACGTACAAACTTACATTTTATTGTCTGCTTTGTGTATAAATATAAATATAACGAAATAAATGTTTTTTTGTAGTGTTGTTTCCGTAATTAAATTTAGAAATATAATGTCCAAGTTTATAACACGAAAAAGATATAAAACGTCAACGCTCTAAATACGAGAATGCTGTTTTGTATTGCTTTTCCTAGAAGTAAACTGTAAAAATCCTTTTGAAAACAGAAATGCTATATGCTTGGAAAGGAGTAAAAACAGTGTCTTGAAGTAAACTCAAAAAGTATTCCGTGAAAACACTTTGACAACACATACAAATGTTATCGAATCAGTGGGAAATAAAAGACTCAAATAATAAAAAAAGGTTTATCCTTTGTGTGAATACAATTTCTTTGATTTTTTCCAATACAGTTAAACATGTATTATAGGTCACCTTATCACAAAAGAGATTAATTCTTTATTCATTTTTAAAACATAACCTATAGATATAGAATACTAAACATATATGTCAGAATAAAGAGTAAGGGAAAAAACACTTGCACTAACACTCCTTTAGATTGGATGCAAACTTTTAAAAAAGGATACTTTATTTGAAGATTCTTTTAATAAAGTCTGCTTGGAATGAGTTTGTAACAACTCTCTAATTTCAAGTAGGTAATTTTAGTAAAATTCTTTGCAGTAGGAACAACAAAATAAAGCGGACGCAAATTTATTATAAAGGTTATAAGGTGCGTTAAGCGTACAATTTCATAAACATTGAAAATTGCTAAACATTTTGTACCTTTGTTACCTATTTCTAGGATTTTTTAAAGAATTGTTACGCTTATTTTCAGCATAAATTAATTACCCTATTTTTCTCCCTTATTAATTCAATACCCGCTGGAATAAATTCTGTTTCTACTGTTAAATCCTTCAACATAATTAATAATAAACACGCTCACGAATAAATTCCTCAACTTAAATGTAGTTGCTTTGAAACGACAAGTTTATGCAACAACTAAATAGTTACATCCTGTTTCAGGTAGCCGTTATCTTGGTATACATTACGACCGCCTATAATGATTTTCTCTATTGTTTCAATGTAAAAACTTGTGGAAATAAGGTCGCACACTATCTGATAAAACCCGGGTTTTCCAGTTTTAATCGCGCTTCGATAAGTGAGGATTTGCAGTTGGAATTCGTATTATTTGAACCATTGTTAAATTTGCTTCTACAGCTTGTGCGTCGACATATTTTCTACATTATTCGTCACCGTATTTCAAAAGCAATGCACGTCTGTTTATTTTCTGTTCGACAACTAGGAAGTGTCTTGCGTGGATTGCTTTTTTTAACTGGAGGCCAAATGGGTTCTTCCTTTATGCTTTTGTGCGTAGGTCGTTGCTGTGGTTACGATGCCAGGGTGAATGGATCCTGAATACCGCGGCGTTTCTGTGTTGACTCACCCCCGACGGTTCCAAGCTAAGTATCCGGACACCTACAGGTATGCAACTTGTTTTCTTTTGTGTGTTTTAATGGGATATTCCGTATCAACATTTGGTGTAGTTATGTGACAAGAAACGTCACATTGTAGTACTATTTTTCGTTGCTGCTAATCGATATTATCGCTCTACATGTGTGATGTACCTGTGTTGAAAGTATTGGACAGACACACGCTTATTCCTTTGTACTGATTAGTTTATTTTACAAGCGGTACTATGTACAATTTAAAAGATATCTGACAAAAGCTGCCACACCTTAATTCTTTCCTACTAATTAGTTATTTTACAAAAAGTATTAGGTGAAACGTTAAAAATGCTTGACAAAAGCTCTCACAGGTTTATTTACTACTGATTAATTTTATTTTGTATAAATACGAGATCGTATCTAATGTACTAAATTGTTCATATCACCTAACTGTTTGCTTTCAAATAGTAACGCTTAATTTATTGCTTTTGCTTGTTTGTACAGAATCCGTTATTTATTTTTATTTGTTAATAGATCATCGTGGGCGATGTGTTTTTTCTTTCTTTTTGGTATGTAGGCAAATCCCCTCACTCTCCGCGTATAATAGTTATCCTGGTACTTACTTTTCTTCCGGCTACGTCTAGGTACGTAACAGAATCAAAAATCAAATGATATACTACGATATGTTCCACATGTATCTTGATTGTAATTCAAAATCTTTATATTCTTAAATTAAACAAAAGAGTGATAGTTACTTGTTGAACACAACAGAAAAAAATATCTTCTCATTCGCTGAATAAAAGTCGGGCCGGCCCGAAATTTCGGGCCGGGCCGTCAATTTTCATTTCCGCCCGAGCCTCGGGCAGAGCCGGTTACCTTGCTGGGCCGGGCCGGTTACCTTGCTGCGTCGGGCCGGGCCGGGCTTATTAAAAGCCCGGCCCGAGTCCATCCCTAAGTAAAAGCTAGAAAATCATGATACAAGTCCTATTAAAATTAAACACGCGATAGTAAAAGGAGATAGCAAAGCGTTCTGATAATAAACGCATCTTTCGAAATAAATACGTTTTGTAAACGCGGGATGTCAACAGAAATATGTTAATTTACGTCATTTCATCTACGGGATTTTCTGCATGGAGTTAATACAAAACCCAGAGTATCATCTAGTCAAACAAAAGCCTTAAGTTGAATAACGTGCCAAGGCGAACTAGAAATTCCTGTAATAACATCAAAATAGACGGTCAAGAATAAATACAGAATAGAAATCCACTGGTATCCTACGTGACCAAGACATCATTCCGGCGAACTATTATCAGATGTATACTTGAAAAAGCCCAAAGTATTTAAAACATCCTATGGCTGGAGGTAAACTTTGAACAAACAGCGCCGATAACCAATGAATTTTAGATGGGGCGTAGCTTATATAACACGCAAATTTGATAAGCAGGCAGTCTTCATTCAAACTGAGCACAGCCCACATCACAAGAATTTACGCAACGAGTGAATATTAAAATTAAAATAATTAAATATTCGTGAAAGTGGTGTTAGAGAATTTTAAATTAAATAATAGTGAGAAATAAATGATACAAGTTTCGCCGTTTGCTGGAAAACGTGAGTAAAAGTTTATTAATTAATTAATTTTTAATATTTATAGCTTAGGGCTCTAAGTGAGACCACGAAAATCTAAGTAACTCTATAAGAAAAGACTGGGCAAGTACTAAGAAAATACTAGATTATTGATTAAGCGGGGTAAAATTTGGAAACTAAATAAATTGATAATACTGGGAAAAAAACCGAATAAAAATATTGGTTTAAATTTATGCAAAGCACAAAACAGAGGATTGTATAGCATTGAATGGAGCAAATCAACTGAAAGTAATCCTGTGTTTTTGATCTACAGCACGTAGTAAAAGATCCAAGGAGAACAAATAAAGACGCATAAGGAAAACTACAGGTCAGAACTATCTAGCATAAGGCATTATTTTCTCTTCATTTTTGAACATTGACTATATTTATTATACCTGAATATTTTATGTAAAGAGTCAACAAAATCCTTTTTTTATGCGTGAAAATTTACGTAAAAAGGTGAAAGGTCTTGAACGTTCAAAGATTTTCCAGTAGAGTACAGTGTCATTTTTGCTGGTTTTAAAATAAGGAAAGGGAGCTATAATTTTGAGGATAAACAATTTAAAAATTATTATTATTATTTGATTCAGGGGTTTATTTTGTCATACAGTAAAAATATTAGTCTGTGAAGTGTATACGATTTTTTTCTTTCTCATTATACAAATATTTGTCGATTACGTTTTTCTCATTCAAAGCAGGAAAAGTATTAGATAAAAAGGGGGTAAATTATTTGTTATCGTAACATTGTGCACTCTGTGTGAATTAGATTGAGCTAGCCGACGCATATTTAAATTTTAGGATATTAAAAGACACAGAGCGCTGGCGGTCAGCAGGAGACTGAACGTATAATTACATCGGCGTGCAGCGTAATCATATCAATATATAATATAATGTCTAAGGGAGCTACTAAGAGTTATAAGGGTTGTTTAGTACAAGGTAGTATATGCCAAACAAAAATAATCCACATATTTGATCACATAAACTTAAAAATGTATGTTTGCCGTATTTTATGTATACTAAAATACCATTCAAATATAGTAGTTGAAATTAAGTGCCAAAAGGCAATTTTAAAATGACTAAGTGACGTAGTAAGATGTGCAGTGCTCAAGGGTTTATACCGAGTTTGAATTTTAAAAGCCTTTGAAAGTACATTTGCCGTCCAAAAGCCGGATGCGTCTATGAATGTTCACTATCAACATGCATCCAGGGTCAAGTGTAAATTTATTTTGGTTTCATTTTCTATAGAATCAACTTTTGGACAATATTTGTAAACTCAAAATTATTAGTTATAACAACGTAAAATATGATTGGTGGAATGTAAAGATTTAGGACATATATTAGAATTTAATGTGATTATGAAATTGTATAAAAGACATGAACTTTGGTATGTGCGACACGAACGTAGTTATTTGTTATGAACTTTAAGATGTAGTAGGCTAGTAGAGAGTTAACATGGTCGCCTTAGAGAGTAAACAAAGGGGATTATTTTCGAACCAATTTTGTAAAAAGACGTGTTTTCATAACTGTGCTAATTTGTATACAGATATTTAAAAGTAAATAAAAATAGTTGTTTTAAAAGGAGTTTTCAATTGAATAAAGTGGTAAAGAAACAAGCATCGAAAGTATAAAGTGAATAGTAGTGATTGTGCGACGGTAAAATATTGGATTTGGAGAGCGGTTTAAAAGGTAGCAGGACATCGGGAGTGGATATACATAGAAAGAAGTTGGATATTGGAGAGCGGTTTAAAGGTAGAAGGACATCGAGAGTGGTTATACATAGGAAAGAAGTTGGATATTGGAGAGCGGTTTGAAGGTAGCAGGAGCATCGAGCAAAAAGAAATAGGAACGAGTAGATTGGGATTAGATACGGAGAAGCGGACGGATTTATAGAGAAAACAAGGATTCGAAGCGGAGATTAGCACAGGGAAGTTGTAGCATTAGTTTTTCTAAATTCTAAATTTGGGTTAATCATTTCAGGTATTGGGGAGCAGTTAAAATTCAAGGACACCTGGAAGCGGCACGAAAATTCAAGAACATCATTGTGAAGACGCATACGGTGATAAGGATTTTGAGCCAGCATTCAGGAGGCATCAACGGAGTATAGACCAGGTGAGTGTTTAAATATATCTTTAATACGTCAAAATAGTCATACAAATTTTGGTTGTAATTGAATTTGGCACATAGCAACTTTGATCTTATTAGAAAATTTGGCATATACAAAAGTAGAGTATCAATTTTAGTAGTAAAACAAAAGAGTGCACTTTGGTTGGACTTAGCACATCTACTTATAACGGAACCCACTATAAGTAGTTTGAACACCTTGAGATTAAGAGCTTAAATAGTCGAGGCATTGCAATAAATAATTAATTAAAGAACCAACCAAACGGTGCAAGTACGGGCGTGCATTAGGTGTGCACATTTTAAAAGTTTATAAAATAAAGGGTAGAATATAGGTGGAACTCAAAGTAGGGCGGTTTAATATATGTTTACACCCAAAAGGGGGGCGGTATAATATATGATATATATATATATATATATATATATATATATATTGTGTATATATATATGTATATATATAATATATAAATAATGATGTGATAAGGGGTTGTTTAGGGGTGTATTGAGTAGTAAGGATTGCGTTGTACCTGTAAATAGCAATGGGTATCAGAAAACTGCATTTATTTATATAAATAATTCGCACATTATGCAAATAGCAAGCATTTAACACCCTGTTTATGGACCGTAATTAACTTTAATCAATGCCAACAAGCATATCTTCCAATAATAGAACGTGTATTCAGCAGAGAAATCATCATACATGTAATTGAAATACGTCAAGAAGCGTTCACTAAGTTATAAAACAGATACGCAGAAGATAAGATAAAACCTAGTAAATCTACATGCAATTACGCTTGTAAGAAAGAAGGAACAATAAGCGCTTTGGTAAGAAAACGCACTTTCAAGGATGAGTTTAAACAAATACATAAACGAAAGCAGCACTCATGTTATATAATTTATTTTGTACAATTCTCCAAAAGCATTATCTACACAAAACAACAGACATAAGCTAAAGTAAAGTCCAACAACGATAATAATAACAAGGCGATCAAAGATCGTAAAACAATAGTAAATAACAGCATGATACGAAACTCATTTAAGTAATTGTTATGCGGGTATTCAAACATGTATAAACATATTTACTTACTTTAATTCCATCTTTGATGCGGGACTGTAACTTGCTTTAACTGTATAGCGATATCGAACGTTTTTGCAATTGTACTTAATACTCACGAATAACGATGAAGCTAATAATAGTTTCATGTTCTCATAATGACAACAGCATTCCGTTTTTTCGGCGATGCTTTTAAGTCTATATGATTTAGGAAGGGATCAATAAAAAATAAGGAAGGGGGTACCTGTTGCCCAAAGATCTCGCCCACCATAATAAACAAATTTATTTCAAACAACGCAAGTTATGTAATCCCCCAATTGATATATATGTAAAGAAATAGGAAATTATTAGAAATATAAGAAATGCGCTAAGTGATGTGCAACATTGTAAATCAAGGACAATTTTATTCAGTTTATTAACTTTTATGGGAACGGAAACGCTACTTTGTAGCACAGACGATAAGTGACACTGCAGACGTCAGGTCACAGGCGGTCGCAGACGGTCACGTACCAAGGTTACTTAGAATTAAGATCGCAACATTGTATTAATGAATAGAGTCAAGTGTAAGCAGACATTAGATCTGCAAGTTCCCACAGCCATGTGTGGGGGTAGGGATATTATAAAGGCCCGGGAGCCCCAGTCGACGATAGTTAATCCATTGTTCAGCTTTTACCTTGCAGTTCGTTAGATTACTCATTTTTGTACAATTAATTAATTTCGGAATAATATTTCAAGATTGTCAAAATTCCAATTAATTTCTGTATAAACAAATAAATGTGTTAAGAAGTTTGGAAATGTTTTTTTAAAAAGGCCGCTCCCAAGCCACGAACCTTAACTCTCAAACGAAAAGAACTAATATGTACAACTAAAACGAAAAAATTAGAAGTAACTATAGTAAGTTGCTTATGTACCCTAATGCTATGGTAGTATGATGAAGGTATTACAAACAAATGTAAGTCAAAAAACCCGTTTTAAAATAAAAATTACTGCTCTGTAGGCAAAGGGCAGAGCTTTGTCACGGGTCTTTCAAAGATACCGTGTGCTGTTGTAACTGTTAACTGTGGCAACGCGTACGACATTGTCTTTGCCAGCTTGCAGTTGGATAATCTTGCCCAAATTCGGCGAAGAGGTGGAGTATTATTATCTTTAATTAAATCCAAAGTATTAAGTTTTAGTGATTGCTCGAAGGCGAACCATTTGAACTTTTTCTGAAGCGTGTGGATGTATTTCGATTGCTAACGCTTTTAGAAACTTTGTTATAACCGCAGGCACTGCCTTATGGCTCTCCTAACAAACAAAATTCAAAACATTTTGCATCATATGATACGTCCAAATGTCTTAGTTGACTGCCCACCCTCGGTAACCACCGACTGGCAATCAACGTAGGAAAAGAACGAAGTTCTTTACTGGTTAACTGTCCATTTTCAACTTTTCCAAATTTTTCGAAAATGCGCCGTTTTGAACATGTTTAACTACTAATTCCAAAGCAGAAGTCTTTTCACGAAGTGTATTCGAACCAGTTAATTTTTCGTGAGGCTTGTTTAATTAAACCCGAATCGACGACAATGAGCAATTATTTGAAAATCTTTTGTAAATCTGACGACCTATCTAATAGACTAGAAAATACATTTTCTGAAGGTTCGACGACAACTAACGATACCTTTTGTTTCGGAAGGTACTTGCGATAAAATGTTTGGTGGATTATAGACAAACTGTTGTGTTTAACCACTTTTCCGTAGATAAGTTTAACAACAAAGGACCTACCCACCATAGCGGATGCTCGATGAGTTCAGATGCATATGTGCACAATCTGCAGGGTTGTCTCGATGTAACATGATTCCATTTTGAAGAAGCAATGAGCGATTGAACTTGTGCAATTCTGCTTGCAACGAAAGTTTTTCACTTATTAGAAGACTCTTTAACCATGAAAGTGTGATAAAGTCCGACCAAGCAAATATATTTGTAAATTCTACCTTGGAATTTTTACAGATATAAAGAACTTTGGATCAGTTAATTGTAATCCACTGGTGTTTTGACAAAAGTGTGACCGGCAATTGACCGCATATTTCCGGTAAAACGAAAAATTGTAAATTAAAATCTGATTGAGTATCAATTTGACGACAAGAATTAATACGACGACACAACCTATCTCTAATAACTGACGAAACCCATCGACATTTGCTACCCTGAGCAATAGTATTAACAACTAAACGAGAAAATAATGAATTCACGTCAGGCCTTTGATTTGAAACCGTAGACGCTTCATTGCTTTCAACTACATTTTTGGAGTGATCAGCGAGTATACTTGAAGGAGTCTTTACCCACCAGAGACAGAATTATATATGCCTGAGTTGGGAATGAATAGCGAGTATAGCGCTCGAGAAGAAAAAAGTGAAGAATCAGGGAAAAAAGCGTTAGGGGTTAAGGGTACCGTTAAAAAACGTAGCGGACGGATTATTAGAATGCCTATTTGGTATTAACAACTAAGTATGCAATTGGTTTGGTTATGTATTATGTTGTTTTTAAATGTTTCACTATTTTAAGGTGGAAGAATGTTAAAAATTGTGTGTGTATGTGTGCATGTGCTGTGCGTGTGCGTGTGCGTGCACGTGAACGTGTGCGCTTGCCTGTGTACACGCGTGCGTGCGTGCGTGAGTGCGTGCCTGCGTGCGTGCACGTGTGTATATACAGGATGTTTTGAAACATCGTTTAAAGATATGTAGTACCATCAAAAATAAGGTTGAAAATTATAATAAACATATGTCCACAGATTAACTGTTTACGAGATAATAAATGAGTGAACGATAACATATTCCAGTAAACAGGTGCTTATCAGCTTTTGTTTTATGACAGTTTAATTTGACGTTTTGTGCAATTTGTAGCAATTACAACGGTTGCGTATTCTAATGCTAAAATGAGCGAAATGTTGTTCATGTACGGTCGTGCTAATGGGAATTCTTTACAAGCACTTCGTTTCTATGTTGAAACGTTTCCTGATCACCAACTGCCTTTGCATGTGATGTTTCAGACGGTGTTTCAACGCCTAAGAGAAACTGGTTCGTTTGAGAAGCGGTTTTATGGTACTGGACGGCAGAGAATAGCATGTACTCCACAGATAGAAGATCGAATGTTGAATATTATTGATGAAAATTCCGAAACTAGTCTTAAAAAAATTTCGACTCAAGTGGGTGTAAGCAGCTATCTTGTTTGGAGAACTCTTCATGAGCAACTCCTATACCCCTACCATGTCCAACGGATACAAGCCCTTACTGCTCCGGATTATCAAGCGAAAATGACTTTCTGTGAGTGGTTTTTGCGAACATCTGCTGATCGGCAAGATTTCGCCGACAACATCCTTTTCACTGATGAAGCTAGTTTTATTGAAAATGGAATATTTAATTTCCACAATAATCACGTTTGGTGTGACGAGAATCCTCATGGTATCGTTGAAGTCAGACACCAGCAACGTTTCTCTCTAAACATCTGATTAGGCATGATAGGGGAACAGTTGTTAGGACCGATTGTTTGCCACAACGCTTAACAGGTCTTGTATACCTTATATGTGATTTTCTAATGCTCCACCCAAAGGTACTACATTGGCCAGGAAGCGAGTTTTTTTACCTGGAAAATTTAGAATTTTGCCGAACTCTTACTGTTTTAAGCAAGGTAGGGATCTTTAACGTGCGTGACAATACTCACACACGGACCTCCATTTTACATCCGAACGAGGGTGTATTGTTGTGAAAAATGCTCGTCTAACGTTTTTCAAGCGAACTGTGTCGGGATTCGAACCCGGGACCTTATGTCTTGTATACTTCGTGTTCTTGGAAAATACTTTACCTGAACTTTTGGAAGATTTACCTCTAAATCTGAGACTGAACTTCTGGTTTATGCAAGATGTAGCTCCACCGAACTTTACGTTTGCTGTTAGGAAACATCTTAACAATGAATTTCCTGGGAGATGGATTGGGCGAGCAGGTCCCATTGCTTGGCCTCCAAGATTTCCCGATCTAAACCTGTTGGACGTTAGTATCTAGGATTATTTGAAAAGTTTAGTGTACGCAACATCGGTAAACGATCTTCCAGAGTTGCGCCAACGAATAGAACACTGTTGCCAGATAATTCGAGAAAAACCTTTGTTTTTTGAAAAAGTGCGCGCTTCCTTTGAAAGAAGATGTAGATTCTGTGTCGAAATGGAAGGACGTCATTTTAAACAACTTCTTTAGTTATAGTGTATTTTATGTTAAAATGCAATAACATCTTAATAAAGCAAACTTATTCTGCAATTGCGATAAAATCGCTGTTATCTAGTAACCAGTTAATTTGTGGACATATGTTTATTATGACTTACACCCTTATTTTCGATCGTACTACATGCCCTTAAAATCTTTAAACGATGTTTCAAAAAACCCTGTATATAGTCCAACCTGCTGAGATTTTGAGGCTGACTAGTGACAGTACAAAAAAAAGTTGGTTAGTCTTGATAATTTAGTCAGAAAGGAAGAAGTAAGAACAAGCCCGTTATTTTATTATTTGAGTTGTGAATATAATTATAAGGATTTTCACAAATAACTAGTTATTATATTCAGAATAGTGGAAGTTGCAGTGTTAATACGAGGAACATAGAGGACGCCACTAATCAAATGTCAGTACTAAAAATTAACCTCCATTTGTAGTTAACCTAAATCCAAGCTTTCAGTGCGATATGTGTAGTGTTGCAGCTAGAACGAACTGTCAAACTTAACAAGTTAATTGAAAAATGGAATTAAACTGTGAAAAATTTCGCGCAATAATTTTTTATAATTTTCGAAAGCAATTAACTCATCAAGAATACCGCGTCGAGGTGATTTTTGTTTTCGTAATGAAGCGCCACATCAATCAACAATTTCTTCTTGGTATGGAGAATTCAAATGTGGACGGATTAGTCTTAGCGACGATCCAACAATAGGTGCAACAAAAACGGTAGTCACTTAGGAAAGCGTCGATGCTGTACACAAGCTTATCAGCTAAGATCGAACATGTTTGTGATATATCGCGAAATTGAGATTTCGGACTTCAATTCAAAAAATTTTGCATGAAGAATTGTGTGTAAAAAATAATTGCCCGTTGGATACCGCATCTTTCGACCGAAGAACAGAAAGCAGCTGTGGTTTGGTGTCAAAACACTCTAAACCACTTAAACGAAGGCAACTCCAAAAACGTGTACCATATCGTGAGTGGTGATGAATCTTGCAGTTACTCATACGAGGCAGAAAATAAACGCCAGTCGTCTGTTTGGTTTCAAGGGTGAAGAAAAGCCGACAAAAGTCATCCGTTCTCGAAGTGTCTGCATTTGTCTTGAAAGCGGGTCATGTAGTAACTCCTCTAAAAGATCAAAAAACGGGTACTGTTGATTGGTATACAACCATTTGTTTGCCGTAAGTCGCGGAGCTTCGAAGATCCACCCCAAACGACGAATTATCCTTCACCAAGATAATGCAAGGTCGCACACAGCTCGAAAGACAATTGAATTTTTAACGCAAGAAAACATCAAATTGTTAGAGTATCTTTTGTACAGTCCCGACCTAAGTTTCACGGTTTTTATACCTCTCCGAAAATGAAGGACAGACTACGTGATCAAGGGTTCCAATTGTCGGAAGAAGCAGTCGATGCCTTCAAAAATGCATTAAAGGAGCGGAATAACTGTTGCCAGAGTTGGTTCGGCGGCATGCAAAATTGCATTAATTTGAAGAATACTTCGAAAAACAATAAAGTTTTTAAAAGCTATCTACTGCTTTATTCCAGCTCTATATGCAAAACTTAAAAGAACCTCGTAAGTAAAGGCACTGTAACTACTGTTAAGAGTTGTACTGTACACTCTGCACTAACTTTCAACAACGTAAGAGTCGGAGAAGACTTTTCCGGGCAGGAAAAGAAAAGTTTCAGCAATACTATTATTTCAATTTTCTTTTAGCAGATGGTATACAAATAATAAAAATCATACGCGCCTGGTGAAAAATTCAAACGATTTTAATCTCTTCTCGAAAATTTTGAGAGTACTTAACCGGTTATGCCCCTAACTACAATGGCAGTTCAACATCACTCCACATTATTCATCTGAAAATGAAATCGTGTGCTCGAAATACGCTCGAGGGTCGCTAGTATGCAAATCCGACCTGTTTGTAATATTTGGACAAAGCATAAAACGAGGTGTTCCGTAAATGCATATTGTATGGAACCAACTATATTCGCCGAAATGATTTGCTCGTTAAAATTGTAATATGCAATTTACTTTGTATGCCATTGCGGTAGATATTTTTAATGTGCATGTCCACATTCAACTTTGCAATTACATTGGTGTGATTTATTTTACTATGTGTAAAAAGCTGGAAATCGTATATATTCGATTAACTGTGAAAAAATAATTTGTTTCGTAACGAATAATAAGATTAAGTAAGCTTTAGAGTAGCTAAATCTGTTCTAGAAGTTCGATACGAAACCACAAGTTTGGATAATTACTTCTTCTTTTCAAAGTTTACAAAGTAGAAACTTATTAAAACCACACATTGATTTCTGATGTAAAGCTATCCATTATGTACAAATTCCGGTAGAATGAATTATCCATTTTAAATTGAGAGTTTTTATTACCGGCTAAATTTTTATTTAAAATTGTTGAAGAAACACGGAAATTTTATTTTTTAAATATTACATCAGTCAAATGATCTCCCCTCACTTCTGGCACTCTTGAAGCACAAAAGTTTTACACCGCCCACCCCAACATTTCATTTGGGGTTGCAAAATCTCTGTCCCAATATTATGTTTTAGTCGATTCAAGGTTTGCCGTCGATTAGAAAACACTTTTGACTTTAAGCAGCACCGTAAAAAGAAATCGCAAGCTGAGAGATCTGCTGAAGTCTCTAAATTTAGAAATGACACGAGCAGGAAAAATTTTTGTAAAATTATCATAAACTCCTTAATAGCGTGGGAAGTGATTCTGTCCTGCGGATACCATATTCCGGGCGGCTCCGTGGCGTAGTGGTATGTGTGTGACTACTACGCCCAAGGTCCTGGGTTCGCATCCTGACATGGTCCGCTTGAAAAATGTTTGATGAGTATTTTTCACAAAAATACACCCTCGTTCGGATGAGAGGTAAAATGAAGAACCTGTGTGTTGTCATGCACGTTAAAGATCCCTATCTTGCTTGCAACAGTAAGGGTTCGTTAAAATTCCAAATTTTTCAGGGAAAAAAACTCGCTTCCTGGCCAATGTAGTACCTTCGGGTGGAGCATTGGAAAATCACATGTAAGGTAAGTGAAGGGGTTAAGCAACCTACGGCTGCCAAGGATCCCCCAACATTTAGACATTGTTTTACAATTATGTACCCCGATATTCAGTGGTATGTGAAGGAGGGGCTACGCCCAAAGGCTTGAAAAATGTTAGACGAGCATTTTTTACAAAAATACACCCTCGTTCGGATGACAGGTAAAATGAAGGTCCCGTGTGTGAGTGTTGTCACGCACGTTAAAGATCCATAGCTTGCTTGGAACAGCAAGGGTTCGGCAAAATTCCAAATTTTCCAGGTAAAAAAAAACTCGCTTCCTGGCCAATGTAGTACCTTCTGGTGGAGCATTGGAAAATCACATGTAAAGATACCATATTACAGGCGGCTCCGTGGCGTAGTGGTATGTGTGTGACTACTACGCCCAAGGTCCCGGGTTCGAATCCCGACACGGTCCGCTTGAAAAATGTTAGGCGAGCATTTTTCACAAAAATACACCCTCGTTCGGATGAGAGGTAAAATGGAGGTCCCGTGTGTGAGTGTTGTTACGCACGTTAAAAATCCCTACCTTGCTTGGAACAACAAGGGTTCGGCAAAATTGAAATTTTCCAGGTAAAAAAAAACTCGCTTCCTGGCCAATGTAGTACCTTCGGGTGGAGCATTGGAAAATCAAATGTAATGTCACGCACGTTAAAGATCTCTACCTTGCTTGGAACAGCAAGGGTTCAGCAAAATTCCAAATTTTACAGGTAAAAAAAACTCGCTTCCTGGCCAATGTGGTACCTTCGGGTGGACCATTAGAAAATCACATGTAAGGATACCATATTTTTACTATGCCCAAGGTTCCGGGTACAAATCTCGACACGGTTCGCTTGAAAAATATTAGGCGAGCATTTTCCACAAAAATACGTCCTCGTTCGGATGAGAGGTAAAATGGAGGTCCCGTGTGTGAGTGTTGTCACGCACGTTAAAGATCCCTACATTGCTTGTAACAGCAAGGGTTCGGCAAAATTCAAAATTTCTAGGAAAAAAAAACTTGCTTCCTGGCCACTATAGTACCTTCGGGTGGAGCATTGGAAAAATCAAATGTAGAGATACCATATCCGCTGGTAGCTCAGTTGATATGCGTGTGAGTACTGAGTTCAAGCTCCTAGGTTTGAATCCCACACGGCTCGCTTGATAAATGTTAAGCGAGTGATTTCACAAAAATATGCCCTCGTTCGGATGACAAGTAAAATGTAGGTCCCGTTTGTGTGTGTGCTGTCACGCAATTTAAAGAGCCCCACATTGCTTGGAACAGCATGTGTTCGGTTAAATTCAAAATTTCCAGGGAAAATAATTCGCCAATACTTTCGAGTGGTGTATTGGAAAATCAAATTTAGTATGATAGCATGTTCTACGGGCGACTCCGTGGCTTAATTGGTATACGTGTGACTACTAAACCCAAGGTTCCCGATACGGACCGTTTGAAAAATGTTAGGTGAACATTTTCATAAAAATACGCCCTCGTTCGAATGATCGGTAAAGTGTAAGTCCCGTGTGTGAGTGTGTCACGTACGTTAAAGCTTCCTGTTTAATTATTCCTTGACGTGATCTACTAGCAAGTCTGCAGATTAACACTATCAAAAAAAAACGCATAAAACTTGTAAAACGCAGTGTTATTTATTGAACAAACATTGTTAAAAATCAGAATACATTGCAGCTGTTTGCCGCCAACACAATTTAAAATACTAATAGTCTGTATATGCATTGCACACGACTATTCTTGTGGAAGTCTAAAGCGCGAGTCCGCGCAACAAAAACGAACCAAAGCTACATAGTCCCACTTCTACAGCCCTTCTTAATTACGTTCCGCAACGCTAAATAAAACTAATAAAAAGGTTCAAATTCAAATAATCCAAATAAGTGTAAATTCAACAAAGCTTAATGTAAGACTTAACACTTCCTACCTTGCTTGGAACAGAAAGGGTTCGGTAAAATTCAAAATTTCCAGGTTAAAAGAAAACTCGCTTCCTGATCAATGTAGTGCCTTAGGGTGGAGCATTGGAAGAAATCAAATGATACCATATTTTCCCCATGCCCACTCCTTCGTCACGAAGTTGTTCTTCAAAGTTACGTAATACTTGTTGATCACATTGTGATCTAACAGCAACTCTTAAGTCATTTTCTTCAAAGAAAAATATTCCAAAAATTTCAAAAACGAATAATGTGCGCCACCCAGTAACTTTTTCTCTGTGAAGTGGAAATTGGCGAAGTTGCTGAAGATTTTCCGTCTTCCAGTAACAAACGTTCTGTTTGTTAATATAACCTTATTAATTAAAATAAGCTTCATCTGAGATCAGCACGCAATTAACGATATCCTCGCTTAAGAAAATAATCCTTTGAAACGTTCGCAAAACTCGACACGGATACCAGAATCTTGTGACGGAAGTTTTTGTACGACTCGAATCTCATACGGATGGAAGTGTAAGTGTTTCAGAATGCAGCGATAACTACGGTTTGATGTACAAACGCTATTGCTGTCGTTCATCACATCGTGTAGGATTTTGTAGTGCAACTGTTCTTACTCTTTCGACATTTTCAAGTGTGCGCACAGAACGAGTTCTTCTTTTTGTTTTTTCCCTAGCACATGAAGCAGTAATGCAAAACTATTTCCACTATTTAATTGTTACTGGACTAGGAATTGGATCTCTGGATTTAAACGAAAGTATTGGCAAAGTAAATGATGGTGTTACAACAACATTGTTATTTTAAAAATAATCTTCAATCGCAAAAAAACGGCGACCAATGCTCTATGTTCACAGCTAACCTAACATTTTTCATAAACACTTTGGCTATTTCCTTAAATTTCTATCTATCGTGAAAGCATCGCTACTTGATTTGAATATGTAACTCATTATATTATATAATGGATTCACTTTGAAAACGCATACTTCAATCTGCGGAACCTTTTAATTGTGTTAACTTCTCTACCAAATAAATATCGGCGATGTTCGTATTTGTATGATCATTCAATTTGGCACAGCATTAAAAAGAAACAATATTTAATAAAGCACATGTGCCTGATGTTAACAACTCAACAAAGGGCTCAAAATTTTAAACCAACTATATATTGTTGCGCATAATAAGTTTTAATGCGGCCTAAATTAAGCTGTCTAACGCTGTTAGACAGTTTGATCACAATTAACAATAGAAGTAAAAGTAATACAAATGCAGACTAGCCAAGCAAGGAACGCTTAGAGGTTCAAATCACGACAAGCAAAAAAGTTAATAAAAAGTTACTATTTAAAAAAAGCAGTACTTTACGGACGATTTAATAATTTAGATATAAAGTGCGCATTTCGTATTTTACATGTAAAAACGTTAATCAGTAAAAAATGAAACTTGTGATTTCTTTTAGACAAACGTTTTTAAGTTGTACATAGTACATTTAGAGCGATTTTAATATCAATGTACAGTAACAAACAATAGTTCTACAATCTCGAGTTTCTTTTAACGCACCAACTTCAAAGGAATCCCTTGGTATGCACAAAAAGAAAACAAGTCGCATACCTGTACGTGCGAAGTTACTTATCTTGCAATCCATCGGATGTGGATCTGCACAGCATTGTCACGATAGTTAAGATCCGTTCACCCTGCTACTGTAACTTGCAACAGCTGTCTCCAGACAAAAGCATTTGGTCTACGTCAAAGAATAATCGAGCATACATAAAAAGCAAGTTTTCCAGTTACTCTTTTCGCACAATCAATATTTATTGAAAATATTGCAAAACCAACACCTGTAGTTGTATACGATAATCATCAGGTTTAAATACAATTACTTTTTTCATCTTTAAGTTTTCCACCCTGGAACTGGTTGGACGCGTACCTCCATTGATTTCTATGCTGAGCTAACCTACACATTTCCTTGAAATTCCCACACCCTACATCTTTCACTATCTCCGTGCAATAGTCTAATCTAGGTCTACTTCTCTTTTTTCTTTTCTCTGATTCTAATGTATTCTGCACTATTTCCTTGTGCCTTAGTATGTGTCATATCATTCTACTTGTTACTGTTTTCCACATATATCTTTCTTCCCCTACCATTTCTAGCACCTCTTTGTTTTCAACTTTGTCTGTCCATGATATCTTCATCATATGTCTGTAGCACCACATTTCAAAGGCTTCTATTTTTTTCCTGTCCGCTTCGCCTACTGTCCAAGTTTCACAGTCGTTCAGTGATGTGCTTCAAACATATGCTTTCAGTAATTTTTCCCTTGTTTCTATGTTTGTTGTTTTTGAACACAGTAGTTACCTTTTCTTGTTAAATGCAGCGTGGCTTTGTGCTTTTGTTTTATATCTTTGTAGCTTTTCTCATCTTGTGTTATTTGGTTTCCTAGGTAGCAGAAATCCTTAACCTCTTGTAAGTTATCGTTTCTTATTTGTATTCTGGTTTTGACTTGTTTTCCTTTCCGTAACATACTAGTACTATAGTTTTACTTTTACTAATTTTCATACCATATCTCTCTGTTAATACTGTTTCCATTTCATTTAAGAGCTGCTTCCAACTCTTCCTTGCTATATGCTAATATTGCTATATCATTTGCAAATCTAAGAAGTAAATTATCCTTTTCAATATCTGATTCCTGTTCTAGTGCTTCTAGTTCTTGCCCTGTATATAAATTCCTTATATATTCTTGCCATCTAACCACTTTTTCTACATTTTCTATAATGACGTTTCCTCCCGCGCCCCTTATATTTTTACTATAAGGTTTTAATTCTAAAATTCTTTCTCATTAGTCTGTATGTTTTACGTTTCGTTTGTCTTTCCAATTTCCATCTTAGTTTGTACTTCTTTACACTTTTCATCAATCTATTGTTCTTTAGCTTTCCTGCAATTAGGAATAATTTCTTATTTGTATGGCTTTGTATCTCTGTTTTCTTGCTTCGTCTGGTCTGTTTTTGTATTTTCGCCTGTCTTCTATTAAGTTCAGAATATCCTTTGTTAGCCATTTCTTATTTTCTTTTTGTTTATACCCCAAAATTATCTAGCCGTCTTGTCTAAGTTATTCCATTCTGTTTCTAACTCTTTCAGCAATTTGTTTGATTTTTCTCAAATCATTTGTGGATATCTTTATCTTTTATTTTCTCAAAGTAAAAGTGCTTCTTTCCGTTTTTTCTTCCAATTTTTTAATTTAAGCGCGGCTTTCATAATTACTATGTTGTGGTTAGTGACTATATCTGCTTCTGGGTAGCTTCTAGAGTCTTTTACTTGATTCCTAAACTGTTGTCGAATAAGAATGTAATCTATTTGATATCTACCTGTCTCCTGACATCTTTCACGTATATCGTTTTATAGTATGATGTTGAAGTAATGTATTTGTGATGGTTAAATTATTTTTGTCGCAAAATTTTATCAGCCTATTTCCGGTGTCGTTTCTCGTGCTTAATCTAAATAAACCTACACTCCTCCTTTCCTACCCTCTCCTACCACTGCAATAAAATCTCCCGTAATTATAAATTTCATGTCCTTGTACGAATCTTGGTACGTCTTCAATATCATGGTAGATCGCTTCTACCTCTTCATCAGTGTAGCTAGAGGTGGGCATGTATATTGGTATTATTACTGTATTTACCGGTTTAGAGTCTAATCTAACCATGAGTACTCTTTCGTTCTTTTGTAGGCAGTTTTCTACACAGAGTCATATCTTTTTTCGAATAACTATACCCACACCCGAATTTCCTTCCTCTGATTTTGTATGAATTACCCTAAAGTCTCCGTTCCAAAAATCCCCCGCATCTGGCCACCGAACTTCGCTGATCGCTACTATGTCTAATGCTAACCTATTCATTTCAATTTTTAAGTTCTCTAGCTTACCTACGTGCTTCATAATTCCGACATTCCACGCTCCGACTCGCAGAATGTTCCTGACTCTTTTTCTAAACTTTCCGATCACATCCACCGAAGTAGTCCCTCCGAATGGGGGACTATTTTAACTCCGGAACTTTTATCTCGGAGGATGCCATCATCTTTAATAACAATTTAAGTACGCTGTGTATTTGGGGGGGTAATGTGGTGGTTTCCCGTAGCCTTCCACATCGCAGTAGTGTGTCTTAGAATGCCATGCCGACCCCTATGGTCTCTGCCACTCTAAGTACCGAAAGAGCTGTTGCCGTCTTTCAGGGACCTCTCTTGGTCTAGTTCCTCACTAAAGACCCCACTAATTTGGTTAGACCGGTAGTTCGCCTCTTTAGATCACCGGAACTCTCAAGCCGTTCCACCCGTTCTAGAAATCTAAAACTTCTTCAAGATCCAGGTCCATTGAGAACGGAAATTTGCAACAAAAACAATTTAACCATCACAAACACATTATACCACACATCATGCTAGAATATGACGCACGTGGAAGATGCCAGGAAACATAAGGAGATACGAAATAGACAACGGTTTAGGAATCAAGTAAAGGACAGTAGAAGCTACACGGAAGTAGATATAGACAAAGTCCACAATGTAATAATTATGAAAGCTGCTCTTAAATAAAAAAATTTGAAAAGAAGGAACAGAAAGAAACACTGTGACTTTGAGAAACTAAATAAGAAAGATATCCACAAAAGATTTGAGAAAAAGTCAAACGAATTGTTGAAAGGCAAGGGTAAAGTTTCTGGTACTAAGGAATTAGAAACAGAATGGAGTAACATTAAATCCAGTTTAAACATTGTGATAAGAAACATTCTGGGGGTATAAACAAAAAGAAAATAAGAAACCATAGCTGACAAATGATATTTTGAATTTAATAGAAGAAAGGTGAAAATAGAAAAACAGACCAGGCGAAGCAGGAAAACATAGATACAAAGTCATGAAATTGGAAATTATTCACAAATGCAGGAAAGCTAAAGAACAATAGATTGACAAAATGGGTACAAACTAATATGGAAATAGGAAAGACACAAATCATACAAAATAATTAGAACGAATTTTAGGGATACAGCGCTCTATAACAAAAGATAAGAGGCGCAGGGGAAGACATCATTATAGAAAATGGCAAGGATTTATAGGGAATTTATATGCAGGATAGGAACTAGATGCACTAGAACAAGAATCAGGTATTGAAAAGGATGACTTGGGATATCCTATACTTAGTTTCGCAATTAAGAGTCTGCAAAATAATACGGCACCGAATATAGATACGGTGCAAGCAGAAACTCTAAAAGCTGCAGCAGTAATAGAGCGTCTCTTCCAACTTGTAAGCTATTTTTATGAGATATGTGAGATATCAAAAGATTTCAAATGTAACGCCATAATCACTATACTATAAAAGAGAGGTGTGTATACATGTGAAACTTTTCGAACAATAAGTTTGACAGCACACGTGACAAAAATATTAAATATAATTGAACAAAGACGGATGAATAAACGAGCTGAAGAAATACTAGGAGAAGATCAAATTGGGTTTAGGTGAAACAGGGAAACACGATAAGCCATTTTAAGTTCAAGAGTAATAATGGAGAAAACAATAAAATAAAGGAGAAAGCGTGTATATAAGGTTTATAGATCTGAAAAAACCATTGGACAAGGTAAAATTTTAAAAAATGTTCGAAATACTAAAAAGATACGAATGAATTATAGGGATAGACTGATAGTACACGGTTTATGCAAAGAGTAAACAGCGGTAATAGAATTGGAGTAGGAACGTAAATACTAAACTACAGGTGAGACAAAGATGCGCGCTATCCCCATTAATTTTTAACTTGTATATCAAGGGAAAACTATAATAATTATTTAACGCTACAGAAGGATACATGATTAAATAAATTAGTAACAACGTCGTCAGCGGCGGGAGTAACGTATTCAATATGCCACGACTAGAATCGGTGGTGAGTGGGGGTATAGATATTTTATCATCACTAACATATGATGCTGAAGGATAACGCGAGTCTAGGAGAGCGCCACCTAAATCAAAATCAAGTGGCTCCCGCGAACCCAATCTAGGAAAATTCTCACGATCAATGTATACCAAGCCGACGTATTAACTTAACCAACATAAAAATAATAATATTAAACAAACCTGTAGTATGGGTCAAAACAAGTCTTATTCTCTGTTGATAATTAACAATCGGAACACTGCACTTAATATATTACGCTCATGAAATAAGTGCATATGTAACAATCAATAAATTATGGCAGGTTAAAAAAATCAACGTCTACAGGTATTTCAGTTACCCTTAATTGATGGTTTTATGTTTTGTATTACCATTGATCCGGACTATTAAAGCCAGCAACAATAATTATGTTTTATATTGAAAGCTTCGTTGAACGCTCGAAAAAACTATTCGCCTTATAGGCGACCGTACCAACGCAACGGTAATATATTATAAAACGGAAAAAGATTTCCGCCTCAAGTGACCGTATATTTATTAATAAATCGTTTGTATTTTACAAATGCCAACAGTAATTTACTATTTAGAAAATTAATAGAGTTCATTACTTTTTGTGTAGATAACAATTAACGCACATATAATAGTAATAGAATATGAACCGACATCTGTCGCGCACAAATAAAACGGAAACGTCTTAGCAATGGTCACGATGACAAGCGCGTCATATGTTCAGGTGCATACAGTTTCTGTTCACCCACAGCAGTTGCAATACCTCACAGCGTAAGGGGCGAATCTCCCGAGAGCTGTGTCATACACTGCCTTACATGTGATTTTCCAATGCTCCACCCGAAGGTACTATATTGGCCAGGAAGCGAGTTTTTTTTACTTGGAAAATTTGGAATTTTGCCGAACCCTTGCTGTTCCAAGCAAGGTAGGGATCTTTAACGTGCGTGACAACACTAACACACGGCACCCCCATTTCACCTCTCAACCGAACGAGGGCGTATTTTTGTGAAAAATACTCGCCTAACATGTTTCAAGCGGACCGTGTCGGGATTCAAACTCGGGACCTTGGGCGTAGTAGTCACACGCATACCAACTACGCCACGGAGCCACCCTGCCCAACATTACCACATAACCATACTACAGTATTTCCGCATAACAATTTTACAGCACTATAATATGACAGAAGGGGATCCGAGCTGTATATAGGCTGTGTGGGAATTTCAGGGAACTGTGTAGGCCAGCTCAGAATATAAATAAGTGGAGGTACATGTCCAACCAGTTATGAGATGGAAAACCTAATGACGAAAAAATAAGTGCAGTTAAATCTGATGATTATTATAAACAACTACAAGGGTTGGTTGTGAAATATCTGCAACTAATGTTGACTCTGCGAAAAGGTATATTGGAAAAAAATTTAAATTGGCAAATGTTCAAGTGCTGGGGGAACTTGGCAGCCACAGGCTGCTTACCCCCCACCCCCTCCCTCACAACCACCGAATGACAGAGAAATAGGGTATATAATTGTAAAACAATAGAAGGGAACCGAACTGCATGTAACCAGAGAGAATAGCGCCCATGATCAAAGACAACCAACATAGAAACAAAAAGAAAATTGTTGAAAGCATATGTGTGGAGCACAGCACAGTATGCCTATGAAATACGGGTAGTTGGAAAAGCAGACAGAAAAACGGTAGCGGCCTTTTGGAATGTTGTGCTTCAGATGTATGAGGATGATAGCATGGACAGACAAAGTTAATAACGAATAGATTATAGAAATAGTAGGGGAATAAAGATATCTGTGGACAAAAGTAGGAGAAATAGAAAATCAGAATACGTTCTAATACATTTTTGGAGAATAGTATGGGATATATTACAAGCAGAGATAGGAAAAAGGAGGTAGATGTAGACCTAGATCAGATAGTGATAGATTTCAGGGAAATTTGTAGGTTAGTTCAGAATATGAAACAATGAGGGTACGCGTCTAACCAGTTCCAGGACTAAAGACCTAATGATGATGATGATGACAATATGACAATAATACGATATTACAACAATAATTACAATCATTACGACAACCCTAAAATAAGTGAACCACGTTAGTTTTAATTCAGATCAAGTAATAACCTACCGTTTGAATAACGGGCTCAAAACATCAACAATAATCGCGTGAAGCGATGGCCTGCTTCGTATATAAATGCGTTACCTACATGATAACAGGTATAAAAATTAACGCATTTGAATACTATTATTAAGTATATTCCTTGTGCTTGTAAAACTCCTCTAAAAGGAAATCGGCAAATGAAGCATACACTAACTATTTGCCTTTAAACTATACGGACCATAAAATCCAGAATGAAATCGTATGCACTTAACAATTTATTCTAAATGGAACAGTCAAACATCAAGAACCATTACAGCATAACAAGCAATCTAAAATCTTACCAATGAATGCAATGAATGCAAATTATCATAGAATAGATTCCAAGTATTTACCATTGTACTGAAAATTTAAGTACTGATTTCAATTGGTAGGTAGTTGAACTTAATGAGTGGTAAGTTAGAAATTTTATAGGGCGTTTCTAAATAATTGTATAACGAAGTAGGAAATGAATATTTATGTGAAGAATGCAAAAATAGATCGATTGCAGGGATTTAATGTAACAAACTCTTTTTAAGAAACTTGTATTATAGCATAAGAAACAAAAGGTTATTGACGAACCTTACAAATCTGAATTTAATCAGAGAATTGTTTTTCTAAAAATTGAAATTTTTCTAAAATATTGGCGATGCTCTATATCGAACATACTACAACATAAACGCACGCGAATTTTTTTTCGTAATTTTTATGATAAATAGGGATTTTAGGACTAGTCACAGAGAATGAAAATAAAACCGACGGAGACGTCGTAATTTCTTATTGTGCCTTTATACACTCGTCTTTGGTTGTGATGATTAAAAATTAAGTATTGTAGTTACAGCTTCTTTAAGCTAAGCGAAAGAGGAAAATAAGTGTTAATACACACATGCGCGATTAATTAAAACAGAAAATATGTACCTAAAGAAACATCATATATATTGTATGAAAAATTTATTTTTAATTTGTTTTAAATACAAATGTGTAAAAGGGCGATAAAGATTTGTAAATCTTTAGTTAACCTAAAAATAATTACAGGATGTGGCAGTAAAACTTCCTTATTTGAAATACACACCCTTAAGCGACAGTTATTCCGAGAAAGATGAGCTGGCACTCATTCGAAAGAGTGGAATCTAGCTTTATCTGTCATATAGATTTAATAACGATCATGCAATTGACGAGAAAGGAGCACGCGTTTGCCTTAAAAACGTACTTTTCAAGCGGACGTTTAATCATCGCCACGCATGTACACTATTACGTGTTATCCGCAACGTCAATGATTGCGTAACCCCGGGCGTAATTGATTGCAATTATTGCCGTCAACGGGTAAAGATAACAATGTAAAAATAAGCCAGGGTTTACCTGCTTATTAGCTGGAGTCAAAGACACCCCCCGTTCGTCTTCAGGAGGTCGGGGTGGCCTGGAATGAGTTTCTTCAATGTTTAACCAAATTCTTGCGGCGAAGGGCGATTAACCTTACACTTTCACGGAAGAAGAGATATTTATTAGGTAAAGGAAAGATGAAAGGATGCGGAAGGACCACTTCGCTCGGATTTAACGCGCATCCGCGTTCGATACTGTTCAATAGACGGTAGTCAAGTCTCTTGTTTTAAAATGTCTCGTTCCACGAGCTTGTTGCTTTCCCCTTCATACATCGTTTCTCATAACTGACCGCGCTGACGACGCCATGTTGTTTTCTCTGATAAATGCGTGCTTAGCATGAATACATGCAATAAATTTGAAGTTCTTCGCTCTAGTTCGTCGGAAATAACCACAACTCTAAACGTAATAACTTAATTGAATTAAGGATCGAAAAAAGTTTTTCCTTACTGTATTCAAAAATCCTCTAATCTTAATATTAAAATGAAACTTGATGCGGCCAAAAACGCAACAGTATTCAGGAATCACTTTAATATCGCATCCTCGGGTCGTGTTCCTGATCGGAAATCGATTTTTTATGAGTGGACAACTTTAGAATAATCGGTGATGTGCAGAAAAAACTTCGAGGTTCAAGTACTGACAGGACATTCAAACACATCGAGCAGGTTAGGCAGTCGAATTTGTGATCTCCTAAACGATTTGCGCGCAAACACGCAACTGCACTTGGGATGTCTGATCGTTCTGTGAGACGAATTCTTCATAACGAACTACAATTTCATCCGTATAAATTGGTAGTGGTGCAAAAATTTAGTCCACGCGATTTTCATTCACGAAAAAATGCATGCCATGCCGTTCTTGACAATATGCGTGAGGACGCCCTTGTGTTTTTCAGACACAAAGTTCATTTTGATCTTTCAAGTTATGTGAATAAGCAAAACTTGCGATACTGGACTTGCACTAATCCCCGAGAACTTCATGAGCAGCCCTTACATACAGAAGCTGTGATTGTTTGATGTACATTCTCCAGAATAAGAATCATTGGACCATAGTTTTTTGAAGAAAACTGTCAATTCTGTTCTTTCCAAAACTTGAAGAAATGGATGTGGGGATGTCTGGTTTCATAACATTTGATTTTCCAATGCTCCACCCGAATTGGTCAGAAAGTGAGTTTTTTTTACCTAGAAATTTTTTATTTTGCCGAACCCTTGTTGTTTCAAGCAAGGTAGGAATCTTTTATTGTGCGTGACACCACTCACACTCGGGACCTACATTTTAACCTCTCACATCCGAACGTGAACGCATTTTTGTGAAAAATGCTCGCATAACATTTTACAAGCGGACCGTGTCGTGATTCGAACCCCAGACCTTAGGCTCAGTATTCACACACAAACAAACAGCCATCGAGACGCCTGCATGACTTGTTTCAGCAGGATGGCGCTGATGCTCACACGGCGCAGACATCGATGAATCTTTTGCGAGAGCACTTCGCCAGACGGCTCATCTTCTTACGGATCGATATTTAGTGGCCGATGAGCTCGCCCAATTTAGCCCAGTGTGGCTTTTTTGTGGGGCTTTCTGAAATCCATAGTTTACACCGACCGTCCAAGGACCCTGGCTCAACAGAAGAATAACATTGAAGCTGCTATCGACAACATATCCGCCAATATGCTGGAAAGAGTGGAGACAAGCTTCAAAACTCTACTATCTCAATGTATTGACCAGATCGTAGACCACCTTAGTGATATTCGATTTTAAACTGGCGGTCACGGTCTCGAGACTTAGTTTCGGCCTCCATCCGTCGCTAAAAAAATCCTGTTATAATTTTTTATGTTAAATGTTTGAATCTTTTGGACGTGACAAAAGTAAAAGCAATTTTGAAAAACTTAAACTTTTCATTACCTTGTTGAACGAATAATCCGTACCAACTACTTTTATTGTTCCTAACATTAAAAGTTGAACTTTAGTTTTAATTTGCGCCCTTGTATTGTGGTTTTAAATTCACACCTGTCATAAAGGAGGTACTTTACACACATGCGTACGGAGAAATGTAGGAAGGTAAAATCTGGCAAGTGTAAGCGTTGCTTTATGACTAATGAACTCTTAAGTGATATTGATATATTTTCTAGAAGATTATTCAGATGATTTAGTGAGCACACATTCTTATCTTATAAAATTAGAAATAAACAATAAAAGCTCTGCGTATAATTTTTTTATTTGCAAACTATGACGGTATAAATGGGTGAAGTGTTTTCTTTTAAACAAGCTGTACACACTCGTCATGAAGCAACGCGCTTTTCCAGAAAAAGAATTCGAGTTGCATTAAAAAAGCTCTGTTTGTTTATTTTGTTTGTGTAATGAAGTGCCTTGTCCCTTTTAATAAAGAGCACGTTATGTGTGTATAAGAATTTGAAGACTTAAGTTTATACCTATTTCTGTTTAGTGCAGGGTGTTTGGCCGCTTGCCAGGTGCTCATGAAAAGGGTTCTTGTCTCTTGGTGGTTCACTGGGGAAGTTTTGTGACAGCAGCGTCGGGACGCTCTGGCGCCAATTTATAACTGCAGTCGGTTTAGTGTAGTGGCAGTGGCCTTTCTAATATAGGTAGTTGTGAATGAACTGTGGCTTAATTCCGAATTGAACTGATAAGTGTTTTGCTTTTCTGTGTATCATGAAACAGCTTTCAAACATGGATCTTTCAGGTAACTATTTGAGGGACTGCATGTGCTTTATTTTACTTTTAAATTTTAAAGATGACTTAATTAGAATTCTAAATATAAATACAATAAAACTGAATACAGAAATACTTGTAGGTTTTTAATTTTTTTGTTAAAAGTGTGCTACAATGCAGGGTTGTTAACTACAGAAATAAGAACCATTCTACTTAATAGTTATTTATATTTATACGATCTGAAAATCGACAGTGTGTGATGTATATTATTTGTCTAATATTTCACTAATGTCAGTAATAGTTAATATGGGTGGGTAATGAATATCTCATAAGCTATACCTAAATGTTTGAAAATGAAAGCTGTGCCTATTATAATCATCTATGTAGTTCAAGCTATTATATTACGTTCATTGCCCTACATATTATTGATTTTATAATTATATAAAGGGGTGTAAAGTGAGTCATGAAAAACTAGAACATCTGTTCGTATCACCTAACGTATTTATGTTTTTCATATTCTTATCTGTTTGGAAATCATATCCAGTAATGTATTCTACAAGTATATTTGATAAACTACGAAAAAACAGTTTTTCACCACGTTGTACTACCTAAAATAAAGAAATCAGGAGCGAGATCAACTAAGTCCGCGACTTTCCATAATCGAATTTTTGCGCTTCTACAGTGGATTGTTACTTACAAGTATAAAGCTTCTGTAAGTGCTTGTGGTTGTCACCATAAATTTTAAAATCAATTGTATTGTGTTGTGCTCAAGTTGCACCTTAAAATTAAATTGTGTTTATGGTCGCGTTCAGGCACAGAAAAGCCCTGGAGAACTATTCTTCATATTCTCTGAATAATTATGTAAACTCGGAAGCTTCGATATTTGACAATATTCACAAATGGTTATTTGCCGATGGGTTTATAAGGCTCATTACAATTCCATGCCATCTATGACTTAGGGCCCGAGCTGTTAACTCAATTGTTAAAGAATGATGTTCCATATCAAAGAAACAATAAGTGCAGGTGTTTCGTAATAGGAAAGAAGTATTTGTATAAACGGCAGACAATTTTCTGGGCTTGCGTGATTATTACAAAGAGCCCGGTACATGACACCGATTTGCCTTACGTTAAAAACGCTTCTGTAAATATTTTATAAAGTAACTCAAATATTACATTAACACGTTTTACCATTTACGATTCTTTGTTGTTCTTCTGTTGTTACTACATTCGCTCTAAAAATTTCTCCTCAAATTCTAACATCATTTCAATCGTCTGTCATTTCCATGTTATACTTTTAAAATATACACTGTTTTATGCAGCGGTAAGGAAAGGGCGTCTCCGTGGCGTTGAAGATCCCTTACCTTGCTTGGAACAGCAAGGGTTCAAAATATAAAATTTCCAGGTAAAATACACTCGCTTCTTGGCCAAAGTAGTACCTTCGGATGAAGCATTGGAAAATCAAATGTATTGCGTTAAGGAAAGGGCGGCTCCGTGGCGTAGTTGGTATGCGTGTGACTACTATGCCTAAGATCCAGAGTTCAAATCCCGACACGGTCCCCTTAAAAATGTTATGCGAGCATTTTTCACAAAAATACGCCTTCGTTCGTATGAGAGGTAAAATGGAGGTCCGGTATGTGAGTGTTGTCACGCACGTTGAAGGTCTCTTACCTTGCTTGGAACAACAAGGGTTTGGCAAAATTAAAAACTTCCTGGTAAAAACACTCGCTTCCTGGCCAATGTAGTACCTTCGGGTGAAGCATTGGAAAATCAAATGTATTGCGGTAAGGAAAGAGCGGCTCCGTGGCGTAGTTGGTATGCGTGTGACTACTATGCCTTAAGTCCCGGGTTTTAAAAGCGGGCTAGAATCTGCAAAAGTAAAAGTGATGGAAACGATTCCTCTGCTGTTGTCAGTAATAGGCGGCTCCGTGGCGTAGTGGTATTTGTGTGACTACTACGCTCGAGGTCCCGGGTTCGAATCCCGACACGGTTCGCTTGAAAAATGTTAGGCGAGCATTTTTCACAAAAATACGCCTTCGTTCGGATGAGAAATAAACTGTAGGTCCCGTGTGTGAGTATTGTCACATACGTTGAAGATCTCTTACCTTGCTTGGAACAGCAAGGGTTCGGCAAAATAAAAAACTTCATGGTAAAAACACTCGCTTCCTGACCAATGCAGTACCTTCTGGTGAAGCATTGGAAAATCAAATGTATTGCGGTAAGGAAAGGGCGGCTCCGTGGCGTAGTTGGTATGCGTGTGATTACTATGCCTAAGATCCCGGGTTCAAATCCCGACAGGGTCCGCTTGAAAAACGTTATGCGAGCATTTTTCACAAAAATACGCCTTCGTTCGTATGAGAGGTAAAATGGAGGTCCGGTATGTGAGTGTTGTCACGCACGTTGAAGATCCTTTACCTTGCTTGGAACGGCAAGGGTTCGGTAAAATAAAAAACTTCCAGGTAAAAACACTTGCTTCCTGGCCAATGTAGTACCTTCGGGTGGGGCATTGGAAAATCAAATGTATTGCGGTAAGGAAAGGGCGGCTCCGTGGCGTAGTTGGTATACGTGTGACTACTATACCCGATGTCCCTGGTTTGAATCCCGACATGGTTCGCTTGAAAAATGATAGGCGAGCATTTTTCACAAAAATACTCCCTCCTTCGGATCAGAAATAAAATGTAGGTCCCGTGTGTGTGTGTGTGTATGTGTGTGGTGTGTGTGTGTGTGTGTGTGTGTTGTCACGCACGTTGAGGATACCTTACCTTGCTTGGAACAGCAAGGATACGGCAAAATAAATAATTTCCAGGTAAAAAACACTCGCTTCGTGGTCAATGTAGTATCTTCGGGTGGAACATTGGAAAATCAAATGTATGGCGGTAAGGAAAGTACGGCTCCATGGCGTAGTTGGTATACGTGTGACTACTATGCCTAAAGTCCCGGGTTCGAATTCGAACACGGTTCCCGTGGAAAATGTTAAGCGAGCATTTTTCACAAAATACTCCCTCGTTCGGATGATAGGTAAAATGTGGGTCTGTGTGTGAGTGTTGTCACGCACCTTAAACATACCTATCTTGCTTGAAACAGCAAAATTTCCACGTAAAAACACTCGCTTTATGGTTGGCCAATCTAGTACCTTTGGGTGGAACATTGGAAATCCAATTGTAGGACGGTAAGAAAAACCGGATTGCAAGTAGAAACTTGATATGTATTTTAAACGATTCGTAGCGATATAAAAGAAAGTAATTAATTAAGACGGATTTTTAGGATTTCTAGTATTTATCTATGATTCTGAGTTTGGCACATAACCGCATAAATGGAAACGATTTTGCATTAGCTTGCGTACCCGTACAGTTTGCGGTACATACTACATTGCTGAAAAAGAAGTTAAATTTGTCACAAATTTATTTTGAGTAGGTCTGTCTTTAAAGCAGATAGTTTGACGAGACCCAACATTTGATTTTTCAGTGTTCAACCCGAAGGTACTAGATTGTCCACGAGCCGAGTTTTTCTACCTGGAAATTTTGAATTTTGCTAAACCCTTGCTGTCCCAAGCAAGGTCGAGATCTTTAACGTGCGTGACTATACCCACAACTGGATCTCTTTTTTACATCTCTTCCGAACGAGGGCGTATTTTTGTGAAGAATGCTCGCTTAACATTTTTCCAGCGGACTGTGTCGGGATTCGAACCCGGGACTTTGGGGCATAGTAGTCACACTCATACCAACTAGGCTACGGATCCGCTTAGTTTGAAATATATATATATATATATATATATATATATATATATATTGTTTTTATAGATTTCTGTGTAAAAACATGATTTTTACCAAATTTTGAAGTTACATATTTTCATTTTTGGAGTATTTATTGTGATATAATAAAAGGATGAAATAAGCTTGAGCGATTATTTTTTATATTTGCTTTTAACACAAAACGGATGTGATAGTTCATAAACGAAGTATTTTCAGAAACTAGCTCTCTGTATGAATGTCTTTGTACTAAAACAAAATATTAAAATGAGTATCTCTGTGGACGAAAATCGCAATGACGTTAGGTGACTGTTAGGGATGCTTTACTACTAAGAAAAAATGCCTAAACGGGCATATGTTCGAAAATAGTGTTAAATGGCTACTAGTAAGAGCTGCACAAACGGTCACATATGCTAATGTAGTGTTGAAAATACATTATTCTTATGAATGTTTTCCTACTAAGACAGAGTATCCAAACCGGTAGACAGGCGAAAATAGTTCTAAGGATAGGATACTGTCAGGAATATTTTACTACTAAGAAACCATACTGGAACCAGTACATGTGCGAAAATACCGTTGAGGTAAGAATACCGTTAAGAATGTTTTATTACCAAGACAAAATATCGAAACGTCTAAATGGGTGAAAATCGTGTTTAGGTTAGGTTACTATTGGGAATGTTTTACTACTAAGAACAAACACTCAAACGGACACATGTGCGAAAATAGTGTTGAGAAGAGGTAACCGTTAGGAATGTTTTATTCATGATCATTAGATCTTCAGTCCTGGAACTGGTTGGACGCATACCTCTATTGTTTCCTATTTTGAGCTAACCTACACATTCCACTGAAATTCTTACAGCTTACATCTTTTACTATCTGTGCGCAATAATCTAATCTAGGTGTACCTTTACCTCTTTTTACTATTTTCCACATATTTCTTACTTCCCCTTCTATTTCTAGTACCTCTTTGTTCTTAACTTTGTCTGTCCATGATATCTTCATCATACGTCTGTAGCACCACATTTCAAATGCTTACATCTTTTCCTGTCCGTTTCTACTACTTGTTTTTATGTTTGTTGTCTTCGAACATGATAGATTCCTTTTCTTATTAAATGCAGCACGGCCTTGAGCTAATCTTTGTTTTATATCTTTTGCATTTTTTTCATCTTATGTTATTTGGCTTCCTAGGTAGCAGAAATTCTTAACCTTTTATAAGTTTCCGTTTCCTATTTGTATTCTTGTATTTGACTTGTTTTCCCCTCCTTTACATACTAGTACTTGCTTTATTTTTGTTAACTTTCATATCGTATCTCTATGTTAGTACTGTTTCCATTTCATTAAGAGCTGCTTCTGACTCTTCCTTACTAGATGCCAATATCAGTATTCGTTACCTATTCGATATACGCGTTAAAAATTAGCGGGAATAAGGCACATCCCTGTTTCGCCCTTTTCCTAGTATTTACTTCTCTGCGTTCATGCTCTAATTCTATTACAGCGGTTTGCTCTTTGTAAAAGTTATGTACTATCAGTCTATCCGTATGACTCATTCCAATTTTTTTATCTACAAACCCTATATTCACGGTTTTTCCTTTTTCTATTGTCTCCATTATCATCCTTAAAGCTATAATGGCCTCCCGTGTTCCTTGTTTGGCCTAAACCTAAATTAAACTTCTCCTAATATTTCTTCATCTCGTTTTTCGTCTCTCTTTGTATAATTCTAGTTAATTTTTTTGACATAAGTGCTGTCAAACTTTTTCTAATATATTTCTCTTGATTTTGACTTTCCAGATTTTGACCTTACCGTTATTAACTTTTCCTTTACGTTTTTAAATAAATTTTGATTGTATACTTCAAGAACATGTGTTGATATTTTTCCTTTGTGCATTCTTTAAATATATATTGCTGTGGATCGTGGGAACAGTCTCTGGAACTCCCTAAAAATCATTCTAGCCCTAACATTGGGCCGTCATAAGATTGCTGTGGATCGCTCTAAAGAAATTCTCGCCCCACGGATTGGGCGTCATAAGATTGCTGTGGATCGGGGACTTAGCGTTTTAAGAATCGAGAGTGAGTCATTAAATACTTTTCAAAATAAAAAGTTCACAACAAAAAAAATTTCTTACCCTGATTTCTGCTTTAAAATATCTTCAGCAGCTTCCCTGGCTAGCTCAGCTGTGCCTCTTCTCGGATACCTAAATTAACAATCATTATTCTTTCCCACTCACACACCGTTCAATAAAATTATCAAATAATACAACAATCATACAATCTTTATTTACCGCTATTTACAAACAATTATTCACAGATATATACAGTTTGGTACACTAATTACAACTCAATACGTGATATTTTGTAAAGTCCTTGTTTTAAATTATTATTTGTAAACACATGTAATACAATAGGAATAGATGGGCCCCAAATAATACCCTATATTTATTGCACACTGGAGAGTATGGTGAGCTCATAATAACCCAGTTTATTAATGTATGCCTTTTACCTTGCATATAATTACTTACAAAACTAATAAACGCATGTACCCTTAACAATCCAATTTAAATTCATAATGAAATTTAGTAAGTTTTACATACACGCTTTTCAATATTTAAAATAACCCAAATAATTGTCAAGTACACGTATCTTTCCCGATACGTTATATCACCATAAATAACCCCAATGTTCACTCACACATCACCAAATAATTCCAAAAAGTTTATCAAATAAGAGAAAATTCAAATGAGTTACCTGGAAAAGGCTTCAAGTCTCCATCTCCTTTGATGATGCTCTCCAGAATCCCTTTTCTTCGTGACTATGCGCTCCGATCCTCCAGATATTTATAGATGATAACCAAGCGCCTTGCTACCAATTACCATTCCATCACAGCATACAAATTCACGTATATTATACTTTTGTTTATTGCTTTATTAGCTTGTTATGGTATTAGTTGGACCTCGGTTAATTTAATTCACTCGACACTACTCACGTTAATAACTATAAGGCCTCAACTTACCACGTTATAAGTGCTAATACTACATTTACTGAATTGAAATTTTTCAATACTCACAAGACTCTACTATAACGTCGGTTTATTGTCATATGGAGTCTAAAGCGATGAAAATACAAAGAGAATCATAGAGAGAGTAAAAGAGAGAGCCTCATTCTCTCAGAGTATTTATATCCTTAAAATGCCACCACTAAGCCACACTTCACGCGAAATACTTATTTTTAAAATAACATTTCTGCAAATTTTAATCTAACTGACTTAAAGCTTCCAGAAATTTACCTCGTGGACGCGCTATATAATCCGAAAAATCGCTTCACCTGACGCGTGTTCGTCCGTTGTAAAACTATCCGTTTCAACCAATGATACAGTCCTGTGTCGTCATAAAACTCCGCCTGCAATATTTTTATCCCTGTCTTATGCATATTTTATGTCGCGTTCCAACCCCACTTGAGTTATAGAAAATCGATATAGCTGACAGCGTCTCTTGACTTCACGTGGATTGAGTACGTGCGTTTTGAAAACGAATGCTTTTATATCCGTCTCTATCTGTAGCATATTATTGATCGTGCATTTCCTCTGCTCTTTAAGAAACTTCGTTAGTTTGTTATTCGAAGCAACTGACGGTTGGAAATTATATTCTATGAAGCCCGCTTTATTATGTTGATAATTTCAAAGAAGGTAACCTTTCAAACATGCAGGTGTTCTTGATTATTCATCGTTTAAAATAACAATTCTCGGATTCTATATTTCACGGTATCCGATACAACTGACGTTGGTTTGTTACAACGAATTTTTTGCCTTGGGATTATTGATTTTCTATATCCTGGTGCGTTTTCTAATGCTATTACACGTTGAATTAAAATAAATTAAATTAATAATGCGTTTCTATTTGTTTTTAATACTGGTTTTCTTTATGAACCTATTACTTTTCAATCATTAATTATAAAAATACGCCAATACTTGTTCGTTTAAATTAAATAAATGAAATAAATTTTGCGCGTAAATAAATTGTTCGTTTCTCTATACAGGGTGTTTGAAATTGCATTGCTTACCCCAATTTAACCTTGTGAATCGATAACAATATATATATATATATATATATATATATATATATATATATATATTATATAGGAAGAATAATCCGGTGAATCAGAGGTTGCAGGTTCAAATCCTGCTGTAGCCGTTCTTTTAGTGGTTTTCAATTACTAGTTCGATTTGAAATGGTAATTCAACTTTAAATACAAAGTTGGGTTTTCATTTCATCTTAATAACTATTTATATATATATATATATATATATATATATTGTTGTGAAGCTTAGTCTCTAACTACTCGAGCCCCTCACGTTGGGAAGTCATAAATGTTGCGTAGTACCTCTGGAAATCGCCTGATCGCTAATTCGAGCCCCACTGTAGGGTCGACATAATGTTGCGAAGTTATACTTGGATTGACTCGTGCTTCACAATTTGGGTGCCATCAATATAGTGAAGTTTGCCGCGGCTGCTCCCTGTCGGCCACTCAACAATTCATAATATACCAACAAAGGCTCAAACCTGTACTGCTAAATCTAACAATTCTCGCTCACTGCCACCTCGCTGTAATCTAAAAGCAAATTACCACCCTACAATCATACTCAAAATAACGCAACTCACGAAATGCATCACACTTTATTTACATGAAATAAATATTACATGTTCAAAACTCCTTTCATTATATACAATGATGTCACTTGTATTATTAACAAATCCTTTTCAAAAATGTATTTGAATTCACTAATTTTATTAAACAAATACCCTACTAAAGTAAGAAGGCATAACCCTATACCTAACTTTAACCTTTGTCCTAATATGAGCTCATAGTAAAACTCTTTAAACTTGCGCGCAAAATAATAGCACTGCGATAATAAAATTAAGTTCCCTTTACTTTGTACATAGCCTGGTTATTCTTACATTAATTATCCCTGACTACCTAACCAAGTTTTCATCTACATATAAAGTCCCATAACATTTTCAGTTCATCAATTTCATAAAGAATTATCACTCCAAAGCACAAAAATAATAAAGTAAACAGCCAATCACCATCACAAAAATGTTTTATAAAATTTGTTACCTGGTAACTATTTTCCTGCAGGTCTCAGCAAACCAGCCCTCGACGATAATGCCGTCTCAAAAGACTCTCGGCTATGGAACCGTTCTCCAGGTTAAATCACCATTCCTCCTAGCACGCTACTATCCAAATCTTTCCTCATTTACCATAAACTAAATGCATCTAAACTTCCACAATTTTCCATTATATTTCCATTTATAAATAACCTATGAATAATTGCTGCATTCACCATTAAATTCCAAATTTTGAAACTATTTATACGCTCAAACACCAAAAAAACTGTAGTTGGTACTTACATGCGTAATACACGCTTCGTTCTTAACTCTATATTTATTAGAAGCTTTTCAATATATCAACTTATCATCACAACACACCAACTAGTGTGCAATTACAAATAACTATATACAATCACTTAAAAGTATTCACTACTAGAGTTACCATCGAAGACAAGCAAAGAAAAAGTAAAAGAAAGTCACCCTCTTCCAGAGTGTTTATATAAGGACAAAACGTACCCCCTGTTTCTAAAATCCGCACGTACTCAACAACGTATAAACAAACATTCCTAGTAAACCGCCAACCGTCTGCTTGCTTTCAGAAATTACAGGCATAACCGTCGCCAATTTCAAGTTAAAACACCAACGAACGGTTCTCATTTTTCCGTGAACTACAACGTACAAACAGATAAAAATTGTTCGAAAACCGCCAAATGTCCGTGCGTTCGAGGAAAACTAGCCTCAGCGAACATTGATTCTCGCTACATTCACGCCTCTCAACTCAACCAAACATTTCTTCTCACTTTCTTTTGTATATCGCCTTGTTCCACTCATGCTTTATTCTTACGAACCCCCAGTTGGATATCTGCCCTCTCTAACACTAAAACTGCTACGCGTCTGCATGTAACGTCCAATTATACCAATCAATTTCTCTCTATATTTTCGATCGATACAAACATCTTTCGTCTTCCGTTATCTACAAGCTACAGAATTGTCTTTGTTCCCTTGTTTGTTATGAAATCTAACTGATATTTAGGCTTTGCATCTGTCTTTCATATAATGTGATAAAGTCCGTCTTTGTTTGTGCTATCGATCCGTGCCTGCGTTTCAACGTTCATTTACATTTTTGGAAATTATTGATTTTCTTACTTACCACTAACAAGCTCGTGTTTTAAATGCTATATTGAAATGTTTCTTGTTTACTAAAAATATCGATCCTATGCTAAATAATGTGAAATGCTTTTACATCCTTCTACTCTACCTTAAATTATAATAAAAGTGGTATTTTCATCCTGTTGCTTTTAGCCCTTAGTGTCTTACTCTATAAATATTATGCTATTTCCTTACTAAATAAATGCAAAGCAGCAACTAAAAACAAATTATCTAAAATACCTAATTAACTTTTTCATAGCTCGAGTCTACACACTCTAGTTTGATTTATGACCTACTTATTTATTTTTAAGCTACAAATTACACGATAATATATATATATATATATATATATATATTGACGTGATAAGGGGTCACGAGAGGTCATTGAAACCCAAATTCTAAAAATAAATTCCACCAAAATATAATAGAATCCGGAAAAATGGAATTTTCCGTAAATTCACGGTTACATCCTGTAAAATACAAGCGTACTTTTATTCATTAAAGTGCCATGCAAAAACGCAAACTGCTTTATCTCATTACAAATAAACTCGGTCATTCAATTACAACTAACATATTGTGGGTGGCTCGTATAATTGAGCAATTTTCCAAACGTGAAAGCATTTATTAAAACAGTATAAAGTGTAAAATAGAGAAAATATTCAAACTATGAAATGGAACCTAACAAAGGTTTTAATTATTGTTTTAGTACAAATGTTAATATTAATATTAAAATCGTTTTTGTAACTGGAAATATAAATATTTATCTGATATAAAACTAATTCTTTGCATAATGTTAATTTTTAGTTCAATTGATAGTAGTAGATCTTGTAGAAAAATTATTGTTGTTAGAACTTTTAGCTGATGGATAACGCTCCCTCTGAAGTATTTCAATAATTTCTTTTGTTACGATATATCTTGTTTAACAATTATGAACTAGGAAAATCCTTTAGGAATCTCTTAAAACCTAAAATGTTTTGTAGTCCAATAGTTTTCTTAAGATAGTTGAACCAATATGAGAGTATATATTTTTCTAGGGTTTGATAGCTGTTCAACATTTTGTTTTGACAACTAATTGATATCTGCTGTGATTAGTCTGGATTTAGATCTTCTGGGGATTTGTTAAAAAATCTTGTCCATGAAAGATGCCACTAGATTAGTTCTAACACATTTAGAAAGTTATATTTCTTGGAACTTTAAAATTTAAAATTTTCTTTTTGCATTTATAGTTTCGTTTAATTATTTTTTACCTTATATCTTTTAGGTTCGAATAATGGAACAGAAGCTGGCATGGTCCCAATCCAATGATTCAAATAGCCAGATTACACGTCTAGAGGACGAAATACAAGAACAACGACAATTAAGGTTACAAGATGCACGGCAAGTAGAAGCTAAAGCAGCTAGAATTAAAGAATGGGTAACAAATAAACTCAGGGAACTAGAACATCAAAATCAGTTTTTAAGAGAACAAAATATTAAGTGTAATCAACAACTCGAATTATTAAAAAATCATATTGCGTTAAGTGATAGACGTAGATCTGAAAGCTGTTCACCAGTACCTAGAAATCAAATTGCTACTGGTCAAAGTATATCACGATCTGCCAGGCATCGACGACATCAATCAGTTTGCATATCTGCCAACTCATTTGAACAATCAGGACCAAGTGCTAGTTTTATAAATAGTAATTTTGTAACTAGTAATTCAAGCATGGATCCTCTTTCTGAAGATCTACGAATGGCTGTTGATAATTTAAGTATAGGGAGAATGACCACAGGCAGTGCTTCAGATCCAGATTTAGCTCATGATTATGCAGAAATATACACTCCCAGTAGAGAAAAAGTTAATTGGCCAAGAGCACCAACACCACCTCTTCACAGGTTTCCTAGTTGGGAAAATAGAATATATCAGGTATGTTTGCATTTAATTAAGCAAAACTTTTATGCAATTTTTCAAACATTTTTGCATGTCTGTTTTATCTTTTAATATAAAAAAATTCTTCTTAATCCAAAAATTTGAAAAGGTTATTTAAGGAAAAGGTCAAAACATGTGTTAATGTGTTAATAGTATGCGTTTGTTGTGTAATGGATTGTCTGTGTGTCATCTTGTTAATGCTTCATAACAACAGAAATAACATTTATTTGCAAGTTAAAAATACAAACTAATTATACATTAAAGGCATGACACACAAAGAAAATATTTACAAAAGTTTTTGTGTGCGTACTTATTGCAAATGTCTTTTAACACTGAAAGCACTTTAATATATAAAGTTGCTAGATGTGATTCCATTTTGAAGAATTGAATGTTGTGGCTATATGACGACGACCTGGATCTGGTGTTGCATGTGGATGATGTCCTTTGTTAAACTGAATGCAATGCGGCAGCGACAGTGACTAGAAGAGGATTTCCATGCTTTGGTACACTGTGGCTGGTAGGCAGAGATGCATGCATATGGGCGATGCCCTTGGTTAATAGAAATTGGAGCGAACAGGTGGCTGAATGTCCCCAATCCTGGCGTGCATGTTGGTGTCGCGTGCTCTATGAGGTAATCCTGTTGACTTCGAAGGAGGATCTGATCCAAGTTGTGTTTTAGTGGGCTCCTGCATCTGTAGTGTGGTTATAAATAGTTTACTGTTAGATTTGGTGGTCACAATGAGATCATCCGAAGGAAAGCCGTTAGTGCACGAGGAGCTTGGTGACTTCTGTCTTGCACTATCTTAAATGTTCTCTAAGAAGCTTGGTGACTACCTTAAGAAAAGAACAATTAAGATGTAATGTGCTCTAGCATTTGGAGCTCCTTTTATATCCTGGGTTTGTTTGTATTGTACGTTCTGACGGTTCTATTATGTATTTCGAGGGGTGTTGGACGAGTCCATTATTGTTTAGAGCACGTTTTAAGCAGGTAAATTATTTTTATTTGCATGCTGCGTGCTTGCTGGTCATTACTTAGGAGTATGGTTGGTTGCATACTCCTACATGCCATTAATTATTTATTGCTTTTATGAAAACCAATAAATATTTTTAAAATGGAATTATTAAGACTGAAACTATTTTACAACAAATACATCACAAAATAAAAAATATATAGGTGTTGGCAAACTGGATTTATTGTGATTATTGTCTGTGAAGAAAAGTTCTTCCTACAAACAACATTCTTCCATATATATTGCTTTGTAGCTTCCACAGGTACCATCAAACAGATCAAAATCGTGCCCCACAATTTGGGAGCCATAATAGCTGTGTAGTTTAGGCTCTAACTACTCGAGCCCCTCTGTTGGGAAGCCATAATATTGTGTAGTTTACCTCAGCTGCTCCGGTCTGGCTCGATTATACACTTATAAATATCACCAACGGCGCTTACCTGGATTGCTCACTCTACTTACTGCCGCTCACTGCCTAGCTCAGCTGTCATCTAAAATAAAATCACCCCCTTCAATCATACTCAAAAAATAATGCAACTCACAAAATACAACACACTCTATTCCCACAAAGTAAATATAACATTTTCAAAACTCGTATCGTATTTACAATTGTATCACTTGGATTAGTAACAAATCCTTTTTCAAAAATTTTATTGAATTTTGATAACCTCAAAATAAAACAAATACCCTATTATAGTAATTGAGCTTTTCTGATACCTGACATTAAACCCCAGTCTTAACATGAGCTCATAGTAAAACTCTTTATGCTTGAGAGCAAATTTACAGCACTGCGAAAAATAAACTAAGTCCCCTTTACTTTGTACAACATCGGGGTTATCTTTATATTAATTATCCCTTTTCTACCTCAACAAATTACCTTATACATCTAAAGTCCTTTAAAATCTTCAGTTCATAAATTTTTAAAATAAAATCACTCCAGAGCACAAGAAAAATAAAAAGAAACACAGCTAACAACTACCACCAAATGTTTTTATAAAGCAAGTTACCTGGTAATCATTCTCCTGCAGGTCTCTGCCAAACAGCCTCGAAGTAGATGCCGTCGCGTATAGCGTTAGGCTGTGGAATCGCTGTCAGGTCAAATCACCATTCCATTCGTCACGCTACTATCCAAATCTCACTTTATTTGCGTTAAATCAAATTGCATCCAACGTCCAAAAATTTGCATCTTACTTTCATTTATCAAGAACCAATTCAGAATTGCGGCATTCTCCAATCAATACCAAATTTTAACCAATTTCGTATGTTACAATCACCCAAATTAAACTACGCTTCACTCTAAATACTTTCTATTCATTTCAGATTTGTAATTACTTGAATTATCACAACACATACTAACTTGTGTGCACTTATAATTAATTATATTAACTCAAGTACTGCATTATTAGAAGTAAACTTGAAGACAAGCGAAGATGTTAAGAGAGCCTCCACCACGTTCAAGGAGGTTTTATAAGAAATCCTGGACCCCCTGTTTTGAAACGTTTCTGGTTTACTAAAAATAGCGATCTTATGCTAACGAACTATGCAAAAGCTTTTACATCATTTAAACTACAATTAAATTATAATAAAGCCATATCTTTAAGTTGTTGCTTTTGACCATTCTTGTCCTACTCTATAAATATTGTTCCTATGCTATAAATGCTATTCTTTACTAAAATAAGTGCAAAGCTATAATTAATTAACCTTAAATTCCTACATTAAATTGACTACGCTCTAACTTAATAAACCAAATACCTAATTATTTTACTCGTATATTGTGCCTACATACACTAGCTTGACTTAAGACCTGTTTATGTACCCTTAACCTATTAATTACACGATAATATATATTACTAGCTCGATTTGAAATGATCATTTGGGCTTTGTATAAAAGTCTAAGTTATTATTTCATCTTATTCACTATAATACGATAGTATTTATCAACTTACCTTGTGTAATTAACTACCTAAAATATTTATATATATATATATATATATATATATATATATATATATATATATGTTTCTCTCTTTTTGTCTCTTTTTACTTTGCTAATAAATTATTCTTTGTCATTGTATTTAAAGATGATGTTCGGTCTCTTTGTCGCACGTTCGCGTGGTTAATTTTAAGTTATTTAAATTTGTAGTCGTAAATCTAGTAGTAAAACTGTCATCCCTTGTTCCCTTATATCCTGCCATAAAAATTCCTTGTGCATTTGTGAATAAGGTGGACAGAGTAGTGAACAAACACTTTCTTATGGATATTGAAGCAGAACGGTCGTCGGTTTCTTCGTTCAGTACCGTAAGTTAGTCAAGTGCCGCAGACTTTCGTTGTTAAACCCCTAAAAAACACAGTGCAAGTGTAACGTAACATAGACTCAATTCGCATACAGTCCACTTGGTTGAAAGAATAGGAACTGCAGCTTAGAAAAACACAAAACACCGTGGAGGTAAGTCGATTTATAAATTTATAAGACCCCCCGCGCGTGAACAAAATTGGCCTTCATCGCTGGATCTTTAATTAAATAATTAGTTCATATCCTTTAAGCTCCTTATACTTAAATTTATAAAATTGTCGTAGTTTTTATTATGGTTAAACGTGTTACACAGAAAAGAACATCTTGCTTACACATTTACTGTAGATTTTACAATACATTCCTTATCCTTTGTGGCAAAGATTAGGGTCGTCGTCGGTATCCTTTTATGTAAACTATTTATGAGGGTTATTGTATCGTAAATCTTTACCTTATTTGTCACTTCAAGTTGGAGCAACCATTCGGGTTCATGCAACTTGTATAACAAAGGGGTTATTGGTATTTATTTGAAACCATAAAAGCTTTGTCGGGGCAAGCACTGTAGTTAGGTGCATTTTTCTATTAATAATTTAATTTCGTAGATGAATTAGTAATTTAGCGTATTCGAGTTACGCATTGTTTTTACATTAATTTTTATTGTCGTTCATTAATCATTAATTAAATATGGTTATATCAATTGATAAAGCTATTCTTGAAGCTAAATTTGTAGTTAAAAGGTTGAATCACATTTACAATAAGATCAACCAACCGGAAGACGTATCGATTGCTTTAATTAGAGCGTCGATTAAAACTGTCGAACAGATTGAAACGCTTTTCAAATCCTTTTGCAAGGATATTTTCTTTGATGAAGAAAGTGAACAATTGGATGAATTTTCTGCTCTTAGGGTGAAAATCGATGATTATCTATTAGATATTCGTATTATCGCTGAACAATGCGAATTAGATCGGGTAGAAAATAAGCCAAAGGTGGAAAATATGAATAATTCCTTTTCGTCAAACTGTGCAATTCGCTTGAAACATCTTTCAGTCCCCCGCTTCTCCGGACGCATATCAGATTTTGAGAGTTACAATGCAATCTATAAGCGGTTGATTCATGATAATGTCAGTTTGTCACCCGTTGAAAAATTTTGCCATCTCGTTGATACATTAGATGAGTCGTCGCGTGCGTTGATAAAACACTTGCCATTAAATGAGTATGCATACGTGGAAGCCTATAAAATCATTACTAATCGTTTTCAGTCCAAGAGGTTATTACTTTCAACATATTTTAATGCTCTTGAAAAATGCCCTAAGGTCAGTTCCTCAGACTCTCATGCGGGACTCCGGCAATTAATTAGTTGTTTTGATGAAAATATATTCGCGTTAAGGCAGATGGAAATAGATTTATTAGATTTCATGTTGTTCAATCTGTTATCAAAAAAATTAGATACAAACATTTTAAAGCGTTTTGAATTAGGAAATAGTGACGAAATTCCTTCGTTTAAAGATTTAAGGTCGTACATTGAAAAACAATGTAAAGTGTTGGAAATCAATGACATTGCTTCAGGAACATGCTTAAAGGCTCGAGATTCCATTAAAGAAAGAGAAAAGGAAGGTTTGTTAGCACTTGGCTAAAACTTTTTAGTTGGTACCACCAATGATGTTAAAATTGTAGTTTCTGTCAAGCTGTGCATCCTATTTATAGATGTAAGCAGTTTCTCGATAAAACCCTCAAGAAAGATTTGAGGTGGTAAAGCTTAAAATCTTTGTATCAAATGCTTGAATACTTCACATTCGATGAAAAATTGTACGTTAGATTGGTCGGTAGAAAATGTCATCAGTCGCACAATTCGTTGCTTCACTTCGATAAACAAGAAAAATCGGTGTCGCCACGCCGACAAACCCATCGTCAAAGGTCAGCGTCTCCTCTGAGAGCGGCGCCTAGACTTACTTCTACTAGTAGACCTAGTGAAGACAATCTGTCGTCGTCGGTTGTGCATGAACAACCTGCCACTAGCTCGTTGATTTCGACATCATTAGAACACACAACCACGCTGTTAGCTACGGCAATGGTGTCGGTGCTTGATTATACAGGAACATTGCAATCTGTTCGTGTAATATTAGATAACGGATCCATGGAAAGTTTTATGACTGAAAGGTGCCGTCAGAAATTAGGTTTAAGGAAACGGAGAGCCAATGTCACTGTTCAAGGACTTGGCTTGAATTCGTCGTTGGTGTCTGGTGCACTATCGTGTGTAGTCAGCCTCGGGAGCACGGTCTCCAGCATATGGAATTGATTGTTATATTTTACCTAACATTTGTAATCAATTACCTTCGTCGTCGATAGGGGTCAAGGAATGGTCGCATACTCGAGGTTTGGCCTTAGCTGATCCTAATTTTAATGTTCCTGGTAAAATTGACATGCTACTCGGAGCGGAAATCTTTGCTCAGGTTTTGTTGAACGAGTCTCGTTGGGGTGTCGCTAACGAGCCAGTTGCTATTAAAACAACCTTTGGTTGGGTTTTAACGGAAAGGTCGTTTCCCGAATAGTTCTATTACGTCGTTGTGTGCTTTCGTTGAACCCTTAGACAGTGACATTCGTCGATTTTGGGAATTAGAAAATATTCCTTCAAAAACACATTTCTCCTGAAGAAGAAAGGGTGAAAATCAATTTGTGGAAAGTTATAGACGTAACAAGGACGGGCGTTTTGTAGTGTCCTTGCCCTTTAAAATTTCGGAACCCTCATTTGTGGGTACGAGATCAATTTGTATTAAAAGATTTTTGTCGTTAGAACGTCGTTTGTTAAAAATCCTGAATTGTATTCAGATTATAAAAAATTTATGGAGGATTATTTGACAAGCGGGCACATGGTTCAAGTGAAATCGCTTGAAAATTCGTCGGGTAATGAGAAAATATACTACATTCCCCATCATGCTGTACATAAGCGTGACAGCACTACCACCAAATTGCGGGTGGTTTTCGATGCTTCGTGTCAGGATCAATCTGGAAAGTCGTTAAATGATAGCTTGGCTATTGGCCCTGCTTTGCAAAAGGACATTGCAGTTTTGTTATTGCACTTTCGTGTACATCCTATCGTAATTACAGCTGACATTAAACAAATGTATCGACAGATTTTGGTTAAAGATACTCATCGTGATTATCAACGTATCGTCTGGAGATTTTCTCCGTCAGATCCTATTATGGACTTTAAGTTAAATACTGTGACTTATGGAGTTTCGTCGTCGCCTTTTTTGGCCTTGCGTACTGTTCAAGAATTGGCAAGGTTAGAATCAATTAATTTTCCTTCGCGTCATCGGTATTGGCGGCGATACCTATGTTGATGACTTAGTCACTGGATGCAATTCGATTAAAGCTGCTAATCAATTAATTGGTGAATTGAATAGTATTTGCACTAGTGGTGGTTTTCAATTAAGAAAATGGAGTAGTAATTGCCGGAAGTGATGTCCAACTTGAGGGAGTCCAGTTCGGACGCAATTACATTTCAAGATAAAGATAGTGGTTCAATAAAAATTTTGGGCCTTTCGTGGCGTGCTCTTACAGATGCATTTTATACAACTTAGACGTTGAAGAGCGCACTTGCACTAAGCGTAATATTTTGTCGGATATCGCAAAATTTTTGATCCTCTCGGGTTGATAGCACCTGTAGTACTGTTCGCTAAACGTTTAGTTCAAGATCTTTGGCTTTTAGGTCTCGGTGGGACCAAGAGCCTCCATTGGAAGTCATACAAAATGGAAACATTGGTTGGGTGAATTGCCAGCGGTTTCGAATATTGAGATTTCGCGTCGCATCGTATGTCATAATTTTAAAAGGGTGGAGTTGCATGGATTCTGTGATGCTTCTGAAGCCGGGTATGCAGCTGTCATCTATTTCCGTTCGTTCGATTTAGAAGATAATATTACCATATCATTAGTATGCGCAAAATCGAAGGTTGCTCCTACTAATCGCGTTTCATTGCCCGTCTCGAATTGTGTGCTGCCGTACTCTTGGCAGATTTAGTAGATTTCGTCAAAAATACTTATACAGATATTTTATCATTTAGTAATATTTTCGCGTGGTCAGATTCTACTGTTGTTTTGTCTTGGATTCGGTCTTCCTCGCATAAGTGGAAGACATTCGTTAGCAATCGTATTTCGCATATTCAAGAACGTATTCCTCCATCTTCGTGGTTTCATGTTAAGTCTCAGGATAACCCTGCGGATTGTGCCTCACGTGGACTTTTGGCTTCAGAGTTGGTTCATCATCCATTATGGTGGACAGGACCTTCTTGGTTAGTGCATCGTAATGAAGAATGGCCAGTAACATCGCTGCCAAAACTTATCGACTCATCTCAGATGGACGTCGAATATCGTACTCTGTCGTTAACAGTCGTTATGTCTGACAATTTCTTAGATATGTTGTTGGATAAATTTTCAAACCTGCAGAAAATTTGTAGGATTATTACCTGTATTCGTCATTTCATTCGTAATGTTCAATGTCCAGATTTGCGTTCAAAATATTCTGATGGTTTGTCTCTAGCTCAGCAGCAAGAGGCTATACATTTATTGATTAAAAGAGTTCAAACAAATGTTTTTGCTCAAGACATTGTAAATATTAAAACTGGAAAACTTGTTAGTAAACAACTTCGTAGCCTTAGTCCGTTTCTAGATAGTCATGATTTGTTGAGGGTGGGCGGTCGCCTGCGTAACTCAGAGTTGTCGCATGATGCAAAATTTCCAATTTTGCTTCCTCGGTCGCATCGGTTGACTGAACTTATTATATTAGATTGTCATGAAAGACATTTACATCCTGGAAATCGAACAACTCAATTTTACTAACTCAAAATTATTGGATCTTGTGCGCCAAGAGGGCTATTCGGCAATGTCTGAAATCCTGCATTCGCTGTTTTCGTGTAAACCCTGTGGCTTTATGCCCCCTATGGGGATTTACCAGCTTCTAGGTTAACTCCAGGTAAGGCGTTTTACATACGGGAGTCGACTTTGGTGGACCTTTCTCTGTCACGATGAATCGTTGTCGTGGCGCAAAATCATTGAAAGCGTACATTTGCTTATTTATTTGTTTCAGCACTAAAGCCATCCATTTGGAACTAGTGTCTAACTTGTCGACAGACGCTTTCTTGGGTGCTTTACGTCGATTTATTGCTCGAAGAGGCAAATGTATTCAAATCCATTGTGATAATGGTACTAATTTCGTTGGGGCCTCTCGTGAAATCTCTCAATTGATGCGCCATTCGGCAGGCGTTGAGGGAATCGAATTTGTTTTTAATCCTCCTGCTGCTCCTCATTTTGGTGGGTTGTGGGAGGCCGGGATTAAATCGGTAAAATCCCATTTAAAGAGAATTATCGGTGAACAAATTTTGTCGTTTGAAGAATTCTCGACAGTATTGATTCAAATTGAAGCGATTCTCAACTCACGTCCACTATGCGCACTGAGTTGCGAACCGCATGATTTCTCGTATTTGACCCCGGGTCATTTTCTTAATGTTGAACCAGTTTCAGTGTTACCAGATCCAGATTTGTTGTCCATAAACCCCTCTCGTTTGAATCGCTGGCAATTGTTGCAGCAAATGCAACAAGGGTTTTGGAAGAAATGGAGTGCTGAATACCTGCACATGTTGCAGCAGAAAGGTAAGTGGTTGAAGAATTCCGCTACTTTACCTATTGATTCGCTTGTCCTCTTAAAGGAAGAAAATAACCCCCCTCTACAGTGGCGTTTAGGAAGAGTAGTAGATGTTCACCCTGGTAGAGACGGTATCGTTCGGGTAGCTACAGTCAAGACATCCCAAGGGTTAGTTAAACGCCCCCTAGTGAAACTATGTTTACTGCCAGTTACTTGATATTTAATGGTATGTACACGTATATTCACTTATATAAGTTTGTCGGTTAGGTTTCTTAGTTAATAGCTCTAATTAGTTTTAAATATAAAATAAGTTAGTTCATACTTATTTTGGTGGGCGGGATGTTCGGTCTCTTTGTCGCACGTTTGCGTGGTTAATTTTAAGTTATTTAAATTTGTAGTCGTAAATCTAGTAGTAAAACTGTCATCCCTTGTTCCCTTATATCCTGCCATAAAAATTCCTTGTGCATTTGTGAATAAGGTGGACAGAGTAGTGAACAAACACTTTCTTATGGATATTGAAGCAGAACGGTCGTCGGTTTCTTCGTTCAGTACCGTAAGTTAGTCAAGTGCCGCAGACTTTTGTTGTTAAACCCTAAAAACCTCAGTGCAAGTGTAACGTAACATAGACTCAATTCGCATACAGTCCACTTGGTTGAACGAATAGGAACTGCAGCTTAGAACAACAAAACACCGCAGAGGTAAGTCGATGTATAAATTTATAAGACCCCCCGCGCGTGAACAGATGTTGCTAAAGCATGCTACAAATTGCACATTCATTCAGTGAGTCAGAGCTGTTTTTTGTTAAATAAACTAATTATTTAATAAGGCTTTAGTGTAGTACTTTAATTAATGACAAAGGAAGATGAAATTGGTATAAAAATGTAGTTATAAAATTATAATTTATAACATTTCCTGGCATGGTGGTCTAGGAGAATCCCCTTAGATGCGCTAATGGTATCCTGGTGCATATTTGCCTCTGGCATCTGAAATTTTCATAACATAATATGCAAGGTTACACTATTTATTAATAAAATAATATACACATTTCCTTCTGTTTATTTAAAACACTGTAAAATTTGAAAGTAGTCCCATACAAGAAAACTTAATTTGTAAACAGAATTAAATTGAACATTATTTTTGAAAAAATGTGTATAATATAGCACAAAGAAATAAAAATAAATTAGAACTTATGTTGAGTAGAACTTTTTGTTGTTTCTTTTTTGTAAATTGTGGAATTAAATCATCAATTCTTTTAGTAGATCAGATTCTATAGATATTATAGCAAGATTACTTAGTTCATCGGCCATCTTAAATAATTTTTGTTTTATTTTTCTCCAACTTAATGTTTTATTTCAGACATCATTGCTGGCACATTAAATTTGTGTTGAATGTTTCTTGGCTACAACTTTTTAATATCTATACTGCTTAGCAACATCACCAGTAACTTAAGTGTTTAATATCTGTATCTTTATCGAGAATTTGTACCTCTGCAAAAGCCCCAGTATTCGAGTCTCTAATGTTATGTAATGCATTTCCAGAGTAGAAGAACGTTATAAACAAATTTTTTCTTCTCTCACGTGTTAGTTAGTCTCAGTAAATTAAGTTAAAATGTTTATTGATTCAAAATGCAAGAATGGAATTAGAATAAATAGTTACATCCTATTATAACCCTTTTTTGTTCGCTCTTCCTATTTTAAACTAATTTTAATTTCAAAAGACCAAGATGTGCATGGCTTAGGTATTTTTAGACATGCATTTGTTAATAATTGTTTAATAATACATTATGAATATTTAGTTATTGGTACTTGGTTTACTGTTTGATGAACTCTGCAATTGCAGTTGGACTTCCATATGTTGTACTCTATACCTCAGTTTGCTACAGTGTTGTTGCATGAATGGCTTCTACGGGGTGATGCAGCTCTCCTATGATATCCCCAAACTTTTTCATTTTGTACAACGTAGGATAGCTAGTATGTCTAAGGAGCTAACAGTTCCTCTAACCTAAGTAGCTAACTACTGTCAAAATTATTTAGTATACATATATACCTCTAAACGAATATCAGTTCAGAACAAGTAATTAACTTCAAATCAAACAAATATACTTAGAAATGAGTTTGAATAAGTACTGAAGAGTCTGAAAAATATTATAGATAAGGTGCATGCAGAAACTTTGCTGTACAAGCAGTAACAGAACGGCTCTTCCAACTTGTAACTTAAATGTATGAGACAGGCAAGGTACCCAAAGATTTCAAACGTACCGCCATAGTCACTATACCAAAAAAAGAAAGGTGCGGATAGATGTGAAAACTTTCGAACAATAGGGTTTGACAGCACACACATAAAAAAATATTAACTAGAATTGTACAAAGATGGATGGAAAAATGTGCTGAAGAAATACTAGGAGAAGATGAATTTGGGTTTAGGTGAAACTGGGGAACACGGGAGGCTCTTATAGCTATAAGGGTGTTAATGGAAAAACAATAAAAAAAAGGAGAAAACGTGTTAGGGTTTGTAGATCTGGAAAAAGCATCCGACAATGTAAAATAGGAGAAAATGTTCAATATACTCAAAAAGATTGGAATGAGTTATAGGAATAGACAAATAGTACATAGCATATACAAAGAGCAAACAGCAGTAATATAATTAAAGTAGGAATGTAGAGAAGTAAATATTAGGAAAGGGGTGTGACAGGGATTTGTGCTATCCCAATTAATTTTTAATTTGTATATCGAAGAAGCAGTGAATACTGTCAAATACAGGAAGACATTTGGAATTCTTATGCAGGGACAAATGATTGATATGCTTAGATTTGTAGATGATATAGCGGTGTTAGCATTTAGCAAAGAAGAGCTTAAAGCAGCTCTAAATTAAATGGAAACAGGAATAACAGAGAGATTCATTATAATTTGAATAAGGGCCGCTATACCTGCGGCTACGTCCCCAATGCTCTACCTGAAGGTACTACATGGGAAATAACAGAGAGATACAGTATGAGAATCTACGAAAATAAAGCTCAAGTACTAGCGTGAAAAGAAGGGGAATATAAGTCAAAACCATAATAAAAATGGAAAACGAGAATTTACAAGAACTACCTAACTGCTACCAGGGAAGCCAAATAACGCAAGATGGGAAAAGTGCATGTGATTAAGAACAAAGAGGTTTCAAAAATAGTAGGGGAAGAAAGAAATATGTGAAAAACAGTAAAAAAACAATTAGAGATAGGATGATAGGACACGTTTTAAAGTATGAGGGAATAGTGCAGAATATATTAGAAACAGAGAAAGGAAACACGAGAGGTATAAGTACATCTAGATTAGGCTATTGAACACAGATAGTGAAAGATGTATGCTGTAAAAATATCGGGGGAATGTGTGGGTTAGCACAGAATAGGAGACAACGGAGGTACGCATCCAACCTGTTCCAGGACTGAAGACCTAATCATGCTGATTCAAGCATTGTTAATTTTGGTTGTCAAAGGCATGGTTAGTACTATTGAATGATTTAATGCTAAAAAGTTTTTCTGTATGATTGTGGAACATGTGCATCAATTAGAAACCTAAGCTACACATCGAATGAGTCTTTTAATCCACTACAATTGTGGATACTCTGTTTTGTTCAAACATAATTATAGGAGATTGTACTTGTATTTAAGTTTACATAGGAAACCATATATCTTAGATGCCAGTCACTACATGGTGTGCAGCATGATATATTGTATATAATATATCATTTATTTTAAAATTGTTATTACTGTATATTTATTCATAGTAAGAAGGTTTCTATATAACTCAATTAACTGAAATGCTTTGATTTTTTAGGTAGCTGCTGATGGTTTAACATTAACTGGAACAACTCCAAGTGATATGGGACCTGAACAGGCAGGATATCAAGATATATCTGTACCTGTATATGCTACCGTAAAAGGAAGAGCAAGTCAAATTCGATCAATGCCCTTTACGGAAGATTCATCAGATGATTCAAGTGATGGTGAAGGAAACAACACGGCTGTAAGTACAAATGTTATTCTTGTATAGGCAAGGTATAAATGGTGCAATTGTCTTGAGAACATTTATATTTACAAAGGAAAGCTAAAAAATAGACATTGATTGAAAAATAAAACCTAAAAATATTGTAAATACTAATAGGTTCCAGTTTCGCAATTTATATCTGATGCTTGCAATTTGCACATCTACGAACATGAGTTAATTTCTTTTTATTTTTATAGTGAACAGTATGATGCTGTTTAGATGTTTATAAAAATCATGTAGTTTCTCATTTCTGTTGTTCAAAGTTATAAGAGTATTATCTGCATATAAAAGCTATACATTTGCTTTTTGTGCTGCCATTTTCAATATCTGTTGTTTCATTCTTTTCGTGTAGAAGATTATTATTTCAAGGTTTAAAGGTGTCTTTTGCTATTCTTTTTATATGTTTTAAAGTCGTACTGTTCCGAGTGAAGTAGATTGTGATCAGAACTGCTACGAGCAATGTTTTCTGGAAAGATTTGGTCACTTGTACTACTCTTAAAGTGCTTTATAAATATTAATAATATGTCTAAACTGACTAGAATATTAGTGAGTTTTTACAAGGGATGTTTTTATTATTATTACAGAGAATGTTGTTTATGCTAGTTTAGTTATATTGTTATGTTTGACAGCTAAAAATTCAACGTTGCAAAAAGTGAGGTTATATTGTAGAATAATATCAACAAGTATGGCGAAATGATATTTGTTATTTCCACTTTTGTGTTGGAGAAGTTTAGCATCGAATTTTGCAATTGGTTATTGTTTTATAAAATAGTGTAAAAAGCTAAATGTACTTTAATGATATGGTTTATTTTCATAATTATTAGTATAATGAAAGTATGATAAGGGAAAAAGTATGCATTCACATACTCACTATTATTTGAGGGTGTGAATTTACAAATTGTTACAAATAGCTCTGAACAAATCCCTATGATCTTAATTAATTTCTAAAACTTATTCTAACTAAGAATAATAAAATTAATAAAACATACATTTAGTCCATTAGCCTCCGGCATTGAGTTTTATCTTAAGGGATCGTTGGTTCCATTTTCCTAAATTTGTTATTACATGGTTAGAAGTTTTGCAAAATTATACATAGGGCAACCAATGCCTCTTACAATTGGATGCAGAATAGCATTTTTCTTGTGTATTTTTAGTAATTCATATAGCCATGATACATGAGTGTATGTTATACATGTTTTTCACTTTTGCTTCCTCTGTTAATGTACAGTTTTTGACAGTATAATTTGGTTTTGTAATGACATCCTAGGTTGAGTTTTTTAGCTTCCTGAAATTTGAATCTAGGAAATTTTCAAATAGTGGATAGTGTCAGAACTAAATACTATTACACTGTGTTTATCTGCTAATAAATCTAAACATAGTTGTCCAAATTTATGTGTGAAGAGGCAGTACAGGTTTTGTCTGGACTATGTATATACATAATATATTGATAAACATAGAAATCAGATTCCATCAAATTTAATATTTTTATATAATTATTTAGTTTATTTTGAAATATAGTAAATGTTTTAATATTTTTTATCTTGATAGGCAATTGATGGTACAAATACTCATAGTAGAAGTTCAGGTGATACATCTGGATCTAGTCCTGGTAAAAGAACAGCATCTAGTAGCAGTGGTTCTCCAAGTAAAAGCAAAACCAGAGGTTAATACTTTTTATTTTATTTTTAATTTATTTTCTTTAATTTTTATTTTGTGTTAATAATCTGTGTTAATTATTACACCCAGTTGTTTCAGACACCTCCTTTGAATCTGGAATGTCTGATGATTATGCTGTTCCTCCAGATGCACTTAGTTGTGATACAACTAGTTTAGAATCTTCGGTTTTAAGAACATCATACTTAGATAGTCCAAATAAAAGATTAGAAAATATTGAGAAAAGTGGATCACTAGCAAAATTAGGTGAGTATTGTTTAAAAGCTATCCTAATAATAAGGAATGATCGTAGGCGGGAAACTAAAAACATGGAGAAAACGATGGTTTGTTCTCAAGAATGGAATTTTAACATATTACAAAAGTCAAAGCGATATTAACAGAAAACCTCAAGGTCAAATATTACTTGATGAGATATGCAAGATTACACGAGCGGAAGGTTCTAATACATTTGAAATTGATACTGGTAAAAAGACGTACTATTTAACAGCTGATTCGATAATAGCTATGGAAGATTGGGTAATATTTACTTTACAGTCTAGCTCTTTAACTTTTACATATATCTTTTTAGGTAAGAACTTTACAGAATGTTCAGCGGACAAATGCCACAAAATTGCTATTAAGTAAAGAGGAGAACAAACCATTAGTACAGGGTTGGTTAACTAAAGTAAAAAATGGTCATGCAAAGAAATGTTGGTGCGTATTGATCGGTAAAATGTTCCTGTATTTTAAAAGCCCTACCGATACTGTATGTAAAGTTTTGTATACAACTTGAATTCTACATTAGCTTTTATAGAATCCTGCTGGACAGATAAATATGAGGGATGCTAGAGTTGTAGAAGTTGATCATCTTTCAGATTCTGATTCAGAAGATAAAGATTGTGAATCAACTGATTTGACACTAGGCATATTTCCAAATCACCAGGGACCTTCATATCTTCTATTTCCTGGGAAACAGGTATATGTTAATAGAGTTACTAACATTACATCTATACTTTAGGAAAAAGATTCATGGTTATATCATTTAACTGTTGCAAGTGGTGGAGGTCCTAGTACCGGAACACAATATGAACAGCTTATACATAAACTAATGGAAGTAGATGGTGATGCCAATTGTGTTTTGTGGAGGCATCCAATTTTACTTCATGTTCCGTGTGCTAAAGATGGTGCTATTCCCTCCTATTTTCCTTTAACAACTTTTCCTACAGAAGCATTACAAGTAAGTAGTACTAAGTACAACTCGGTTACTACAAATATCAATTTTAGGCTGAAGCTATCAAATTATTCAAGTGCCTTCAATTATTTATGTCAGCAGCAGTCGATCAAGCTGGCATAGATTACCACGTAATATTAGCTCAAAATGCCTTACAGCAGTGTCTGGACATGCCAGAACTCCAAGCTGAGCTTATATGTGCCCTTATTAAACAAACAAGCAAAAGTTCGCCTTTGCCTAAATTGGGAGTTCAGGTATCTACACAAAAATTGCTTAAAAAAAGTGTAAGTGTGCTTTTTATATTTGGTTTTTAGCATATTCAGTTACAATTTATGGATTTTTAAATTTCGCTTTATAAAGTAGATTTAATTGTTTTCAGATATTTCAAATTTTAGGTAGATGATTTATTAGGTAATGAATTTTACATGGATAGCCTTTAACAATATTTTTTAAATCACTCTTGCTTTTGAGCTGAAACGTCATGGTACAGTAGAACTTTCTTGGTTAATTGACTTGTTCATAGGAAACTTCTATGATATGAAAATTGAAATTGGTTTAAAATTCTGGCTGTACTATAGAAATTAATTTTGTTGCAAAAACTGTGCAAAGTTAATGGGGATTGATGTTTTTATCTGTGAGAATGAGAACTTTTTTTATCAGATTTATTTACGTTTGATTGCTCTGAGATGCATGGTAGCATCGTGCTCTCTTGAATTGCTTGCATTTAGTCATATTTAGAACTAAATGTAACATTTTGTTGATTGCCAGTGTTTCCTTTCTGTTGATGTCAAATAGATCTTTGTAGCTTCCATTTTATATATAATAGTGAAACTTTGTATATAAGTATTTAATTACTAGGTAAGTAAGGTTTTAGAACACTTGCAAATGTAATGTATAAGTAGACACTTTGATATGACAAATTGAAGCATTTTTTATTCAGAAATTAATCTTCAAGCAGTATGTTACTAAGTGTAGTAAGAACCTTCTTCTGGTAGGCGGATAATATGTAAGTGGTTAAAGGTGCATTATAAGATACGATCTTGTTATATAAAAGGCTATGTCAACAAAGTAAAATGATATTGAAAGCTTATAGTAAATTAAGGATATTTTAATAATAAATAAGTTAACCAATAAAAATGAATTACATGTAAATTTTGAAAATGAACTTAGAACAAAATATTGTGGATTGTGGTTTCTAAAATGTACATTCTCTGGATTTTTAGTTGTTAAGAAATATGTTGGATTTTACATAGATAGTTGGCACAAAAAGAAAATTGTAATGTATCCAAGGTACTTTGTTCTTGTTGTTAGTTACCCATTTTTCGATAAAGCTGAGAAGTTGTGTTTCTTGTAGACTCCTGTCGTTCATTTAATAAATTAAATTTAAAAGTATTAATAAGCTTACCGAAGCAACTATAAGGGACAGCAGCATTGATAAATTATTGAAGGTTAAATATAACCATTCTATTGAGGTGAAGATAACTTCGAAGAATAGTTCAAGAGAATAGAGGCGTCCTAAATAGAATCATTTGTAGCAGCGTTCCAGGAGCAATGAGAACACTTTAAAAAAATCTTTTATACACTTGTTATCAGAATAGAAGATTATATCTAAATTTAGGATTTTATATTTCACCTCGTAATTTAGTCATAACAACTAGTATACGAGATATGTAAACATATCCTTACAACCAGGGTATAATGGAGGGCACAATGGTATCATAACGCCCGCTCATTATTCCCTCAGAAACAAATCCATTTTTTGGCTATTTTGCACCAAGTGTGTTATTAAGCTTTCTCATAGTTCTGTTTAGATTTAATGGGTAGCAAACTTTCATTGGCTTTTAGAGCTTGCTTTGCAATACAGCTGGGAACTCATGATCAGCCATTTAGCACTATTAATATTAAATAAATGTGATAAATGTCCAAAACATAGGAACGTCAAACTGTTTATTGTCGTCATGGAAAACATGATGTAGGTGTGTTTAATAGTTATATAGTAAAATCCGAGGTAAATTCTAAAATAGAAAACTTACCTATCACCTATTTTTTATTTTATATATGAGGTGAAATATAAAATCTTGTATGCACCACTTGTATTACTGAATGATAACGCCCATCGGGCATTATTATCTTAATAACACACTTGGTGCATAAATAGCTATAATTTCTGAACAACAAGTGTTGTGTTATTGCATTGTAAAGACAGACATTTTGTGGTTGATAAAGATAGAGACTGTAAATCCAAGTTAAGAAGTGTTGTGAGATTGCAATAGAGACATCATTACCAAAAAGTAAGCAGATTCTTTTTTATATCTACCCACATAAACTTGAACCTTATTAAAGAATTTGTAAAATGTTTGCCCTGAGGGATATTTTAATAATTAAAAAAAAAGTCGAGTCAAAGTCGTGGCAAGTAATAAAAAGGAAATATAATAGGCTAAAAGAAAATAACATATTTTGTGTAACGCTGATGGACTACAGTTCAGTAGAGCCCAGATACGTTTTTTTGTTAAACCATTTAATAGGGAGAATTATATATTTTATTTTAAATAAACATGCTGGTAAGGGGGTAATAATTATATATAATATATATTGCAACAGATCCAAAGGCAGGGGAGTTGAAAAGACATAAGTTAGGCAACATGAGCAACAACAGTATTTATTCAAGGTAGCACATTTATACGTAGAACAAAAGTTGATTGGGTTCAATAATGCAACTCCAAGTTGTTGGTGGCTGTAGATCTCATCAGGGTATACCATGTTCTGTAATGGAAGACTCTGAAGCGCTAAATAAATCAATGATGCATGTAGCTACAATGAATGTAATCCAAAACTGCTATATGTAAATATTGATATAGAAATGTAGTTAGGTTTTAAAACGCTCGTTTTATGTTATTGTGTTGTAAATTTAATATGTTATTGTGATTGTGAATCAAATATTTAGAACCATGTTGTTTAAAATATGTAAGGTATAAAACGTGTGTAGGTTTGAAGTCTGATCATTTTGATTAAGAGTAGTTTGAAGCATATGCAATTGAAATAGTGCACATTGATTGTTGAGAATTACAAAAACCAAGGTGATATGAGATATATGTTTACATTAGTGACCAATTGATTTTGAAAATAAAACAGTTTGGTTTTTTGGTAGAGGTTTCGCATTTTTATTTAATTGAAATTACAGTAAAGTTGATAAATATTAAAAGAGTTTTAACAGCAGTTTAAGTTGATTAAAGAGTTTATAAGAAGAGAGGTGTACAACCTGGATTATAATATCAAAGGGAAAAGTAGTGGAGCTCAGTTTATGTGTAGCTGGTTGTATTTTAGAAGCAACAGTTTAGGGAAGAGCAGCAGAGTTTTAGCAGAAATTTTTAACAAGAGTGAAGTACCGGAAGCGCATTGGAGTAAAAGGATTAGGACCAATATTGATCACATTTCATCATAAACAAGTAGTATCAAATCTTATGTAACAGTACTTAAAGCATATAATTCACCACTAATCCAAACCATATTTTCTATAGAGTAGATACGTGTGGAGGTTCCACAAATACAACCAGGCAATTGTAGGGACGACCACATCAATTGGACCCAACCACAGGTATTTAATTTCAATATAAAGACAGTAATACTTGTTTAAAAGTTGCATTATTGAACACAAACCAACAAAACCTAGTATTATCATTCAGATATAAGTTACGACAGCTTGTAAGATCAAATAAAAAGCTGTGGTAAGTTATTACCGACTGTGCAGTCGTTGAAATACATAGTTTAAGACTAGAGAGCGTGCATACAGTTGGTTTAGAATTCTAGAATAGGATTTATCTTGTAGTAAACCCAGGCAAGGTAGATTCTACCTAGTAAACTATTAATTACCTTGAGATTTATTTTATATGTATAAAGCAATGAGAGTCTGATAGTTGTAGTAGGATTTATTTTGAATTTAGACAATAGCTGTTTCATGTACTAATATAAATTCTTCGTAAAGGTGTCGGCAGTAAGATACACCCAAGTTGAAGTAAAAAGTAGCAAAATATTAAATATGAAGCATAGATAATACTAATATGTCAATTTGTAATACATCTAAAAGTTACTAAATAGTATTAGCACAGGTATGATAATATAGAGCACAGATAATACTGATTTGTCAATTTATAATTACTAGTAATCACTACAGCTAGAATTTACTATCAGTGCTAATCCAGTTATTATAAGATTAAAATTAAAAGTTAAAAATGATAGCCGTGATAATTTGCATAGAAATAATATAATATTGAATTATAATTTCATACTACTTAGTTTTCGCCACGTAATAAATCGCCTTAATGTATAATATGCTGTCTGAATAACGAAATATTTAACAGATTTACGAAATTTATAATATTGAGTTTCTGATTTTAGATGTTGTGAAAATCTATTGTAGAGTACCTTTGCAGCATAGATTACTGATTTTTTTATCAGCTCATAATGAGGAGCAATCATAATTTCTCAATCGTCCTGAAACTATAAAAGATTTCGTTGTCATATTTAATGCTAAACTAAGCTTTCATTAACATATTGGTCAGGTGTGTTCATCTGCATACCGAATCCTTGGTTTTCTGTTGAGATACACAGGAATTTAAAAACATGGAAACCTACAAAGCATTATACTGCTCACTATTGAGACCAAAACAGGAGTATGCATCATTGATATGGTTTCCAATGTCCATTATACAAATGACACTATTAAAGAAAATACAATGACGTTTCTAAAAAAAATTAGATTGTTTTTTATGGGGCATATCTTGAAAGAGGTTTTCCTCAGAAATACTTGCTTGCAATGTTTAACTTTCAAAGCTTACGTACATGACAGACGTTCAACATCTTCTATTGTATTTGTTTACAAAATAATTAATAATATTATAAAACGCTATGACTTACTTCATCAATTGATTTCAATATTCTCCATAAATCAATATGCAATCCACCGACTTTTGCTTGACCACGATATAGAACAAACTTATTATGTAGAGCTCCAATGTTTCAAGTGCAGACAAATGCGAATAATCTACCGGGAACAGTAGACATATTTTGCAGTTCCTTAAATGTTCTTTGGAATATTTCTAGTTTCACTTAAGGTTCAGAAAGCATGTAATTAGTTTTATTATGTATGCATGTAGGTAAGTATGTATGTACTAACTATTAAGAATTCTGCAATTGGCATTTGCTGTTGAATACTATATTCGAAAAAAATAAATAATCAATAAATATAAATTAGAGATTAAATCTCATGTGTTATGATCATGCCGTGGTCTCTGGAGCAGGTCCTCAGTGTGTTTTCTCATTAGACAGACCGATTCCAAGATGTAGAGTGATGGCAGCGTCAGAGTAGGCTCTGAAGTCGATTTGGCAGTGGTCTCTGTTTTTTAAATTGAATGTGTACTGTATTGCCCATTTTTGCAGCTTGAATATTCTTTTGAAAAGTTCTTGGCTACATGAACCCCAAAAGGGCAGGGCCTAGCGTAATTGTGATTCGATGAGGGCAAAATAGACTGTTCTTGCAATATTTGAAGTGAGTTCCTTGAATATGGTTTTAATTGCAAAACATACAGAAGATAGTTTGTATGATAGAATATCGATGTGTCCTGGCCAATTGAGTGAGTTGTCAAGTGTTAAGCCTACAAATTTGGTCGATGCAACATTTTGGATGTAGATCTCGACATCGAGTTTACAAAAGGTCCACACACATCCAAATGAATGGATTCATCTGGCATTGTAGCCTACTGTCTAGTCCTGAATTTTCGTCTGTTTTTGGTGTTTTTAATCAGCGGGTCACTTTACCCAATGAAGTTATGAATTACGCATAAGATTTTCAACTTTGTGTGAATACCTACCTTAACTGATATTTAAAAAGGGGAGTAGAGTAATATTTATGCAAAAAATATTTCTTAAAAATTAAAAATTTAAACAAATGTTTATAGAAATATGTGTACTTACATGCTTAAATTAAAGTAGCTACTCAACAACGACTGTACAAAAGGTGTGCAAAATGCCCTCACTTTTGTTGCTCTTCTGTGCCAGTTTTGTAGAATAGTTTGATGAACATAAACGTCATAGTTTCGTATTAATTTCACTGCATTACCAATACGTTGACGTAACTGCCCCACATTATCAGTGTTTGTGTTAACGCCATACCCTTTATCTTTTAAACTTCCCCACAAAAAGAAATCTATTGGATTTAGGTCAGACGAGTGTGCTGCCCAGGACATTGGACCTCCATGACCAATCCATCTTTGATCAAACTCCCGATTTAAATGTTGGCTTATTTGTATGGCATAATGGGAAGGAACACTGTCATGTAAAATCCATATGTGATGGCAAACTTGAGGTAGAATGTCATAGCACTTCTTCCTAATCATTTTGTACAAAATTTATATACATGTACCATCTAAACAGTGTTTCAAATAAACTGTGTTTAGCAATGGCTTGAAGTAGACATGTTTAATTCGCTCTACACTCCTACAATACTCAGATTGTTCTTTTTATACCCACATTAAAACTTTCTGTATCGCAACAGTTAATATTAGTTTGCTATTTCTCCTATTATAATGCTTACACGTGGTGATTCTAATAAAACTGTAGAAGCTGTTGATGACAGTATGCTTGAAAAAGCAGTAGCAAAGAATCGTTTTTTCTTAAGTTGGAGAAGTCATAAGGTCTGAAATCCATGCTGCCTTTGAAGATTTGAAACAATACTATAATGATGAATTAATGATTTTGCAAAATAAAATTAAATCTAGGAACTTGATCAATACAGGAGAAGAAATAATGTATGAATTTTTGGTGTCCTTGATGATATAGATAATGAAGCTGTTGCTACAACCAAGATAAAAAGATGCGAAAAAGTCAACGTAGTCATTACTAAATCTGAGTTGGGTTGTGCCTCCACCTACCAAATAAAATAGATGGAGTAAGACCTATTATTGCTAAATTTGTTTCTGGATTTGCAAAACACCAATTCTTTTCTAACAAAAGTAAGTGCAAAGGTTCAAAAATCATTATACGGGAGTATAGTTATAATACTTTAACAATAAGTGAAACCCTTCTGTAATGGGCCGTTAGTGACAATATCATTGCTGTTAGGTCACAAGAAAGACTTTTTATAATTTCTTATGTTAGAGTGAAATGACCTGTGTGCCAACTGCATTCTCATCCCACTTATAAAACACAAGTTAGTAGCGAGCAGACTCATCAAAAATGTATCGCTGCAACTGACTAGATATGTAACGTGCTGTCATTAATTTCACATTTAGCATATTCAATAAAGTAATCACATGTTATTATATCTTAGTGTATTATTCTCATGTTAGCTTCTCGATATTACAGTCCATCGCTCAACTTTGTCTTAGATCACATTATATCCTTATTGTGACTAATACAAAGTAAACAGGTCTTCGTGACAATTCGAAACTACACTTTACTACTCGCCTTTGTGTATCTGTTTAGCCCGATTATTCAGGTATATCAACCAGTTGCTATTCCTTAGTATGTCATAGTGTGGCGAGATCAGGTTTTCAAAGTCATAAGCGGCATTGCATTTCATATCTGCCCACTTCCTTTGGTTTAGATCAGTCAATTCAAGCCTTACTATTGAACAATTGTGCTTGAATGTATGCATTGGTGGAGAGTGGATGTGTGTTGGAATGGTTTATAGTCCCTCTAACTTTGATTATTGCTTATTCTTCGACAAAATCGAAAACTGTATTGCTTATGTTGAATAATATCAGTACATTGTCTTGTTAGGTGGAACTAATATAAATGTTTTAAGTACTAAACTAAATGTTCTAGCAGTATCAAATTTATTGGAATCACTTAATTTAAACTAAATTATTGTGCAACCAACTTAACTTTCCGCTACAAGCAGCACACTTATGATCATATATTAGCGTTAAATTTATTATTATTTGAGGTTTTGGTATAATTAATTGTAATGTATCATATATCAATTTGGTGCACTGTGCCATTGTTAAGTCTACTATAATCGTCCCACCGGAAGTTAAATATGTTACAAACTTTTCATCTATTGATGCTGTACTTAATCACAATCTCAATGCCAAATCTTTTCAATTTATATTTTATATGAGTGACATTGATACTAAGGTCTCTTTCTGATTATATTGGTGATATATGTTCATTGCCCTGTGCAGTTTATTTCGTGCCATAAGCTTTATGCACCTGGACTTACGGAAAATATAAAACTTTTCATAAAATTCCAGTACATGGCCAAGGCAAAAAATAGATCTATTCTTTTTTGCAGCCACTGGGATTACTACAAAATGCTAAGTAATTTTACTACTTCTGCTATCCTACAGGAGAAACGTGCATACTATGGGTATGTTGTTAATAATCTCTCACTCGGATCTTTGGAAAAAATATTAACATACTAGGATAAGACTCCCATTCAGGCAGATTTATCTGACCCCTGATGCAATTAACCAACATTTCTTAAACATCCCCATAGCAGGTTATACTGACTTACAAACCACAATTCTATACTATAGCAGTTTGGAGACCTTGATACAAAATCATTCTCAATTGCAATTTAAAACGGTTTCTGTAAGCGATATTACTAAAATAGTTGCATCTATTCAGTCAAACTCTTTTGATTCTGATGGTGTACATATTGATATGCTACGCTTTTGCTATGCTTTCGTCAGCATTTGCCTCTCTGAATCTAAATTTGCAGAAACTTTATTGGTGTCCCCCATTCCAAAAATAAAACTGCCTAAAGGCCTAAGTGACCTTTCGACCCATTAGCATTCTTTCTACTCTGTCCAAAATCCTTGAAAAAATCTTGTATGCACAGATCTCAGAATTTGATAACATCAATGATTTATTGCCTCAATGCAGCCTCGTTTCAGATGCAAATTTAGTTGCTCCACTGCACCCTTACATGTATCGCGATATTTTAAGGGCATCAGATCAGGAACTAATCACGGTCTTAGTGATTTTAAATTTATAGTAAGGTGTTTGACTCAATTAGCCATGACGTGATGTGTGCTGTTGTGCAACATTTTGGATTTTGCAAACAGTGCCAACATGGTCGTCGATTACCTAAGCTATAGGAGGTTAAGGGTAATGGTTAATAACTCTACATCCACTAATGCTCACATCACCTCTGGAGTTCTTCAAGGCTTCATACTAAGACCACTGTTGTTTACCATATCCAGCAGTCAGTTTATTAAATTTGTAAGGTACTGTAGTGTTTACATCTATGCAAATGACATGCAGTTGTTTATATTGTTTCCACCTAACGCCGTTGCTCATTCTATTAACTGTCTGAACAGTGATTTGGAACATATATTTTTGTCCTCAACCAAACACTCTTTCTTATTGTATCCACTTAAATCAAAAGTACTTATTTTTGGTGGTAAATTTTTTATCAACTCGATCATTGATGTATTAAGGTTAAAATCACTAACAACCTAATTCCTGTTGTATCCTGTGTGAATAATCTTTGTGCGATATTTGACAAAACATTTCATTTCAACAACGATATTAGTAGGCATATAGGTGAGGCACATTCAAATTTACGGTTTCTCTTTCCACATAGAAAATACTTAAACGTAGTAACCAAAACGATCCTATGCGACTCTTTCATGTTATCTAACTTCAATTTTTGTGCTCCACTTCATCACCTCTGTTTAAACAAACCAACTGAAAATATAATACCAAAGGTGCAGAACTCTTGCCTGGGAGTTACAATTGGCATGCATAACTTTCAATACATTACTACCTACCCCACGTACTTAATTAAATGTTAAGGTTCAATTAATGCAAATGCAGAATTTAAAGTTGTTACATGTATAGTTTAATTATCGGTGATGAGCTCGTCTCTGGGTTTTCAGTGGAGTCCAGTATCCTTACATTGAGAATATTGCTGCTTCCAATACCGGTAATACCCTAGGGGGAGAGGCAAGGTAGGTTGGAAAGATAAGTGAGCTCTACACACACAAGTGAAAATGGCATCCTGACAAAACACATCCGTTTCAATTGATTTCCAGTACTCAAGTAATCAGTTTGGTTCGTGTAAATCACTTCCATCGTTTTAACACTTATTTATAATTCCGCGGGATTGGCTCTTTCAAATTGGCTGGTGTCCTACAACCAATTAGTATAGAGAACCTCGACACTTCGATAATGTGTGTTCACAGTACATTCCTGAGAACAATAAATAAGCCCAGAAAATAGCTTAACGTATTTATATTTATTAAATCATTGTAAGCCTACAATGTAACTAATAATTAATAACATACGCAGGGCAGTATTCAGGAAACAATGAGGATTACTTTACTTTTATACTAAATACAGTCAATTTAATTAATATAAGAAATGTAAACTGGTTATCCAATAACTGAAACGGCATGTTACGGTTAATTCACTTAACATATAACAGCATTTTACACAATGAAAGATATCAATTGGCTTAATATGAAGTGCTGGCGTTTTCTACATTAAAATATGAGGGGGGGGCTATTTTCAGATTTTTTTAGTTTTAATATAGCCAACCTTATTAATTTCTTATCTAACAGCGTTCCTATAGGCAAAACTTACTGTTACAGCCACTTTAAATCATGTTTGAAAACTCTGTTACTCTCAGGTTTAAAATTCTACGGTACACTATTTAGGATAATGAGTATTACTTCTTGTATGCGCCTCTTGGAACGTCAAGGGGCACAATTAGAAATTGCCTGGAGTGCAGTAGGCAGTAAACCAGGGTTTGTAAGGTAGACAGTGGACTGTATAGATTAGAAGGAAATAAACATAGAATTGGAATACAAGTCACATAAATACTTAAAGCACTTACCAAGCACAGACATCTGGAGCACTAACGCGGCACCTTTCAGTACTGTTTCTGGCCAGAGGTAAATAGGAACGGAGTCAGGAACGGGTTATTTTAGGAAAGAGATTAGAGAGTAATATTTAGAATTGAAGAAACACGTTCGCGTTCGCGGATGGTTGTTAATCGACTCTTTTAAATTATGGTATTCCTTATCTCGCCTGGCTTGATAACGAATACCACGTTGGGAGAGCGAAATGGCGCGAACATAACCGCCCACCAAAATGAACATTTTTGAAAAGAAATATATTAGAAACTTGAAAAGAAAATTGTATTAGAACTGGGCATTTCCTCCCAGTAGTGGGCTACGGTTTACCCGCCGATGCTCGGGATAGAAAAAAAGCAAAATAAAACGCGATTTTTTTTTTAAAAAAAAACTAAATCTAAGTTGGAGAAAGAAACAAGAAAAAAAATTAGTTTTCTAAAGGAAGAGGTATTATTTTATTTACCGGCCGAGTGAGGGAACCGTGGATGGTTTTTACCGACACCACGCGAACAACACCATCGCTACCGGGAAATAATTGCTCGACTCGTCCTAACGGCCACGATAGAGGAGAAGTTTTAATCCCGGGAAGAAAAACAACTTGACCCACTTTGGGTACATCGGAGGAACGATTCCATTTGGGTCGTTGAGATAAAGTGAGCAAATATTCATTGGACCATCGCCGCCAGAACGACTGGGTAATTTGGCGCAGTCGTAGCCAGCGCGAATGCAAGTTTATATTTTCTGGCAGAGTTATCTCTGGCATACTTAATATAGGGCCTCAATAAGGAAATGACCGAGTCAAATAATCGGGGTTGTCTTTAGTGTCCAAGGAAAAGAAACACAAAGGTCGGCTATTCAATACGGCCTCTATGCAGTGAAAACAGTAGACAACTCTTCAAAAGTAAGAGGTTGTTTGCCAAGAGTGCGTAGCAATAGAGATTTTGCAGATTTTACCGATGCTTCCCACATACCCCCAAAATTAGGAGCATATGGCGGATTAAACTGCCATTTAACTTGGCGGGAAACCAATGCGGAAAATATTTCATCTTGGTTTTGATGAAGAAACGCACTAGCTACCTTTAACATACGGGCTGCACCAATAAAATTCTTTCCACAATCTGAATAGATAGTGTCAGGAGCACCTCTCCGAGAAGCAAATCGATCAAAACACGCCATAAAAGCATTAGTAGTAAGTTCGGAAACTAATTCCAAGTGAACTGCTCTCGTGCACATGCATACGAAAACACAAAGATATGATTTGAAAGAAGAAACATTACGCCGAATGGAAGACTTAACAAGCAACGGTCCTGCAAAGTCAACTCCAACATGAGTAAAGGCACGAGTTAATTGTACACGGGACGGAGGCAAATTAGACATAATGGGTTGAGAAGGCTTGGAATTAAATCGGAAACATGGTATGCATTGATGTATTTGTTGTCGTATTAACGATCGTGATCCTAAAATCCAGTATTTTCTTAGAATAAGAGCTTGTGTGGTAAGAGGTCCGAATGCAAAGATAACGCATGATAGTGGTCGCAAATAAGTTTAGATAAAGCTGCCCTTTTAGGCAATAACAGAGGATGTTTGCTATCATAGTTCAATTGTGAATGCTGTAAGCGATCGCCCACCCTAAGCAAACCTAGAGCATCGATAAACGGCGATAATTTTCTAAAAGAGGCGGAGAGGTTTTTATTTTTATTTGCAACAATTCTACTGCAAAAATTGTTGTTGAACAAGTTTCACGCATGTTTGTGATGCATTATGTAATTCATCACGAGAAATAGGACCTAGAGTTTTTCCATGGGGTGACGGCAATTATAAATAAACGAATAATATATGCCGTTGCATATTGCAAGCGACTTAAAGAAGAAAAATTTCCCATGAATTCAGCAAAATCGCACTGTTCTAATGCAACCAGTAGTGTAGTAATTGATTTTAATTCAGGTACTTCACTCAAAGGAACAAAAGAATAGTTGAGGTTAAAACAAACATCATTTAAATTAGATGCACCTTTCCACCACAAATTGTGGCGTAATAATTGAAAAGGGTGAGTCCACGAGAAGCGACGTCAGCGGGGTTAAGTTCTCCGGAAACATGGCTCCATTGATCAATGGAGGTATATTCTAGAATTTGGCTTACTCGATTTCCCACAAAAGGTTTTAACAAATATGTAGGCGTACGCAACCATGTAAGTACGACTTGAGAGTCTGAATAAAGTTTAGTTTCCAAAATAGGGTATGGAAATTTATTTGAACGCATAGAATGAATTAATTTGGATAATAAAAGAGCTCCAGAAAGTTCTAAGCGTGGGATAGTAAGATGCTTTAGAGGAGCAACCTTGCTCTTGGCTTGTAAAAGATTACAATCTACAGATTTATCATTAACAACATACAAGTAGACACAAGCGCCGTATCCCTTTCGCTTGCATCGCAAAATCCTAGCAATCGATAAGTGCCGTGAAAATGAGACAAAATACGAGGAATTCTTAGCTGAGATAACATAGTAATTTGGTTACAAAAGCCTTGCCATTCCTGACACCACTTATGATCAGGGTATCATCCCAATCAATCTGTTGAACCCACAGTCGTTGTAACATATGCTTTACTACAAATATTACGGAGTTAACCATCCTAAAGGGTCGAATATGCGGGCCATATAAGAAAGTACAGAGCGTTTTGTAAATTCACCTTTAAAGGGTATCACGTTATAAGTGAACACGTCTATTCCAGGGTTCCAGACTAAACCTAGTATCTTTATACCACTAACGTCATCAGAGAAAGGAATTAGAGTTTCTAATTCAGTTTGTTCGAAATCCTGTAACAATTCCTCAGAGCTACTAGACCATTTGCGCAAATCAAACTGGCCTAGAGAAAGAAGTTTTACTAGCTCGTGCTGTAGTTGCTTCGCTTCAGCAATACTTTCAGCACCGCTAATTACGTCATCCATATAGGTATGATACATAATAGCTTCAGAAGCCAGGGGGTAAGAGTTCCCTTCGTCTATAACTAATTGCGAAGAACTCTTTGAGCTAAGAAAGCGGAAGGAGCTAAACCATATGTAAGAGTTCTAAGCTCGTACTCAGAAATGTTGTCTTGTGGAGTTGGTCTCCAAAATATATGCTGAAATTGACAATCTTGCTTACAGTAAGATCTGCCGGTACATCATGCGAATGTCCGCACAAACAGCAATTTTATGCGATCTAAATGTATTTATTATATCTGGTAAATTGCACTGTAATTTGGGACCAGCATATAATCTATTGTTGAGAGAAAGACCTACTGAATCCACGGAAGATCCATTAAAAACAACGCGTAATTTGGTAGTACTACTTGTTATTTTCGAGATGGCATGATGTGGTAAAATATAATCGGATGGATTTTCGGCTAAAATCATATGACAAAGATCAAAATATTCTTGTGAAAACATATTATAAGAATTTTGTTTTTCCAGAGAACATGAAAGACGTTTTTCTAAATTTAGATAACATTTATAAGCAATATGTCGATTGCTACCGAGAGGTTTAATATTGTTATTGAAAGGGAGAGCGACAGTAAAACGACCAGAGGCGTTTCGAGAATAATTTTCTAGAAAATGAGATTCACAAATAACATCTTCTTGAGAGGGAACTTTGGGCATTTTGACTTCTTCTAATTCCCAGAAATTCCTTATATCATTATCTACTGAATCAGAAATAAAAGAGAAGTTGTATTAACTGCGGTGTTAACACTAGGAACCTGTCCCAATAGCACGTAACGAATATTGTTTCAATAGCTACTGGTTGGCCAGGAATGATTCTAGTGCGATCAGAAAATAGCACTTGAACATATTTCAGCACCCAGTAGTATATCTACGGGCAATGATTTATGAAAATTTTCATCAGCAAGCTGCAAACATTTAAATTTATGGTAAACACTAGAAGGCAGTGAGCAACCGGGAACGTTTCCCGTTATTTTAGGAAAGATTGAAGCACAAAATTGAAATTGATGCTTCGAGTGATTAGAAAACAAAGTGCATATTACAGCTCCTTTGGATTTAATTGCAGAACCTGAAATGCCACCAACTTGGCGGAAATCATGTTGACGCTCCAACCCTAAGCGTTGGACACAAGAACTTGAAATTGCGTTGATTTGAGATCCGGAATCTAAAATGCATCTCACAGATTGTAACTTATTGTTTATATCTAAAACACGAGCTTCTACAGTACCTAATAAAACAGTGTAATTTTCTAGTGAATTTGTGACGTTGCATGTCGAAACAACTTCAGTTGTGAGTGCGGCTTTCAATTGTTAGATTCATTAATGTGTTCCCTAGCAAGTGGTTTATGCAACAGAGTATGATGAAAAGAGGAATGGCACAACTTACATTTACCATCAGAATTACAATCACGAGGAGTATGACTGCCGAGGCATTTAAAACATCGATTTAAAGATTTAATAGCAACTTGACGATCGTCAACGCTAAGCTTTCTAAATGCCAAACATCCATAGATTTTATGGACTTCCCACAATAGGGACAAATTATACTAGCGGTTTTAGTCGCCACTGAAGTCTGCGAGTTTTAACCAAGAAGGATTGGTTTAAACTAGATTTAAAGCGAAGGGTGCACCTGGCCTTGGCGCTCTTTCCTTTTTAATGTCTTCATAAAGCTCTGAAGTTTTGCTTTGCAAAGTTAAGAAATCGAACAGTTGAGTACAAGTAGGAACTGACGAACCTATGTTTGAATCAAATGCGTTTTGAGTTTTGAATTCTAGGTTGCGATAGCATAAAGAAAACAATAAAAAATCAGCCAAATCTTCAACTTTATTCGCTACCTTTAACGTGTTAACAGCATTAACATGAATATTAATAAAGTTTGAGAGCGATCCAGAGTTTTTAAATTGAAGTATTTTATTTAAGTAGTAGCTCGTAATTCTACGAGGTGAATTGTAGCGATCCTGAAGTTTAGTGAACGCTTGTTCATATAAATTGGCATCTAGAGCTAAATCCGAAATTAAAGCCAATGCTTCTCCCGAAGAAGCATGCGCATGTAATGATACTTCTGGATTACGGGAATGTGATCGTTCTCATGGACTAAACTTTTGTATAACGTAATGAAATTTTGCCAATTGTCTAAACAACCATCAAACGGATTTATACTAAGAGGTTTTAAGTAACTGATAACAGGTTGAGATGCACTTGCGATAACTGCTGTATCGCCGGCAGAAGTAGAAGCCTTTTGCTTCATATCGAAAAACCGAGAACGAATAACATCTATTAAATTGTCGAAGGAAGATCTTTGAGAATTTATCTCATCCTTTTCTTCTACAGTGGAATTATAACTTAAAATTTTATCATACAAAGTATCAAGTTGTTGCTCAATACTTTCCATTCGAACATATCTCGCTTCAACTGCTGAAAAGCGAGTAGCCGATTTGATATAGTCTTGGATTTCCGTTAAACGAGAAAAATAATCCTCTAATTTCTTTTGTAGAATGTTTCTGGTAGTCATGATTAAACGCGCGAATCTTAGATTAAGAGTACTTCCGAAGCAGAGTTTATTGTTTGTATACAAATACAAAGGTCATTGTTTTAAACGTGTTGAATGGCAACGCGATAACGAAGTTATCTGACTAAAGTATAAATGCAGTATTTTAAAAGTACACACGTGCAATTTAAACTGGAAACTTTTATAGCAATTTAATTATCTTTAGAATTAAAGTGTTATGATTATTCGAAATTACAATTAATGTTGGACATACGTGTTTATGTGCTTGAATTGAGGATGTGAAACGAAGAACGAGATATAACGTAGTTCTTAATTCGGCTCGTATGGATCAAAAAGGTTATGTTTGCGCCTCTTGGAACGTCAAGGGGCACAATTAGAAATTGCCTGGAGTGCAGTAGGCAGTAAACCAGGGTTTGTAAGGTAGACAGTGGACTGTATAGATTAGAAGGAAATAAACATAGAATTGGAATACAAGTCACATAAATACTTAAAGCACTTACCGAAGCACAGACATCTGGAGCACTAACGCGGCACCTTTCAGTACTGTTTCTGGCCAGAGGTAAATAGGAACGGAGTCAGGAACGGGTTATTTTAGGAAAGAGATTAGAGAGTAATATTTAGAATTGAAGAAACACGTTCGCGTTCGCGGATGGTTGTTAATCGACTCTTTTAAATTATGGTATTCCTTATCTCGCCTGGCTTGATAACGAATACCACGTTGGGAGAGCGAAATGGCGCGAACACTTCTTTTATTATGTATCAATACCTTGTGCGCAATTTGGTTGTTCTCCAATGCAGAGTGAATTTTCATATTAGTATATAGATATAGGCTTTGTATTTTCATTTGCATATGTAGTAGATTTTATTATCTGCTGGTTATTAAGGTTTATGTATAAGAACGTCATCCAGGTTTACTCTGGGTACTGAACCTCGCCTTATGGTTTCGGTTAACCCAGGATTTAATATTTTTCTTTTTTCTTGTATATTGTTACAGAAATAAAGATTATTACTACTACTACTACTACTATTGGTCCAGCAATCTGTTGCCTAGCATTCCAGTCCAAATGTTCACAGAAAATTATTGCTAAAAATGAGTCTGCCTTATTACATGTGGATTTTCAATAGACTAATAATGAGTGTTGTCTATTAAATACTACATATCTTGTAAACGATGATTTGTCCGTACACAAAATGTTTTGATTTACCAACCATTCTAGAATTGAACTCTTCATGGATAGCCTTCAGGTTCTAAACACTGCACATACTGATAGTGAAATGGATGTAGTGTTCCATCGTTCAATATTCTCCATGTTGTTAGTTGAGATATGTATTTTATTGTAAATATTTGATGTCTACTAAGGTTGTCTGTAATCAAATTCAATACTTCTGCTTAGAAGTTTTCAACGAATTGCAGTCGAACTCTATTGCCTTCCAACCCACGATGTGCAAATTGTCCAATTCTCTACCACGTTTGTGATGTTTCTTTGAGACGCTTACAATCATATTTCATTTCAATAGTTTCTGTATTAGTAAATTCCACCAATAGGGTTAAGCAATTTTCTTTAAGAAATATAATTTTTAGGTTACTACACTATGATTCTTCTTAATCTTCTTTGGGAATTATACCACCCATAGTTGTTAAAATCATCTTTATTTACGTTTTGATCCAAAATAATAAAATCCTCAAGTTATTGAATTTATATGAAATTTAACAATAAAAATTAATCAGCTGATTTCACGTTAAACGTATTGGCTATCTAAAAGTCGCTCCCAGAACACAACACAAATTGAAGGCACTCATTCTTTTAAACTTTAAAATTTTTACCTAATGTACGCAAACCAAATATATCAAACATCAATAATTCAGTCACCTTCAATTATGTCATAAATGTCAAACTTGAAATTTTTATTATTTTGACAATGCTCCTAGGTCATGGATCGAAACGTAAATAAAGATGATTTTAACAACTATGAGTGGTTTAATTCCCAAAGAAGATTAAGAAGAATGCTAAACAAAACACAACAAACATACAGGGAGTATTTACCACACTATGATGTAAGGTAAAATTAATTGTATATCATATATGGTTCATACTCAAAGGTTGTCAAATTTACTATGTCAGTTTTTGAAGGTTAGAGATGATGCCATCATCGTAATTTCGTTCTAAATTATTACAGTTTCATGATTCAATGTTTTGATTAATAATGTATTACGTTGGCGCGCCGGGATTCTCATCGGCTGGGCATGAAGACTTCACAGGCAGATTTGTACTGACTCAGATGAATAAAAGTCCTTGTTTCTGGTTTAGTTAAGATATATAAGTACATTATACATACATAGTAGATAGAAAAAAAAGACACAAGGTATTTTCATTTTGTAACCTTAATTCATCTGTCCGAGATTGCCGAAAATGTATCGGGTTTTTTTTTGGGAAGGGAAGATCCATTTCTTACAGCACTTCATATTTAACATCCAAACAATCAACATGCAACTTTAGTAAGATAGCTATCTTTGACAAAAGATGGTTGTCGAACAGACAAAATCATCAAATGTTTGGATAATACTGTACTAACTTTATGTTGGAGATAAACATGTTGAAGGTTGCGAAGCCACCGTAGGTATCTTATGGTGTCTGCCTTAGCTACTGTACACAATCACTTACCATCTGAAACTATACCAGAGGGAGTTTATAACTACATAACCATTTGAACATCATTGTATGAACGGATAAAACGTACCTATAATATGTTTGTATGATTAGGTTAAGATTTAGGTTAAGAAGATTTGCAATATATTTGATTTTTAATATCTGCTTAAGAGTATATCATGTATTTGTAATGAAAATGTAAGTGTTCTATACAGTTAGAAACAAGAGTTGTATATAATGGTGTAAAGAGGTGTTTATATTTGATTTTTTTGTGTAAAGGTATAGTTACAGTTTTGTTGTAATAAATTATTTTGCAATTACTTAGAGGCACGATTGAAACTTCAGGCCATTTAACATTTGATTTTAGAAATCTTTTTTCAGCTAAAAGTTTTAAATAGGTTTTTAATGTTCTTATGATTAAGGTTTGTTTTATGTTTAGGTAATAGTGAAATCTAAACTAAACTTTTACCCTATTAATAAACATTAATTTCAAATAATCACAAAAGAATCGCTTACACAGTATTTTGCAGATACATTATTCTAAATGAGGATTTAAAATATTCAAGCACTGCACTTATGAATGCCATTACCTTGGAATAATATAATACTATTGTAAACGTTATGGTTTAAAGGACACAAAATTATACTTATGTAATAATACATGAATGTAATTTAGCTATTCTCAATGCATCTCCCTATATCAACATAACTTATTGTAGTATAGTTAAAATTAAAATGCCAATTTTTGCCTGATGTGTATTACAGAACCAGCCCAGCATCACTTTTTGCATTTGAACACTTAAAGCTTGTGCTTCTTTACTGTAATCAAAAGGAAACTATGACACAAGTTTTATTAAACTCTTGTACAAAACTTGTGTAGAATAGCATGTTTGACAATTCAACCAAATGGGGGGCATTTGAAACACCTTTTGCAAGTCCTCATTAGAAGGTAGCTACCTTAATTTAAGTATGAAAGTACACACATTTCTATAAACATTTGTTGAAAGTTTTTAATACTTATAAATAATATTTTTTGCATAAATATTACTCTACTACTCTTTTTAAATATCAGTTAAAGTAAGTATTCCCACAAAGTTGAGAATCTTATGCGTGATTCACAACTTCATTAGATAAAATGACCTGCTGATTAGAAAAAATCAAGTCGGTTTCTCGCGAATATGCTTTCTGTGGTGTTTCACTTCTTTACTTTATATGTGCACGTATAGACAATATTAAAAACATCAGTTAAAATTTTAAGTTGTTATTTTTTAACAATTAAATTTTTATGCATAAAGATCAATCTACGTCCCTTCTTAAGCTTTAGCTAAAATATTTTTATGAAGTTGTGAATCACCTTATATACAAGATAATTTTTTTTATTTACTTTTACGACTAAATGTAGCATAATTGCTATAAAACTTCTTTGCTTGTAAAATGGTAGATTAATTAAACTTAATGAGTTTTTATATTATTTTTATTTTTTAGAATTAGAAAGGGAGCAATTTGTTTACAGTTTTTTTTTATTAATTGCTGCAATTATATTGTTCCCAACTTTTACTTAATGTCTATATAAGCGAAATTTAAAAATTTAATGTATATTTAGCTTTTAAGTATCACACAGTGCATCTTACATCAGTTTTAGTTTACCATTTTTAATTGTATAGCGTCTACTTTTTGCTATCACAAAGATTGTGTAACTGGTTCTTTAAATATACTATCTGAACAGTACCTAGTTGAAAAATGTAGGTGTTTATGATAAATTTTGTTTGCTTGATAAACATTTACTACTGAATAATAAGTTCTGACTGTTATCCATAAGGTAATATGCTTTATTAACGGATTTACATTTCCTACTGGTTTATTAAATAGAATGTGAAATGTCATTTCTAGTTGCGAATAATTTATTAGTTCTTTCCGACCATCGTTTGAAATTTTTGGGAAGATTATTTCAAATTGTTACACTGACACCAGGCCACTTAAGAATTTCTTCTAAAACGAAAGCACTAAACTCCATTAAGCGAACAATACTCATGATTTGACAACTAAGGGTATATTTAAAGAGCATGAATGAATAAATACAATAGGAAAACAGAGTATATTCGGATAGTTTCTAGAATGGCATAGAGGGTATGTTTTCGGCTATAAATACTGCCGCTTCCTGATGAATTATTTGATCAACCAAGTTGTTTAAAATAAATGTGAAATGTTTATGTAAATTGTCAATTATAGTAATCGATTAGTGCTTGTAGTAATAAATTAATGGTGCACAAATGTACATAGTTAAATTAACAATAACAGAGTGTTGTCGTTGTTTTAAAGAACACTTTATTGGTGAAATGTAGTGGCATTTCGGTAGATTAACGATTCTCTGTAAATATTTGTCAATAATTGGAATTTTATTGGATTGAATGAAGAAGTTTAAATTGAAAGACGTTATAATATTTATATTATAAATACAAATTAGAAGTAGTTGGTTTGTCCCAAATAATGATTGTAAACTTTGCCCTTCATTTCCAAAAAGAGACTATTTGTATCTGTCATTACTGTGTCATTTCTATATTTAACTGTGTGATATGTTATTTGGCACATTGCATTATAAAGAAACATTTCATAAAATGATTTTTTGTAGAAAATGGTAAAACTTTAACATGTTGTTACGTTGTACAAACCATAGTGCTCTGTTTTTGTGGAATTTTGTCTAGGTAGAGAATCCTGTAATTCACTTTGATTGCTCGGCTAGTTTCCAATAAAACTCTTTGCAAAAATATCAACAATTTTGAGGTAGATGGGTGAGCATTTTTCAGAAAAAAATGCTCTCGTTCGGATGGAAGGTCAAATGTAGGTCCCCATATATGAGTGATCATGCATCTGAAAGATATCTCTTTGCTACAAGTAGCAAGGGTTTGTAAATTCTTAATTTTGGGGTAAGTAAAACGTTTGGCCAATGTAGCACTTTCAGATTATCACGCTCAAACCTTCCAGTAAATTCAGGGCAAATGAAATCAATCAATCAATCACCATTCACGGTATTCCCTTTCGAGGTAACCAAACCTAGTACCTCTTTCTGGGAGGGTATGCATGGTATAACTCTAGACTACTAATTACTTTTACTCCCAGCACTATTTTTCATAATCTTTCTCCACATCCCTCGGTCCCTATATACTTCCTTTGCCTCTGTAACATTCATACATTGCCTTTGGCCTGCTCTTTTATTCCTCATCTTCTCATTTGTTGTTCTTCAGAACCTCCTCTACCACATCCAACCATCTTTTACGCGGTAAATAAATACATTTGGTAAGTCTATTTTTGTTCATTCTTTCCATATGTCCAAACCATCCAAGCATACTTTGCTCGCTTAACTGTTTAAGGGTCATTGTACTACACCCTGCTCTGATCCATTCGTTTGACACTTTGTCTCTCAATGTTTTTCCGCACATGATTCTTAGAAACCTTATGTATTTATACGACTAACAACTTTTTCATATGAAATAAAGTTATTAAAAACACATCCTGAAAGCTACTTGGGTGTTCTTCTCAGGGGCAGTTCTTTTTGCTTTTGTCCTGTTGTGAGTTGTTGGAGTCGCTGCTCTGGCTCCTGCTGGTAGGACTTTACTAATGAGGCGGTACGGATGGGGTAAAAGGTTTAAACGGAACGCACTCACGCCAGCACTGCCCAGTAACGGTACGATATCTCGGAAGTGGGTACGATAAGTCTGACGAGCTAAGCGGCGGTCCTCGCCTTAAATGTCTCTCCCTTTCAAACGAAATTAACGGCTTTTGCCTACGTTTGTGGGAAGATGAACTTCTTTTCGCAACAGAACCCTACGTCAGCGCATACGATTGCAAAAATAAGCAACGGACGCCAAGACCCGTGTGGGCGTTACTAATCCTGGAGTTTCACAGCGTCAACGAGCTAAGCGGCGGTCCTCGCCTTAAATGTCTCTCCCCTCCAAACGAAATTAACGACTTTTGCCTACGTTTGTGGGAAGATGAACTTCTTTTCACAACAGAACCCTACGTCAGCACATACGAGTGCAAAGATAAGCAACTGACACCAAGACCCGTGTGAGCGTTACTAATCCTGGAGTTTCACAGCGTCAACGAAATTCCACTATTTAACGGGGATTTTTCCAAATTCTAAAAAGTTCCTAACTCTAAATTAATAATCTAATATCTAATTTTTAGCTCTATAATAAAGCATAACAAGATGGAGTATTGGATAATTCAAATATATAGTTAAATAGACAGCGTAAGTTAAATTAACTTTGAGTTTGTGTCGTGGATACATATATGTTCGATACACAATGGATCTAAAATATCCTGCAATGGGATTTTCTTCAAATTGCTCATCAAGTGTATAACTGTCAATTCAGTTACAGATAAACATACTTTAGTTTAGAGCTTACCTTTATTTATAGAGGTAGTTTGTAGTAGACCAAACATCTTTTGATCTTTGCAAACCGGCTCTTGTTCTCTACATGTAACGATATGGTCTTCGTTGGGGGTCGGCTGTGGTTTCAGCAAATTGACAGTGAAGTTGTTGTTAACCTACAACAGTAAAACAGGGAACAGATATGGTATTTGAGAAGGAAATAGTAATAGATTCAAAAGGTAACCTACTGCATTACACACTAACTGCCAATAAATCACGAAGGTAACTGCATCAACTTTTCGATAATCGCGTATTTTTAAACGAACTCGTCAAAATCCCATGAACATTCTCATTTGAAAGTTCCAGTAAAGACCCAAAATCTTTAAAATAGTTGAATTCATATTCGTATTGAGTAAAATTAAAATGTTGTTACTAGTAGTGCTAACTACTGACCTATTAGAACTTGCTGATTTGCCAAGTTCGAATGCAACCAGCTGTAATAAATCTGTTAATTCAGATTTGATAAGAAGTGCTTCTTCTATAGTGTCAGCATCTGCCAAAATGTTGTCCACATACGTGAACATAAGACGAGTATTAACTGCATGTGGATAGTGACTGACCTCATCCTCCAACATTTGTTTGAAACACGAACAGCAAAAAACAACCTCCAAGTAGCACAAATGATTACATGAGTATGTTTCCATTTGGTTAAGGGTTTACTCGCGTCAAACCACCAGAGAATAATAAGAATTTTCTGTCCGAGGTAAATTAATATTGAATGAAACATTTGACAAATGTCATATGTGACTGCAATTTGCGGAATACAAAATCTGGTGATAACCAAACTAAATCAGCTTGTAATTTAGGCTTTGCTAAAAGAATGTCATAAGGGTTTAAAATGTTTACATCCTTAGCGGGACTAAACACAACACACGCTGAGTTCCAAATGGCATGTTAAAACTCCTTACTCCATAGTGAGTTTTAATATAGGAAGATGAAACTAGAGCTGGAACCTTATTCCAGTTTTATGAAGTAATTTACAGTAACCGCTCTAGTTGATCCTAATTCATGGGAAATATTTTCTTTAAAGGATAAACAAAACATATATTGATCAGAACCGATGTGTTCAGTTTTGGACTTGAAATATTGTTTGCAAAAACCTTCTTCCAGAAAAACATTATTTCTTCTGCTTTTCATAAGGATCGTATTAGTTCATCGCTAACATTTAAAGAAATACACTCAGGTGCATGTCCTAGGGTGGGTACTTCACCCAAGCATACCCAACCAAACGTCGTAAGGACTGCAGCAGGATTTCCTTTAAAATGCGACAGTTCATTAGGGGTACTATCTTGAACTGCTTGTACCTTTAACAAAAGCGACAAGCATGGTTTTTTAAGCTGAAATGGTAACGTAGCTGTAGGTAACTCAGCAGTAATGTGAGGTAATACTACAGCTTAAAAATTAAAGTAAGCATCCGAAATTTTACAATCAATGAGACCGTCTACATTGTTCAAATACTGATTTTCCCACACCACGTATCTCACAAGGACATTTGTTACATTTCAGACTTTATTTGTTTGCCAAAGAAATGGTAATAAAATTAAGAGTGAGGCCTAGTGTTTAAAACTAATCAACATTGATATCAATTACCATCGATAGATAAAACCTACAATTGGGTTTTAGCTAAAAGTGCAACGGTTCTTTTTTCATTGATACTAGAATAAACCAAATAAAGACCACTGTTAATACTATTAGAAACTAAACTTTTATCCTCATCAGGGCATGGTGCAGTGTGCACATATGGTGCGGTTATGCTTTTACTAAAATGCAATGTGGTTGTGCTTTTTGGTGCTGTAACGGCGGGATTGATATTTGGACCGGCATGAAGCAGTATTGAAGCAATAGTATGTTGTGCAAAGCATGTATAACACCTCTGTAGTTGCCTCACTTTCAAATACCTTTCTTTAGAGAAGTAAACTAGTAATTTTACGCATTTAATAAATTTATGAGATTCGATATATACAGGACATAAATTCAAAACTGTTTTAGGTGCAATAACATAAATTCTTGTGTAACCATAGCTGTATGTTTATCGTCTGTGCCAAAATAGCCTAGAATAGATTTTTGAGATGAGTTTGGTACATTTTTTAATGAACAAATAGTGCTGTTACCAATCATAGCAGAAGTAGAACATTTGTTATGCAGAAAATGCATAAGTGGGAAATCATTGTTCTAAATAATTTTTTTCAAATTCTGGTATTGTTTTTGAATCTTCAAAGAAAAATGTAAAAAATATGTAATTGGACAAATGGTGCAATTCCACATCAAATAGTGCAGTAACGTTAGCTTGTAACGTTTCACACATTGGGCGAATATTTCGAATCTGTTTGCAATTTAGAGAGAGAACATTATTGACAAATAATGATTGATGATTAAATGTTTGTTCGTGAAACGTTGAACAAGAAGGTTATATGCTATCAAGTAATTTTCTGGTGAAGATCATACGGTTTGAACTATTTTCAAATGCATATTTTCAAGATAAGAAATCAAGTATGTACATTTTTCCATATCCGTTAAGGATTGGTTATTGTGAATCAAGGTATCATAAAGTGATTTGAATGCAGGGGTTATCCAAAAATTTATAAATTTTTATTTCTGGAACCGGTCTGCAATCGGTAAACTGTAACAACCAGAAACGGACAAAATCTTAAAATGTATGGAATTAAAATTCAATTCCAAAGGTACAGTGTTTGTAGACAGGGTTTTGTGAGCATCTGATAACGCTGCAAGTTCATCAAGTATTTCTAAACATTGATTACGTACTTCATGGATTTGAGTAGCGCGGATTTTGAATTGTTCCAAATGTGCAGGTAAAACTTTAACTAGATTATTACAATCTTGTAAATGATGCAAATATCATTCGTTTCTTTACAGTTAGTTAATTTTTTAAAGTACGGTAGGGTTTCCTATAGATTCCATTTTAAGGAATATAACAATTGGTATAATAAATCGGCAATTACCAGAGCTAATGAAGGAACTGTAAGCAAAGCCAATAATGCAAGTGTTAAAATGAGATTAGCGCAAAATTTTATTTGTATAGCAAATGGTATTTGTAATCACATGTATTATATAAAGTTAACAATTTGATAATCGAGATCAATTAATTTTGCTTCCAAAGTAAGAATTAAAAATTTCAATTTAATAGCTGAAAACTATTAAATTTCAGTTTTAATCTGACGAATGCGAAGCGACCAAAACTTGTTTGATAAACAATGGATATAAAAGATCTTGTAATGGGATGATTTTCTACAGATTGCTCAAGTGCAACTTTTCAATAACTGAGTGAACTAATTTGTAACTAGCAAAAACTAAATTGGTAACAATGATAATAAATACTGAGGTTTTACAATTTCGACTTATTTGGTAATAGTTTTGGTAAAATTAAAAGCGCTACTAAGTACGTAAATAAGTCAATTAGGCTTTACTAAAATGTACTATATTCAGTTATTTGGTTGCGGTGTTGTTTTTTCCTAATTTTTAATTAAATGAATTTACTAATTCTTTCCATAGAATTAAAAACTATGTTAATAACTTCATAAATACGTTGATTAGGATTTATTTAAATATACTATACTAAATTAGTTTACGTTCAGCTTAGGAGATTTAATAATTTTGTTAGTTCTTTTAAAGTTATGAAGTTTTGTTATTATTGAAGGTTTTCAGTTTTAATTAGATGTTGTATATGGAATAAATAAATAAAAATTAAGTTAAAAAACACGATATATTGTAACAGAAGAAAAATTATAATTCGCAATCTTCCTATGAATTTTAATAGTTGAATATTAAAACTACATGTTTCAGGCCTCAGGCTGAACCCATCTTCAGATTAACAATAAACTAAAAGGTTACTATATTGGACAGTGTATTAAAGTATAGGGAAGAAGTTTTATGTCACTAATAATATTTGTGTTATATCTTACAAATTTTTTAATTCAAAGCCCTTCCATAGAAGAAAACCCATGGAGGAGTTAAAACATTCAATCAATTAATACAAATTATTATAAGTTAACGTCAGCAGACATTAGAACAAAATTTTGTTGATTGACTGTTTTGATTTCTCCATGGGTTTTCTTCTGTGGAAGGGCAGACATTAGAACAAAATTGTGTTCTAATTTTTGCCGACGTTAACTTATAAGAATTTGTATTAATTGATTGAATGTTTTGATTCCTCTATGGTTTCCTCCATGAAACATGTACTTTTAATATTTATCTATTAAAAGTCATAGGGAGATTGTGTTATAATTTTTCTTCATAATTTTCACCCTATTGCGAAATATTGTCTTCTTTCAATTCATATTATGGATATTGTAACAGTGTAAACACTTACACAACACTTGCAAACAATGGTTCCAATACAGTAGCAGAAAATTAGTCTCCGAGAAGGGTGAACGAGTATGAATAGTAAAATGTAGCGCACATAGTTGTGGTTAACCATAAGTAACGAATCGAGCTCAACTATTAATTATGTATATGTGGATAATAGCAATTATTATCTTTCATGTGTAAGCACAGTTTTGGTAAAACCGCCTAATATCGTCAAAATGAAAATCTCATATGTTACTAACAATAAATTTGAAAATAATTTGAAACTACAATTTCGGTGAAAATGAATTTAAATTTCAAACTAGTCAAATTAAATTTTGAATAACTTGTTTTTGGCACAAGCAAATGTGTGATTTTAAGTTATAAGATATTTAGACAGACATAGAGTAATTAAACTTAAAGGATGATGCAATAACTTATCATATATTAATATTAGTTGCATTACTTTTATTTACATACAATATGGCTGATAGAGATGCTGTAGCAGCATTGTATGTAGTTTAAGAATTTTTAAGATCTACGAACTTTACGTTAGATTACCTGTACGAATTGTAAAACATTTCCCTTCACTGAATTAATTTTATACTCACCACTAGAGAGAACAAATGTTGACAATCTCTTATTGTCATGTTGTCTTTTATATTTTTACTTAAAAAATATTTTTAATCAACTTATCTTTATTTTTATTAGATTTTTAAATCGTAACTGGAAAACTGATGTATTTTTGCATGATTGCCATATTTAGTGTGGATGCATATTTTGGTTTTTTTAATGAAGAATGTTGGTGTTTCAATTTGTTATTCATTTGTTTTTATTTGGAATGTTCATAGATTGCATTTAGAATAGAATGCATTAGCTGCCTGTGGATATATTCTCTATTATAGATTTACGCACATCTCATTTACAAGTATATTGTATTTAGTCTAGAGTCATTAATAATTTTTCACTTCACACCATTAGATCATTTAACACAACACTATGTAACCACAACACAATAAGAAACACCAAAATTCTTTCCAGCAACTCCTGCTTTGTGCAACACAAAGCTTATTCACATGCGAGACAACTCCAAGTATAAATAGTTCCTCTGAACAGCAAATTTCATCTTCCAATATACAGGCCTCTCAAGAAGATAAATACAAGGAGCAGAAAGAATACTATAAGGAACACAAGGATCATAAAGGACCTCCGAATTACACATTGCTGCAAGGATGGCAGCTTCTAGCATTAGCTGTTAGTTTATTTGTGCCTAAATCATCACGACTGCTATGGTTTCTTAAGTTACATCTACAGAGAAATGCTGATAATAGAACAGAATGTGGGAAATATGCATCTTATTGTGAGCGTGCTTTAGAAAGGACCATCATGACAGGTATGTTTAATATAAAATACTTTCAATGTATCATACAATTTTTTATGTACATAAAAAAATTAATATATTTGTAAACTTATTTTATTGGAAAAATAGTTCAGCAGTGAGTTTTGTTTCTCAATTATAAATGAAAATTGAAATTACATTTTTAATTTAATAAACTAGTAATATAACGATAAAAAAATTTAAATTCTGCAATAGACTTTTGTTATTGCTATTCGCTGAACTCTGGTTTATATTTAAATATCAAATTATCAAAATATTAATTCAACCAATAAGGGACTGTATTTCCATAATCAATAAATAATAATAATTATTAATATAACTTACCGAATTCCAACTTGGAAGCAAAATCGACCTCCTCGACTCACCTTTGGACAAGTAAGGAAGGGTTGTAGGATCAGGATCTAAGATGCATCATTACCTGCCGCCAAACACCAAGGTTATTTACATATATATATATATATATATATATATATATATATATATATATATATAATTATAAGTTTTAACTTAAACACAACACTTATACAGTTTAAAACTTTCGAGATCGAAATCTTAAGCAAGACTGACTTCTAATTGAACAGAACATCGATAACGATCTCCAATCTAAAATAGTTATCGGCACAAATTAAGCAAAACATATGTAACGGCCAAATGATGGCGTTATTAAAAACGTTTACTGAAAAGCCGTAGATTTCGAGCATGAAACAACAATAACTTTACAAAAATTATATCGTTTAAAAATATAATTCAATAAGGAGATTATTGCAGATAAACATGGAATGACCTGAGAAAATTATGTATGCTAGCTTGTATAATACATTTCAAAACAATTACCTTTAACAAACAGCATATTGTAATATTTTTGCTATCATCATATTCTATAATGATAAACCTAGCAATTTAGTGGTTTTTTAATGTTTTGATAAATGTTTTTTATCATCTGAAATTTGTCTAACCGTATAACATATAAACTCCAACTTCATGGTTTTTGCCCTAATGAAAAGAACTTTCATGTATTGGTGATGCCAACGTCCTATCGATACAGGGTGAGTTTTAACTTGGGACTTTTTTAACAGCGTGTAGAACTCACAAAGACAAACAAATATTTCTAGTAACTTTTTTTATCAAAACTCAAAAACTAAAGAGAAATAACCTTTTAAAGTATAATTAAATGGTGATTCTGGTCCTGGCTAGTGGTACCAAAGATTTCTCACAGAACTTCTGGTTCTTATGACAAGATTTGCAAATGCTTGAGAGTAAGGATGAATCTGATTAGGAATACAGGTGGTGCACAATTATGATGCACCCATATTATTTTTACCACACTCTCCATAAATTAATGACATATTCACTAGTTCATTATTGGTATACTTATAAGCTATTTTTTACCTGGGAGTGTTCGTGCTATAAGCACATCTCTCACATCGATTCAAGAATGTATAGTACTATTTCTGTAATCTTAGATAAAGTTACACCAAGTGCAAATCAACTTGTATGTAGAGGTAAGGATGAATTGTGATAATTATCTGTACCTATTGTATTCTTAATTGTGTGACATCTTTATACCACATATTTCCTGTACACACTAATGACTTTGATCAATGAAAATAATTTACTAGCTGGATTTCTCACCTTCTACTATCGAGTGATACATCAACTTAAGGTATAAAGCAGTTCCGTTAGTAGCAATAAGGACATTGTTGCAAGCAGAATCAGTTTCTTTCATTACACGACCAATGACGTTAGCAATAATTTCTAGGTTTCTACTTCCCAGTTTGTTGCATAACCAGTTATTGTGTACTTTTTATAAATTCGCTTGTTTAGACATTTTATGTATTGTTTCATGATTGTAGAATAATCTCTACCCTTAGCATAATACAAATGTCTAAACAACAATCATGTTGAATAAAAATGAGGCTACTGTCAATGATGACATTTTGCATTGTTAAATTTGTAATTTTTTAACAGATATCTATGCACGTGTTGATTGCAAAATCTTTGTCAACACTAGCCAGGACCAACCCCACAATTTATTTGAACTTTAAAAGGCTGTTTCTTTTTTGTTTTTGAATTTTGATAAAAACATTATTTGAAATATTTGTTTGTTCTGTTCATCTGAGTTCTACACGCTGTTAAAAAAGTATCGACCTAAAACTCACCCTATATATTAAAAAATAACACAGATACTTTTCATATACACTAATTTTGTTTTTATTGATTTTACTAGTAACTTGAAACGTAACCCACTTAACTATTATTATAATTTTTACGCAGTCAAAGCGTAATATTTTAAAAAAGGTCTTTTTGGCCACCTTGAAGTGGTTTAACAATATTTAATTAGTTATCTTATTATCATTTTGTATGTATCCAAACCACTACCAGCAAATAATACTTTCTATAATAGCTTATTTTTACTCAATTGATATTATTGTTAACTTTCGTTAAAATTACAGTTGCTTGAAAATTCATTTCTACTAAAAATGACATTTATTAAATCACAGTAAAATTGTTGGTACTATTTCCATAATATGTTTCAAAACTACCAGGAGGCTAAATACAATTGACAGACTAATGTATCATTGTTTAATTTTTATTAATGAACAAAGTTTAAACATGTTGTCATTGCATCAAGATTTACATTATTTGTTAAATGAATGTTTTGTATGACTCATATATCTGTTTATAACTATTTCTGCTGCTAAAGGGTGAGTCACCTGTTGGTTTCCTTTTTGTTCATGAAAGAAACCCAAAGATCATCAGCAAACATTGGAAATATTGATTGAAAATGAAAGTTGAGTCTAATACAAATATGTATAGAAAACAATATCCTTCATATGACCACCATGACTCAATACTGCAGACCTGCATCCGAGTGTCGAAATTTTCGATGACTTTTCCCAACAAAAATGGATCAATTGCCTCAATTTCATGTCGAATGTTGTTCTTTGGGTTTTTGGATAATCGACATACTCATTTCCTTTCAAACAGCCACAAAGAAGAAAATCCAATGGTGTCAAGTCGCAATTTCTTGCTGGCCAATTCATAACCACATTTTGCCAGATTATTTAATCATTGGACTTAGCACGCAACAAATCAATGTTTTGGTATGTTGTGTGGCTCGTAGCGCTATCTTGTCGAAACGAAAGCTCATTCACATTCAATTTTGGCCATAAAAAGCTCACTGACATGTCACGATATCGTTCATGATTCACCGTAATAGACATTTCATGATCATTCTCATAGAACGATGGCCCAAGAATTCCACCAGCTAATAAAGTGCACCAAACAGTGACTCTTAGGATAATGTGTATGTGTTTATGATTGGTGTGTTTGTTGGGACATTATCACTCCCCCAACTTGTTTTTGTTTTTTTTTGTAAAACAAGTGCAAGAAAGTCGCCATTCTTCTTCTGCAAGTGAAACTACTAGGTGAGTGTATTTACGTTAGAACACATCAATTACGTGAAAATTAGGTGAAACATTTCTACTTACTTTCTGAATTTTAATGATTCATTAACAGTATGTTTGTGATTAACACGTGAAATTTTCAAATTTCCAAGCTCCAAATGCGGCATTCTGCTTGTTAACATAACCACCAATGTGAAAATTGCTTCATCACTAAAAACGATTTTCTATGAAACGTACTAAGGTCTTTCGATCATCCAATTAGCGAATGTTCTGCACTGCACATGGTCCAATGGCTTCAATTGATGAGTAATTTGGATCTTGTACAGATGCAAACGAAGATTGCTATGCAAAATGCGACATAAAGTTGTTTACGAGATGTTTAGGTCTCTACATTTAATTTTCCAATGCTCCGTTTGAAGTAGTACATTGGCCAGGAAGCAAGCTTTTTTACCTGGAAATTTTGATTTTGCCGAATCCTTGCTGTTCCAAGCAAGGTAGAGATCTTTACCATGCATGACAACACTTACAGATTGGACCTACACTTTACCTCTCGTCCGAATAAGGGCGTATTTTTGTCGAAAATACTAATCTAACATTTTTCAAGCAGACCGTGTCGGAATTCGAACCTGGGGCCTTTGGCATAGTAGTCGCATGCATACAAACTACGCCACGGAGCTCCGATGTTTAAATCCTCTGAACGGTGTCTAGTGAAAGTGTTTGGGTTGCATGCACTTTTTCACTTACAGCAGCAGTGCTTTGATCTGTACGAACTGGACGAGCATGTTGTTATATTGTACGACCTACCACCAAACCAGTTTTTTTTAAATCACTACGATTGTATGAATTCCGGGTTCTGTAGGACGATTAAATATATCAAAATGACAAAGAATTTTGCAAAATGTAGCTTTTACACAACGCCTGTTTTTATAGTAAGTGTAGATAATTAAAATGTTTTGTTCTGTTGTTTATTATTGCACGTTTTCAATTGTACTACTTTATACTTGACATGTGTAGAAACAAAAATTTATGTCATACTAACCGAAAAATCCCACGTTTTTACTAAAAAAAATGACTCAATAAGTATAATTTTCTTTAATAACTCTTTGGGGTTTTCAATTACACCACTTAAAACTTAGATCAAAATAACGCTTATTAAAAAAATCTATCAATTGATGTACAAATATACAGGGCCTTCCATTTGGAAAAATATGAGAAAATTTATTTTTAACTTTTGTGACCTTGAACTAATATAAAAGTCAGCCTGTATACTATAATCAAAATGCTATGAATGTACCGTTGAAGTGAATCCTTTGTCTAGATATTCAACTAATAAAATCTACTTTATTCGTAATACCAAACATCTAGTGAATTTATTTGTATAACCTTGCAACAAGAGAAAAATATCATATTTTCTCAAATAATTTAGCAACACAATACTAAAAATATAAAACTGGATGTCATTAAAAAGGTAATTTTTAGCTTTATTTAAAAATAAATATAAATGTAAATAATTCTAAATTATGCAACATTATTGTAACTATCATTGACAAATGTCGACTCTGTTTCTTGAGATTAAGTTCTAGTCCAGTAATGGGATTCCTATGAGAATTCAGAAAACGGCTTATGATTCGTGCGATGTTACCACTGACTGCATTTACTCAGAAATAATGGAAGCACCTAAAAATGTTGCTAAATAATAATTGTGTATTCATTTCTAAAATACAAAGGAAAGTGAAACAGTGTCAATAATGACCTTATATCATTTTTAGAAGCAGCGTTCTTTCAAACTTAAATACAAAACAGATGTTAAATAGAAAACTGGTATTATTAATGAGCAACCAGATGTGGCTTGTTGAATGAAAGATTAACTTGAAATACTGAAAGAATATGGGGTAAAGTGTGTTTGTTGCCTAGTTTAGAGATACTATGAATTTAGAATAGCCAAAAATAGTAATTGAAGCAATTATTAACAATTCTGCAGGAAAATTTAGTAGTACGAAAATTGAACAGAACAATTCTCCCCACACACACTAAATTATAAGGCCAAAGTAAGAAACAAACGCAGAGGAGCAACTAACTCGACAACAATACCCATTCTGGTGTGCGGTAAATGATGTCCTGTCATCGAAATAATACTTGTATTGTTATTGATTCTCAGGACAATTGGAAAATCGTCGTATCTTCTTAGCAGCATAATCATCTGATTTCTCTTCACCATCATCCACCCACTTGCAGTCCTTGTGGTATGACTAAAACTTTTGCCTGACTCCTCCACATCTTCTATTGGCCTTGTCTCTGAGCTGATGTTGTTCGTCACATCCAAGATGTTGTTCCGTTTGTGCTACTCACAAAATTGAACAGTTACCCATGCTGGTTTCTTTGCTCCCAAAGCTAAACCCTCTTACCATTGACAAGTTATTTCTTATGGAACTAGTCAAGGTGCAATTTTATTTTTTACACTATAGTGGCTGAAATTTTTAAACCTTAATGGCTTCTAGCTTGACCTTTTGCAACAGCAGTAATGTGCAGTTGCAGTAATAGCATACAAGCAAGATTAGTATGAGCTCAAATATTGTTTATCACTATGTTCATCAACCAAATTTTATAATGTCAAAAGCAACATCAACCAATGAGAACGTGTTTATTTCTGAAGAGTAAAATAGAATTAATTTGTTTTTCTCAACTCATTGAAAGAACTAAAATACTAACTTACATGTATAAGTTGGTCAAACCAAATGGAATATTCAGTGTCATTGTGTTTTTAACTGCCAAATTCCTCTTATCAATCTAGCTATAGAGAAAAATTTCAACCATTGATTGCTTTTTATGACTATTAAATCAGTTGCAAAAAAAAGAATCGTGATGCTACAGAAGTTAAAACGGAGTTGCAAAACTTTTAAAAACAAGCACAAAGTTGATGTAATACAATAATCAATGATCTTAATTACAGTAATAAATTTGCTTTTGAAAAAGAAGAATGCTTGCAAAAACACTGAAAATTTACAAAAAAGGTTGTGCTAAACTTACTAACTAAATGTAGGTCAATTCTATTTTTACGAGTTTAATGGTGGCAGCAAACTTGTTTACTGTTGTTCAAAGTATACTACAAAGGATTTCTTAATAAATTCTTAAAACAAGCCGTTCTTGAATGAAGACAAATTCCAAACAGAGCTTTAAGTATTTACCATTTGAACGTTATTTTAAAAGATGGTTTACTTCTCAAGAAACTACAAAACTATTAAAATTATAGTTACTGTTCCTACATTTTGAACAGAAGCAAAGTTTTTCACTGTGAAACATCATTTGAACATTTTTGAGAAAGACTGTAAATAATGACTAAATGTTCCAACAGTATTAGCATATAAGAATGCATCTTTATATTATAGTAATGGTTTTGATAACAGAGTAATCAATATATTTGTCAATAAGAAAATTCGTCAAAAAATCTTCTACTGTAATCATTGTAAAACAATCTTTCTTGTAATTAAATTTTTATATTTTTGTGTTCCACTTTATGAAAAGCAAGGACCACCACAAAATAATAGCATCATTTAAACTAATTAAAATTTGATAGAGTATTTAACACACAAAGTAATAAAACATTAAGGGAATTTTGTAAAATGAATTAAAGCAATTAAACTAGTTGCATGGAATTTTATAAAATCTACAAAATTAATAATTGTGAATGAAATTGAATAAGTCGTAACAATAATAATACCAAACATTGACTATATAAAATGATAAAAGGTTTAAAAGGAAAATACTTACATATAGAGTATAGTAAAATTTAACCAACTTGCCAAGTTTACAAGAGATGTGATTTAAAACATATTAGTGGTAATATAATGTTATCAAAATACTCTTTATTTACTTCGTTTTTATAAATTTCGTTCCTACATGAAACATGAAATTGTATATTTCAAAGTTTCTGATTTTTTTATCGAAAGTATTAAATTGCAAATTTTATTTACAGGAGGTCGATTATATAAGCCATCTCGAATGGAAGTTTTAAGTATTTTATTGAAAAATCCACAACACCACTCTCTTCCTCATTCAATGCCTGTACACCTTTTAAATGGCACATACCACATATCTAGTTTTGATGGTTCGAGTACTGTTAAAGAATTTCAGGATAGTTTAGCCACTGAAATTGGTTGTAGAACTACAAATGGATTTGCCTTTTTCAGTGATGATCCAATTGAAAAAGATTTAGAACATACACTAGATCCAAATTCCAAGTTATGTGATGTTATTTCTAAATGGGAAGTTGCTTTACGAGAAAAGGGTCTGGGAAAATTTGAAAATACCCGAGTTATACGATTAACTTTCAAAAATCGGCTGTGGTGGAAGAATAGTGCTAGACTTGAAACTGACAAGGAGCGATTACTTTTATGTTATCAGATCAACAAGTCAATTGTTTCTGGAAGGTTTCCATTAAGTAAAGAGCTTGCTCTAGAATTGGCAGCACTGATGGTACAGTTGGATACAGGCGACTGTAGCTTTGGTTTGCATAAACACTCTAATGCAAGTAATACTTTAAACTTAAATACTAGTTCCTTAACGGCTGAAACAACTAGCACACAACCTGTTCATAACATGCAAGCTCTCAGTGCACACCAAAGTCCAAATAGTCAGAGCTTACAAGCAACTGTCGGTTCAACTAGTGTAATTCAAAATTCAAATACATTAAATGCATTGAATAGTGTACATCATATTTTAACAGCTCATTCAAATCAAGCATTAAGTGCAATAGATAAATATTATCCTTATAGATATAGAGATCAACTTAGTCAAGAGGGTCTTGCCGATCTTCAGGCTAAATTATTAGATAAATGGCGAGCTTTAAAAGGAAGAACTCAACTTGATTGTGTCAGAATTTATTTAACATGCACGAGAAAATGGGCATTTTTTGGAGCCACTATGTTTCAGGTGAGTTTAATATTAATATTCCATAGTAGGTAGCATAGTACACGTGTTGTGTATGAGTTAACAGTATCAGGGATCTTTCTATAAATAAAGAATGGCTAAAAACAGATATTAGTTTTTGGTTTCAGTGTGTATAAATATCTAAAAAATAACAATTTTTCTTAAAACTAATGTATAAAAGTTTTAAACATAGATATTGCTTCAGATTATAATTTTTATTCGACTAAACATTAAAACATATGTGTGTGACAAAGAGATGGTGGCAGTAAGGAAAAAGAACATGTTCAAGTTGCTTTTATAGTTGGGACCAAATAAACGTGGGTATGACTCATCCTTAAAATCTTATGAACTAAATTATCAAGAACATATGTTTTAGCCTGGGACAGTTGCTTTATTCAGCTGTCATTGTTAACTTGGCAATTTAAATTTTAATATTAAGAAAGTTTGTAAAAGATGGTTTTGTACATTTATTTAAAATGTATGTTTAAAATATATTAAACTTTGAATTAATATTACAAATATAATGGATACATTATTAAATTCGTTCATAAATAGGCCTGTGCCTGAAGTACCTTACTTTCAGATTCTTCTGAGACAAGGGAATCACCAATGTAATATCACTTTTCAGAAGGAATTTCAATGTTCAAGTCAGCATATTTACACTGTAATTGCCAATTTTGAACTCCAAAATTGGTTTCTTAAGATGTTGTATTGGTTGGCTTGATCTTGTAATGAAATTTTTGCTTTTTTTCCGATAGCAATCCCAACTGCAACTATTTTGAAGAAATACTTTCACCATAACTGAAAAACTATATTTAGTTTTTCAAGCATAACAAAACTTAAAATGAAGTTTTAGGCTATTTTGAAACAAATATTGAGTATTGTAACATATTTATCAAAAAACTTGTAGATCTGCAAAATTTCATGTACTATGCTCAGAGCCACTGCATGATTAGCTGTTCCAAATGTTTTTAATATATGCTACTGGTATTTTGGTATTTAGTAATTAAATAAAATTGAAAAGGTTAAATGTATTAGGCATAAACGAAAAGAGCAACTACGGTACGTCAAATTTTTTTATGCAATAATTCAACAGTTCTTTGAGAAAATAAGACTAATATGTAATTCATACAAACTTTTTCTCTTTCCCTCTACTTCATAACCCAAATATGATCAGTTTAGAGAAATTATATTCTTCTGAAACAACTTGTGATACTATAAGTGTCAATAATATTCGTAACGCAATTGTGATATCGGGAAAACATTTTTCTAAATTGGGTTTTAGTGTATATTTAAGAAACTCCAGAGACCAATTTTTGGATGTGATATATTTGCTAGATTTTAACTCTTCAAATAGTGCAAGACTGTCATTTGAACCGCAATATGTTTTCGGCGATATAGATGGCGTAGCATCCCATTGAAACCGTCTCGACATTACTTTTGTTTACTTATTTCTGAATGTTATTGTAGCAAGTTTGTGGAATAAAGTAAAAGTTAGTTAGTAGTCAACAAAAAAAAACTGTATTTATTTCTATCCAAATTACTAGCTTGTATCAACAAAAACTTTATTGACAGTAACTAACTATTTTTATTTCCATATGTTACTAATCAACAAAATCAGAATATACAGGGATATATAACATTAAGCCCTATATTATAGATTTATTACTAACACTCCCACTTAATAAAAAGAGAGAACTAACAGTTCAGAACACAAAAAAAACTATTTTTCTTTTTAATTACCATTAATTAGTCCCATTCCTCTAACACAAAATAATTGTTTAGGACCTGGAACAGCTTTCGTCAAATTATCAGCCACCATACATTCGGTAGTTACGTAACTAACAAAGATGGTTCCATCTTCAACCTTGTCTCGAACGTAATGGTGTCTAACATCAATATGTTTCGATCTAGCTCTATATCCATCTGATTCTGCTAGTTTAATTGAACTCTGATTATCACACTTAATCTCAATAGGTTTTTCTTGAATACAAGAATCTAAATTCTGCCCAAATTGTTTTAACCAGATTGCTTCTTAACTAGCTGCTGCCAGTGCCATGTGTTCGGCTTCACTAGTAGATAGAGCAACTGTAGGTTGTCGTTTAGAGCTCAATGATATAGCACCACCTGCTAGTTTAAAGACATATCCAGTACAAGATCTACGCTTATCTACATCCGATGCCCAATCAGCATCCGAGTATCCACATAATGTTTCAGATCCGCTGTAATGTAGTTTGAAGTTACTTGTTCCTTTTAAATATTGAAATATTCGTTTTACCGCTTTCCAATGTGCTTCACCATAATTGTTATTAAAACGGCTTACGTCATTGACAGCAAATGCGATATCTGGCCTTGTTCATTGAGCCAAATATAATAAGCTTCCAACAGCTTCCTGATAGGGAACTTTATTCAAGAATCCATCATTTTCGCACATTTGGGACAGTTTTTGATTTGGATCGCTTGGCGTAACCACTGGTTTACAACTGGTCATGCCAAATTTTTCTAAAAACTCATTAATGTAGTTCGATTGATCCAATTGTATTCGTAGTCGTTGACATACATAATATTCAATCCAATACAAGTATTTGCAGTTCCCAAATCTTTCATGCAGCTTACTTTTAAGATCATCCAATTCTTCTATATTCTTCCAAAAAATCAATAAATTTCGTCGACATAAATTGCCACTACTAGTTGACAGTTTTCTTTTTAAAAAACACAAGGGTCAACTTGAGACTTTTTAAGATCAAACAGTTTCAACAATTTTTCAAGTTTAAGGTTCCATACACGATCACTTTGTTTCAAGCCATAAATAGCTTTATTCAATTTACACACCTTATTAGTTCTATCATTGTACCCATCTGGTTGCTGCATATATACTGTTTCTGTAAGATTGTTATAGTCTAAGGTATAACCGTTAAAGTCCCACGTGCGAGTGTTCAGAGCCACTACGATAGTTGGCAATACATACTAAAGCGTACATAATATTGCGCAACAAGATATTACGTCATAATTGCGTCTCAAATTGTATCACATACCAAAAATGTTTACAGTGATACAAGAGGCGCCTTAAAGAAAAAAGATAAAATGTATTCACTAAAAAATGTGGAGCTCTTCACGACTTTGCGGTTATTCTTGCAGCATATTCATTTCCATGGATCTCGGCGTTGTTTGGCGTGGCTCGGGCTATGCCCTCGTTGAAACCAGATTGTCTTGTCTTCCCTCTTTTTCGTCTGTAGCGGTACGATAAGGAATAAGGTAGGGAATGATAGATGGTAGAGATACGATAGAGGAACCTACATACCAAGAGAAAAGACAAAAAAGACACAGGCACACGTCACTGTTCGACGTCTCATTGGCTAATGCCCGTCATGTCGGAAACCGCGCACTTACTTCTTCCCTCCATGTCTGCGCCGACGCAACTGTCCCAAGTGACGGAAATGCACAAGTCTATTTTTAAAAATATTGGCGCGAATTCACTCACAAATTAAAAAGTATCCAATGCCAATTTTTGGCATGTAACAAGATCACCTTGTAGAAAGGCTGTGACAGCATCCATTTGGTCAATTTTTAGCTAATGTTTAGCTGTTATAGCAACAAAATAACGAATAGATACATAATGAACTGTTGGCGAGTATGTCTCAGTGTAGTTTATTCCATACTGTTGTGAACATCCTTTGGCTACAAGACGAGCTTTGTAACGGATAGTAGGGCCATCACTTTTTGTTTTAAATACCTACTTACATTTAATTGCCTTGCAATTCTTGGATAATTCTACTAAATCCCATGTTTTGTTATCTTCCATCGGTTTTATCTCTGCTTCTAATGCTAACTTTCAATTTTTTGAGTCGCTTCTTGAAAGCGCAGCATCCAGCATTGTTGGATCATAATTTTCAACTGTTGCTTTTGTTGAGTATCCATATTCCTACAGTTTAAGAGGTTTTGGTTAGGATTTGATTTCCTGGTTTCTATAATAGGTTCTGTAACCGTTTCAACAGGAATGTATGATTTATCGTCATCAGTGTCCTCTTCATTTGAACTTTTTGCACCCATTGTTGGCATTTCTTCTGCATTATACTCTTTAGAATCTCCCACTGAATCATAATCATATCCATAATCATATCAAAATAATTGATTTTGATTCGGTTTCCATAAAAATGACATCTTTACTTGTTTCTATTTTCTTTGTAACTGGATTTATACATCGGTAACCTTTAGTAGTTTCACTATATCCTACAAAAATCAATTTTTTGGATTTCGGATCCCATTTTTTCCGGTTTTGTTTTGGGATATGAATCATAACTGGTGACCCAAATATCTTCAAATGATCGAGGTCAACACATGTATTAGTCCATAATCCTTCTGGAGTATTTTCATTTAATATTGAACTTACGGATCTATTAATAATATAAACTGCTGTATTTACAGCTTCAACCCAATAAACTTTGTCTAGGTTTGCGTCAAATAGCAATCACTTTGCTTTTTCTACTATTGTAGGATTTGCTCGTTCAGCAACACCATTTTGCTGAGGAGTGTATGTATTAGACGTTTGGTGAACTATACCATTTCTTTTACAGAAATTTTCAAAATCGTTACCACAGTATTCTTTTCCATTATCGGATCGAATTACTTTAACGGTTTCTCCAGTTTGACACTCTACTAATTGCTTAAATTCCTTAAAACATTCCAGTACTAAATCTTTTGACTTCAGCAAATAAATGAATATTTTCCTCAAATAGTCGTCAATGAATGTTATGAAATACCTTGCACCACCGATTGATGCCTTTTCCATAAGAATGCATAAATCTGTATCAACTAATTGAAGTAATTTTTTTGAGTGGGACAATGAAGGCTTAAATGGCACACGTGATTCCTTGCCTTTTATTCAAATTTTACAACTTTTAATATCATTCACATTGTTCAGAACTGTAGTTTTTAAATTTGAAATGTGCGGGTATTAAATCCCCACTACTAGTTTACAGGTTGCTGCATCAACCTCCTTCATATCGTCTTCGTGTATGAAACGTTCAACATGTAGTAGCACAAAGATGTGCTCGCCTAAAAATTGGTGTTTTAGGTACATAAAATTCACATTAAAAGTTGTAAATATTTTGTTTATATTATGTATACAATTAGTAAAGTTCAACAAATGAATACAGTGTTATTTATTTGCAACCATTATTGAGTGTAATGATCAACCGACTTATGGTATTAATACAAAGCTACAGTCCATACAATAAAAATAATTTGGCATTGAACCAGCGCAGGTGCATCCATTTACATTGTTGGTCCTTCGAGCCGGATTAATCCAGTGTTTGGTTCCGAATTAATTACTTCGTAATTGGTTATTGATGACGTCACGCAGACGTAAATGCATACAAATAGCAAAGAAAGGTTGGAACTTGCTCTGCTAAAAATAGAACTGGTTTTGGAGGATTTGAAAACAGGTAAAGTGTGTATCCTTTTTCTATTGCATATACCTACTACTGTGCTTTCACTTGTTGTAATAGTTCAACAACAGATGTTTGAAGTTTATTGCAATCTCTAATAATACATTCAACCCTTTATTACACGTGTTAGGTTAACATTACTGACCTACATTTAAAATTTAAATACTCAATTTTGCGGTGTTTGCTTGACTTTAGTAACAATTACAAATCAATTTTGCTTATTGGGATTCATTATTGACATTTCAATATTGAATAATTACAGTGATGAGCTTAGTTCAATTACCCCAACAATATTCATGCATTCAAGCTTAACCTTGACCTTCCTCATTGAACTTATTTTGCATTTGGTACCATTATAGAATTTAATTGCAGCGGTCGCTTGCAGGTGAACTTCTACTTTGATTATTGTACATACACATCATCACTGAAATCTACTCCATTTGCAATACATTTCATCTTTCTCAGGTCAGAAAAATTCATGTGTCCTAAACGACGATGCCATGTCATCATATCGTTTCTTTCTGCTTTTTTACGGACATGCTAGTCACTTCCTCGTTTTGCAGTTTGTAGACACCAGAGTTAGATTTAGTTTTCACTAAGATTTTATCATTTTTATCGTAGATGCTGCACCCATCTTTATTAAACGTTACGGTATTATCTTTATTCACTATTCGCGTAACTGATAGTAAGTTAGCAGATAGCAAGTTTGTGGAATAAAGTTAAAGTTAGTTAGCAGTCATCAAAAAAGCAACTGTATTTATTTCTATCCAAATTACTAGCTTGTATCAACAAAAACTTTATTGACAATAACCAACTATTTTTATTTCCATATGTTACTAATCAACATAAAAGCAGAATATACAAGGAAATATAACATTAAGCCCTATATTATAGATTAATTTCTGACAATTATTATTAAAAATCTGGGTGTGACATCATAATAATAGCATTACCGTCCTATATCCCACGGGATTATTTTTATTCATCTGTTTCTGAATTAATACTGTATATCTGGGTGTAGCGTATCACTAATCTTGCATAGTAATAATAACGTCGAGGCTATCTTATCAGTGTTTGGATTTTCTAAATTTGAAATTTAATAGCCTACATGATTCACATCACATCCTATGTGAAAATTGTCCATCTTGCTGATTGAAATATTGGGGCAGCTGTGCATAGAATGCTACGCTATTTATATTGCAGAACACGCATTGTTTTTCTAATACCATCATTACCATTGTTTTAGGGATTTTTTATAAGGAAGCTTTAATTGTAGTTCGTGGCATTCGTAATGCAGTTCTTGATCAACCAAAAATAAATTTTAATTATATTCTAATAATTTCAACTAGCAAGTTGTTGGGATTTAATAAAACAAATTGTTTGGTTAAAGATGTCACAGATGTGTCCGAAACTGAAATGGCAAAATAGATTTTAAAATTTTTTGAATTGTTAAATTCATTTCTATCTTTATAATCAAACATTTTAATTTTTATTTTCTACTTTTTCAACTAACTCATTGTTCGGTGTAATTAACCTTTCAAAATGTTCATCATTTAGACATGACTAAATATTTCTGAACTATCTCTGGCATTTATTGTAACACTTTTCCTGTGAAATTGATGTTATTAATTCACTAACTCTATTAACTCGATCTAATGTATATTAAGTTAGTTTTTATTGTTTTGATTACTTCTACTAAACTTTCCCAGAAAGTAGTGTATAGTTAATTAATATAGTCCTTTAATATTTGCCCAAGTTTTCTAGATGAAGAGAAACAGTTATTTAAATTTATTTTCTCCATATTAATACCGGCTTTATATGTAATGTTATAAATAATGTAGCGGGCTACCGCTGACGCATTTCACTAATTTAGAACAAGTAATAACAAAAGTCTTTATTGCTCACTATTCACAAGTCTAATTAACAGTATATGCCTTATATATAGATGTTTTCAGACCAATTAACAATGAAGCATTATCACACTAATGAATTTACAAGCACTAATATCTTCTTAAACTAAATCCTTAACCATAAGTCTTCTTAACAATACTAAACACTACTATAATTTATTTATTACACTTTTGTCTATTTATGTACAAGCTGGCGGTACAATATACATGTTCACATAACAGATTTATATTTACTATAGGACTTTCAAAAGCATAACTAACTAACTTTACACGATATGATTTATATACGACATTTGGATATAGACTAACCTATGTATCTCATCACCGATCCTATATATACCCTATAATTAAATAGATGACTCATATTCTGGTGTTTGCTAGAAGGTTCGGGACTTCTGTAGAATATACTTCGGTTAGGCAGCTTGTGTGTTTGACGGGTTGCTTAATAGTTTGTATCACTGCCCCTCTTTAAAACTGTTACGTCCCATAACTGTAAAAACATTTTGACGTCAATTTGATGACTGATGACAATATCGGCAGCTATCTCCTCTGGTGCATCCACCACGTTGGTGGAAATAGCAGTCAACGCTCTTTTCTTGGTCTTGAAAGGCAACTGGTAGCAACAAACAAGGAGCCGAATGTTAGTTCCCTGGAAAATTACTTCTAGCATATTGAAGAATCGAATGACCCCCGTTTTTAAAAAACGCTTCCTTATATATCCAAATTATCTATTTTCTTGAACCTAGTAGAATTTGTGCGATATTCTTGGAAATCCTCATTAGTGTTCAAATTTGTTGAGTTTATTACCTGGTTATCTCGTTCCACTTATTTGTGATGTGTGCTGCCTTTTCTTTGTTTAATACCTAAAGTTAATGTTCGCGGTCTCCCTCTATCCTACAGTGAATGTGAAGATCATAAATATTTATTATCAATTTCTATTACATTTTCTGGGTTTCTCAATGATCGGGTCGCTTCTTGGAATAAATGTTTCATTTTTAATTAGTTTATTTACGTTGTTCTAAATACGTATGACTAATATTCTAGAGAATTCTTTATTTAAAATAAATTTCTGTAATCCACAAGGTAATTAATTTAAACTTTGATTACTTTTTAATGCAAAAGGGTTTGCATTTTATAGAAAATATTTGCTTTTAACATCAAAACGCGTTTTAAATACACCTATTAAGGTTAGAATTGGGGTTTCAAATACACGAAATTACTTATTTTTATCCAAATACTACTATTCTATGCTATTTACAGCAAATGAAAAGCATTTCTATCAAAATGTATTGATAATTACTAAGTGAAAATAAAAGGCTTTCTATTTATCTTAAAATGATCGATTTGTGTTCGCATTTAAATGCGCTTTACGCTATCTTACAAAGAATTATTTTTACATATACAACTTACGTTACTTGCTATGTATTTACAATATGCTTATATCATACAGGGTGATTATTTATAACGGGGAATTTGATTTTCCGCTTGCACCTTAATGAATAAACGTACGCTTGTATTATACAGGGTGTAACAATAAATTTACGGACATTTCTATTTTTTCGGATTCCACTATAGTTTAGTGGGATTTATTTGTAGAATTTGGGTTTTAATGACCTCTTGTAACCCTAACCCCATATCATGTCAATATATATTAATTACCCGTAGAAGTCATCGAATTCAATACCCGTTCCCTTAAAAACCCTATTAAACGTGACTGATTTCAATATATTTATCTCACCTTATATAACGACAAATCCTATACGTGAATTTTCCAGAAAAATCCATAAGATTAAATTAAATTTACTTGCACACAGATCTTACTATGAAACTTAAATACTAAATCTAACAAATGAGTCTTTTATAAATCACTCTATTTAAACAAAATAATTTTTACTGTTTAGCATCTTCCTGTTGTTGGTTTTAATTCGTCACCGTTGACTCTTCTAAAACATATTAACAATCAATGCTCACGCCTGTGTTAAATCATTTTAAGAAGTCCAATTTTCATGCAAATTGACCTATTCGATCAATACTAAATCATTTAAATCATATACATCCATTACCATTTAATCTCCCATTTTTAAGTAAACTCTATCTTATGATATTTTTAATTTGTTTTAGATTTTTCTATTTTTCATTTCAATGTTTTAAAATAATCATTGGCTGCCAAATTTTGTCTCTTTGCATACAAATTTAATGACCTAACTTTCTAGACTATGAACGTCAGCAGCTCACATTTACGTTTCAGGCAACACTAACATCCTCTGGCGTAATTTACTCTAGGCGATTCCAGCAACCTTCGTCATTGAACTCATCGTTTCCATATGTTTACATGTCATCGTTCCAGTATATTCTAAAAGCTGGGTCATTCACTCATACATTTGATATGGAACGCTTTATATGCATTTCACGATATGATGTCGTATTGATTTAATGGTTTAAACTTTATATATTTGAAATTGATTAAATTAATATGCTTTTCAATTAGAAACATGTCCTTTGGTATTTTTTAAAATGAAAATTCTTTTAGAATATTTGCACATGCAGTTTCCCTTTTATACATATAATTGACATTCTTTAAGAGTATGTTTATGCATTTGAACAGAGAAAGGTAAGCGAAAGTATTTTCATCACTGTCATAGCCATGCCTTAGTTATGATCAAAACATAATTTCCTAATATATAGCTCTCGAAAACTATCTTCTAGATCAGCTATTTGAATTACATGACCTCAATCTTATTTGCTTAAAATAAAATTTTTTGTTAAAGACATCGACAAAAAGTTTTAATTATTTATGTCGACACTACCTACACCAAAACACAATAAAGTGATATAGTAGTTTTGTTAGCTCAATTATTAAATTGATTACATAAAAAAGAAAAGTTTTGAATATTGTATGTAGTATGCTTATTTACAGCTTAATTTATATGAAAAACCTGTAACATATGTGCTTTAAATTATCATTTTTACAATAATCGTAAAAATAACCAAGCCCCAATTCTAACTGTACATAATCGCTTCAGGCGCAGATAGCATTATCAAAACAATCAGAATCATCTTAAATCCTTCATCAATTTGTGCACCCAACAAATAATTGCTTACTATTCATCGAAATTAAAAATTATTTATAATGACCATGTAACTGCTGTTACAGTTTGTATGTCATCTGTCAATAACAACTACATAAACTCAATTTAGAATGCTAGAAATATGTTCACTGTGTATTACTTCAAACCATTTAATGTGGTGAACATTCACCATTCTCGGCTGTAAATGTTTTTCTTTGACAAATCAAACAATTCTTATTGAATTTGAAAAAAATAATGACAAGTTTTTGTTTATGTTATATTTAATATGAAAAGAATTTAGCTTAGTGTGAATACAAACTTATCAAATATTTTAACAAATTTTTGTTTGTACTTTCTGACTATTAAGTTTATTTTTGTTAGGCAAGATTACATCAACATGACTCTCCAATGATATGGTTGGCAGTTAATGAAGATTCCATAACAGTACTGGATTTGGCCACTATGCAGCAGAGAGTCCGTTATCCATACACAAATGTTTTAACATTTGGGGGTTGTAATGAAGATTTTATGTTGGTTGTAACACAAAATGATCAACAGCCATCTCAAAAATTAATATTTTCGCTAAGCAAACCAAAGATTTTAGAACTCACTCTTTTAATAGCAGATTATATGAATCTTTTAATTCAAAATCCTGGTACTCCTCTTCTTGGTACATTAAGTCGTGGTACTATGGTTTCTGTCAATCAGTCGGTAGTGAATCAGTCAATCATAAACCAAGTCACATCAAACCAAACACAACCGGATATTTTAAAATCAACTCCTGATCATGGACTACAGAGATCTGATTCTAAAAGACGAACACACATTGATTCTGGTCTTGCGTGATATTGTAGTAAGTTTTTATTACGACCATGTATAAGTTTATCTAAGTGTAATATTTTATCGTGATTTTTGTTTATATTTTTAAATTATTTATTTTATCTTGGTATGTGCCACAAAATTACACTTTAGATTTTTTAAAAATCTACTGTAAATAATTATTGGTGTTAACTGTATTTTGTAGGCATAAAATGTTATATAAATAAGAATAGCCTAAAATTGCATTTTTTTACAATGTTTAGAATACAGAAAGATAATGACAGCTCAGTATTTTTATGATATTTTTAATGTATCGTATAGTACAAGTATGATATACTCAACTACTTTTCTTCAGATCTTATTGTTTGTTGGAATTGTTTTATCGATTTATTGTGAATAATTATGACAATATATGTAGCAAATTATAGGTAAATTTTCATGTATGTTTTTGTTTGTTATTATATTAGCATAAGTATTAATTGCATTGTCTCATTATGGAAATCCATCGCTTGAACTGAGTGTAAAAAGATTAGCTATCTTTTGTATACAAATTAACTAAATTGGAAATAGTCATAGGTATAATTTACATAAACGACTTTATGTTCAGAGATGTCAATTAATTCATCAGCAACTTGTGGTGAGTTTTTTAAAACTGGCTCACTAGAAACCCACAAAAATTTTACGACCTCGCTTTCTGCTTATATAAAAACCGCAGTGCTCATCTTTTAATAAATCAATTGAGCAAACGAACATTTTCCTCTATCTTTATCAGTTTGTTGAATGTTCTTATTCTGTATAACTAGTGCTAACAATTAACTTGCTTCATTTGGTGTTAACAACTGTCTTTCCATAAAAATTAAGCTTTGTTATTACTTCGTTTATTAAATTAGAAATTAATTTAAAAGATTTCGAATTATATGGTGTATGGTTTAAGTAAACGAAGAGACTAAAAATTTTAAGGATTTTCCTGTAGCCATAAATGTTTATGGACCAATCACTACTTTTCCTACCAAACAAATCAATTTGAACGTTTGTACAAATTGAATTAATACGATGCCAAAACAAAACATTTTTATGCCTCTCCCATCAAAATGCATGTGAATTTGGAAGAGAAAGATACTGTTTTGAAACTATGTGCTAAATATTCAGAATTTTTTACATTGATGGACAAAACCTTACATTCAGGAATCAAATTAAGCATTTCATGCAAATCGGGGATGAAATTCCAGTCTATTCTAAAACTTATCGATACCCCTTTGTTCACAATCAAGAGGTAGAACAGCAAGTTGACAGAATTATAGAACCCTCTGTTTCTCCATGGTACAGTCCCATTTGTGTAGTCCCAAAAAGATTGTACATTTTGGGCAAGCAAAATTGCACATGGTAATTGACTATCGTTGCCTTGATGAAAAGACAATTGACGATAAGTATCCTCTGCCGAATATCAATGATTTACTGGACAAATTCGAACGATTTCAATACTTTACAATCTTTGATTTGGCAAGTGGGTTCCATCAAGTTGAAATGGGCTCAAAGGATGTTGAGAAAACTGAATTCAATACAACGAATGGACATTTTTATTTTCTTAGAATACCTAGGGTTAAAACACTCCCTTTCTACCCTACAACATGTAATGGACCAAGTTCTACAAGGTTTAATATATATATATATATATATATATATATATATATATATATATATATATATATATATTTGTGGAGCTTACCTGGGCGGTATAATTATTTGGACGGTTTCCCTTCAGGAGCACCTCACACCAATTTAGAAAGTTTTTAAGAGATTAAGGGACCATTTGACCAATTCAATTGGATAAATGCAAAATATTGAAAAAAGAAATCGTGTTTATAGGACACGTAGTCACGTCTGAGTTATAAAGACCAATTTGGAAAAAATTAAAGATATTAAAAACTTTTCCTTACCTCCAACTAGTTAACAAATAAAAGGATTATTAGGATATTATCGCAAATGTATGAAAAACTTTACCGATTTAATTAAACCCATGACCAAACGCCTTAAAAAGAATAAAAAAATCTAGCATACCTCTGATTTAATTAATGTTTTGAATTGTGTAAAAATGTATTAATCAATGAACTGATACTCCAAATCCCAGATTTTGAATGTCCGTTTAATATAACAACCTATGTTAGTAATATAGCTACAGGTGCAGTATTATCATAAGGCTCAATAGGTAAAGATCTTTCAATTTCATACATGTCTAAAACTACTGAAAAGGAATTTTTGGCAATTGTTTACACAGTAAGATATTTTAGACCATATCGACATAAATTCGACATAATCACGCACCATAAGCCATTACAATAGTTATTCTTATTAAAAGAACCCAACTCTAAACTTTTAAGGTGGAGATTAAAATTAGCCAACTGTAACTATAATATTATGTATAAATAATAAGGTAAATTAAACGCCAACACAGACACCCTGTCATGTGTTGAAATTCATACTAAAGAAATAACTGGATCCGATTGTTGAGAATGATCAGATACCAGAGGAGCCTACTAATGATGAAGTCTCAGATAGCCAGTTCATATTTGTAAACTTTGACGAACAGGAACACTTTAATGATTCCGATGAAATGACACAACACTCAAACAATGATAAAAATCTGACCCTGGAAGTTCCGATCTCAGAAAAACCATTAAATTATGGCATCAATAAGATAGTATTGACAGATGTAAATTTTTAACCTTGTTTGCCAACAATTTTATATTATCCTGACCGACAAAGAATCTATATTCAACTATCAAAAATAATATTAATACCGACTTAATCGATTTTATCAAAAATTCATTGTTCCCCAAGTAACGTGTTATATTTGTTTTAAAGATGAGGATGCGTATACAAAATTCTACAACGAAATTTTAGATGACAATTCTATAAACTATAAACTGCTACAATATATCTCTGGCAACTAAATATGAGTGATGTTCCTTAAAAATCCCATATAACATAACCCCTACAGCAACTAAACCTTTTAAAATATTTCACATTGATACATTTTCAGATCAAAATACCAAACTTCTTACAATCATTGATACTTTCTCAGGTTCAGGCATACCACGTTAATACAATTAATTCCATCAAGGTCATAAAAAATTTAATTAAATTCTTATGTCATCATAGAATCCCCTCCACAATTGCATATGATCTAGGTACCAAGTTTAAAAATAATATTTTAAAAAACTGTTAAAATTGAATAAAATAGACATACATTTTACCTTATCAGAAAACCCAAATTCGAACGGTATTATTGAACGGCTACATTCCACCTTGCTGGAACACTTTAGAATTTTAAAGGAAACACATCTCTTCGAAGACAAGAAAACCCACATATTATATGCCGTATTAGAATACAATTCATTCAGTGACTATATTAAAACCAGTTGATTTAAGCAATGGCCACATATCAAACTACGACCCCTTAAATATAGATGTAGAGACTCAAATCATGTCATACTATTAGACTCCTATAAATAAAAAACCAAATTGATTTATAAAGCAGCCGTAAACAGAAAATTAATTTAAAACAAAATACGTTGCTATTTCTGATGAGTTTTATGCACAAACAAAACGAAAGATGTTCAGAGATTTTGAATAATGCTTGCTATTGCCACCAACTACCCCTGATCCCAAAGAGAAACAATTACAACAATTGTAAAATCAATTTAATGTATAATCAAACAACAAGCGAATGCCAATATTAAGAAAACTAATATATGTACATTGATAAGCCCTGGTTGCTAGAAAATTAATATCGATTGTAAAATCCAAAACCTAGTATAAGATTAATTGGTACAAACTTAATTATTATTTGAAGTGATTGTCAAATTACGTTCAACAAGAAAACCAATGTTTTAAAGAAACTGAAGAGACATATACAATGATTTTCTTTGAAATCGATATCACGGAATCATAATGAGACATTGCTCCTCTTCATCAGTTGGGAAATATTAATTTGGAAGATATCAGAGAAGCAAATAGAAAATTACTCTACAGTAACTTTTAACTGGAATCTCAACCTGAGAAACTAGCATAATTATATAATTTATTATATTATTGGTATCGTTTTGTTCCTATATTATAAAAATTGCGTATAAAGACGTCGGAGAATAATTCAACAAGGAAACTAAAAGATATTCCCATGAGTCAAATTTCGTCGCAGCCTGCAATTTGAAACACACACAGGAGGTATTATGTTAGGAATCAATAGAAGAGCATGTTAGATTTCTTACTAGACACATTTTTTGCTGATGTGCATGTGAATAATTTCTCTTACGGATGTGGTTGGAAAAGTACGAACTTTAGTCCGAAATTGGAATTCAATGTAATAACATATATTTCACTTCTTGTATTTACGATAGAAATATAAATCGTTTTTAAAAAGAGTTTTGTAACTACCGAGATATAAACAGCTGTCTTAGTATGTTTGGCTTTAAAATCCTGTTAGAAATATATTAACATCATTCAACAACTCTAAGGATCTTTAGAATTTTAAATTTCCTTTAGCAAATAATTTCCTTAAACATCCATAAACTGCCAATGTATTTTTTTTGGTAAGACCATTTAACAGCAGAATATTTTTTTGGTCTTATTTCTTTTGTTTGAAGTTCTGTATTTCATATTCTTTCTTTTACTCTATGAGAGTTAACTTACCAAACGCTGCTATACCAGAAATGTATGCTGAAATCTTTTACAATTTATTAAGTGTACATTTTAGAACTATTGCTATTAAAAAATAATGTTTCTATTGAAAATAGTGTGTATACACAACAAACGATAGGATTTGATGCTATCCACTAATTTATTCATCAAAAATATTTGCTTTAATTGTGTAAAATGTTGCACATGGCTTCTTTATTACCTTTTTAATATTATTGTTTCGAACAATCACTTCTTTATTTATGTTATAGTTCCGGTTAGTCTTTTATCAACCGCTTATGAAAGTTCAAACGTATACACTGAGTGGTGTATAAAAAGCTATTTTGATGGGATACTCCAATTTATGTATAATGAATTTAACCATCATTAATGATATCTTTAATTATAAATCCAAAGGTAAAGAAAAGTAGATAAAAAGGAAAAAAATTAGATAAGGAAGTGTCACTACTGTAGGGGAGTGTTCTACAGTGAAATATTTTTTTTTCAGATGCACCATATATGGCTGAACCTAAAAATAAGATCTTGATCAACAAGTGGGGCAAGTATACATTAAAAATCAATATACATTATATAAAATTTAAGTAAACACTACACATTTTAAATTATGTTTATTTATTTTACTATGAATCTCTAGTGGAGTACTATGGAAAACACAAAATAACAAACCACAGCATTCTAGACTAAAATAAAGAAGAGCGGACTAGAGTTAAACAATCTCAGACATACAAAATTATTCTAAAAGTTTAAACACTCTTATTAAGATAGGGATTCGTTAACGGAGATTATTTATTGTACATCGATGTTAAAGCTTATTTCAATAGTACTTTCAGCGACAGTTGCAATTTGACATTATTAGGAAAGCAAATTTGTCAGCTATATAAATTAACTTCGATGTCACCATTTGCATCTTTATTTTCTGAGACCTGTCCAATGTAGTAACTGTTTTTGTTGATTTTTCTTTAATTTTATACTTCACCAGTACATAGTCTTTAACATCTGGGGAGCACTCACAATCTTCACAACCATTTAGATCGACTTCAGGAATCTAATCCTCTGTTTCTGAGTGAATGGATAATACTTCATCGTCTTCATCAGATGATTCCACCAGTTTGCGTTTAGTGTTCTCCAAACGTGTGATTGTTGCTTTATTTTGTGTCTTCTCCTTGATCATATTTTTTCCAGGGTATCTGTCACGATCATACTTTTCCCCTCCTTCTATTAATTTTTTCCCTTTCAAAAGTCTTGGGATAACCTCTGAATAGTTCAGGTGAAACAAAATCTTGTTTTTATTTGGACCCTTGGATTCTTTGTTGAAGATGCTTAATGCACTCTCGTTGACTTTAGAAGTTGGAGCTTCTTGCACATCTATAGTAGGCTTTTCTGTACAGCAAAAGCCATAATATCATTCTCATTGAACACATTTTTATCTAATGGAAAAGTTTCAGTTCTTTTGAAACCAGATTTTATGTTACTTGGCCGCATCGAACGATTATAAGCAGTTGTAACACATTCAGCAACTTGGTATATAGTCACTGGCATTTCTGTATGATGAAACAGTCTACTGCAAAATTGTAGTGAACTTTGAAAGAGGCGGAAACATTTACGTACAAAGGTTGTAAACCTGTGACTACATGGAATGGTAGAGTTAATATTGTAACACCATTCTTTCGAGCTATGCCTATAGTCTAGAGAAGTGTGGCTCTCGTGATTGTCCATGATCACAACATAGGATTATCGTTGCTTGTTAACGTAAATTTAACAAAAGGATCTATAGCTTGGGGAAATGTATCATGAGGAACATCATTAATCGTTTGTTTTAAAATTCTTGTGCAGAAAAATCATCACCGGCGGCAATACTGTTCCCAGAGCATAATTATGCAGCATGTAGTAACATTTTGCACTCTTTCGCCACTTGTGCACCTATTTACCTGTTTAATTCTTTTCTTACAATTATTTTTTTAGGATTCTAACAGTTTATGTTTCGTCCAAGTTATAAACTCTTGAACCACCAGAAACATTTTCACAAACCGCTTCCAAATTGGTATAGAACGCCAATACATTTTGCCGAATAAATGGGGTCATTCTTGATAAGCTGCGTCCTTATCGAGAACGAATACTAATACTAGAATGACGTTTATTAAATCCCTAAACTATACGAAACCTGCCATTTTATTTTTTGTTCAGTTTTTGGAATTTGTATTATATTTTATGCCATTTTGTAGGCCAATTTTTTGCATTCTATTACTGTTGATCCATAACCCATTTTCGACATGGTGAGAATATATTCTACCAATTCTTTTTCTTGGGCTTTATAAAAAATTTGTCTCGAAATAACCCCGTAGGAAAAGCTCAACATTCTCGGACTATGGGAAGATTGCTTGTCGAGGCGCAATCCGAGACAAGCTACACAGAGTCCGGGAATGTTGTTTTTCCTACGTGGTATACATACTATTTTTTCGCAAATTGTTAAAAACGACAGAAATTAAAATACTAATTTTAAAAAACCTGATTAATTTTATTTATAAATAAATAGTGCTGTCAAATTCTTAGTAAAAGTTTTTGCATAACCATGGAAACGTTTCTATCAAGGTATTGAATTGTCCAAATTGGCACATTGAAATGTGATTGCTGGTATTTTTGAAAGTAACAATACAAATTCTATAATTGTAATTGTAAAATACCTGATAATATCACACACAACTTACTTCAGAATCAAATACATTCTGAAGTTAGTTGTTTGTTATATTTACATAAGATTGTTGAAATAGAACTTACCACGAAAGCATGTTCTCAGTCATTTTTGTAGTCCATATGTATACATATATTATTTTTGTACAGTACAGTCATGAATATTTCCTTACTGTGATTTGCAGTTGCTTGGCAACGACTAGACATTTGGAAATATTCAACTTTTCTTTAAGAAATTTTATCAGAAATGTCAAAATTTCTGAACGATTTCCGGAAAAAGCAATTACTGTGTTCAAACACAACAAACATAGAAACAAGGAAAAGATTGCTTAAAACATATGTATGGGGCACAGCACTGTACGGCTGTGAAGCCTGGACAGTAGGAGAAGCAGACAAGAAAAAGGTAGAAGCCTTTGAAATGTGGTGCTATAGATGTATGATGAAGATATCATGAACAGACAAAGGTAAGAACAATGAGGTTCTAGAAATAGTAGAGGAAGAAAGAAATATGTGGAAATCATTAAAAATAGAAGAGATAGGATGATAGGCCACATACTAAGGCATGAAGGAATAGTGCGTAATATATTAAAAGCAGAGATAGGAAAAAAGAGAGGTAGAGGTGGACCTAGGTTAGACTATTGCATACGGATAGTGAAAGATGTGGGCTGTGGGAATTTCAGGGAAATGTGCAGGCTAGCTCAGAATAGAAATCAATGGAGGTACGTGTCCAACCAATTCGAAAATGGAAAACCTAATGACGAAAGGAATAAATACACTTAAACTTGATGATTATTATAAGTAACTACAGGTATTGATTTTGCAATACTCTTAATTAATGTTAATTGTGCAAAAGGATTTACTGGAAAACTATTAATTTGGCAAATGTCTAGGTGTTGGGGAATTCTTGGTAGCCACAGGCTGCTTAACCCCCTTCACATACCACTGAATCTTGGTGAGATAGGGCATATAATTAGGAAATAACAGAAGGGGAATCGAGCTGTATCTAGGCTGTGGAAATTTCAGGGAACAGTGTAGGCTAGTTCAGAATAGAAATTAGTGAAGGTATGCGTCCAATCAGTTTCAAGATGGAAAACCCAATATCAAAAAAAAAATTGCACTTAAATCTGAAGATTATTATAAACAACTACAGGTGTTGGTTTTGAAATATTTCCATCTAATGTTGATTGTTCGAAAGGATATATTGGAAACTATTAATTCGGCAAATATTCAAGTGTTGGGGGATCTTGGTAGACACAGGTTGCTTAACTCCCTTCACATACTACTGAATAGGGAATATATTTATAAACAACAGAATGGGAACCGAACTGCATCTAACAAGCTAGAGCAGTGGCTATATTCGAAGACAACAAACATAGAAACAAGCAGAAAATTGTTGTTAGCATATGTGTGGAGCACATCTATGAAATAGGGGCAGTAGGAGAAGCAGACAGAAAAACCGCAGAAGCTTTTGGAATGTTGTGCGTTAGATGTATGAGGATGATAACATGAACAGACAAAGTTAATAACAAAGAGGTTATAGAAATAGTAGGGGAATGAAGAAATTTGTGGAAAACAAAAAAAGGGAAAAATAGAAGGGCAGGATACATTCTAAGGCCTTTTTGGAGAATCGTGCGAAATATATTTCAAGTGGAGATAGGATAAAAGAGGTAGAGGTAGACCTAGATCAGACTATTGCACACAGATAGTGAAAGATGCAGACTGTGGAAATTTCAGAGAAATGTGTAGGTTAGCACAGAATAGGAAAGAATGAGGGTACGTGTCTAACCAGTTCCAGGACTGAGGTCCTAATGACGATGATGGTACTTATATACTAAAATAAAGTGTTATTGTGTTGTACGTTTCACACGATCACATAATAGATATATTTAAAAAACAAAAACTCTTAATTGTTGTATGTTCAATGTCCATTGAGGTTGGTCACTAATCTTAATTCAATTAAATCAATCTTGATTCATGCCTGGAAGAGGAATACAATAATGTTAAAAAAACTACTACACAAAGATTACAAACGTTAACTTCACTTTCAGTAATTGTTGCATTCTTGATTTATTTATTTAAGAGTAAATGTATCAAATAATTTATATTAATGCTTGTAAATAAACTTCTATCTCCTGCATATAACGACTACATTGTTGTTGGTTTTTCTGATACTAATTTAATTATAATTAATTTTGTTCTATGCATGAAAGCCATTCTGAATGGACCTGCACCTTGAAGAAGTTCTAGATTACTAGAACGGGTGGAATGGCTTAAGAGTTCCAGTGATCTATAGGTTTAAACAAATTAGTGGGGTCTTTAGTGAGGAAACAGACTAAGACAGGTCCCTCGAAGCACGAAGCAGCTCTTTCGGCACTTAGAGTGGCAGAGACCATAGGGGTCGGTATGACATTCTAAGACACACTACTGCGATATGGAAGGCAACGGCAAACCACCACATTACCGCCCAGTACACAGCGTACTTAAATTGCTACTTAAGATGATGGCATTCTCTAGGGTAAAAAATTCCTGAGTTAAAATAGTCCCTCATTCAGATCTCCGGGAGAGGACTACTTCGGAGGATGTGATCGGAAAATTTAGAAAAAGAGTCGAGAATATTCTGCGAATCAGAGTGCAGAATGCCAGAAGTTTGAAGCAAGTGGGTAAGCTAGAGAACTTGAAAATTGGAATGGATAGATTAGCATTAGACATAGTAGGGATCAGTGAAGTTTGGTAGCTAGATGCGGAGGATTTTTGGAATGGAGACTTTAGGGTAATTCACATAGGATTAGAGGAAGGAAATTCAAGTATGGGGATAGTTATAAGAAAAAAGATAGGACACTGTGTAGAAAACTATTTACAAAAGGACGAAAGAGTACTCATGGTTGGATTAGAATCTAAACAGGTAAATACAGTAACACTGCAAGTATACATGCCCACTTCTAGCTACAGCAGGGAAGAGATAGAAGCGATCTACAAAGATATCGAAGTTATACTAAGATACGTAAAAGGACATGAAAAGTTAATATTTACTGGGGATTTTAGTGCAGTGGTAGGTAAAGGTAGGGAAGGAGCAGTAGTTGGTTTATTTGGTTTAGGCACGAGAAACGACAAGGGATATAGGTTGGTAGAATTTTGCAACAAAAACAATTTAATTATCACAAACACATTATTTCATCATGCTAGGAGATATAGGGAGATATCAAATGGATTAAATTCTTGTTAGACAACGGTTTAGGAATCAAGTAAGCTGCCCAGAAGAAGATATACACACTGACCACAACATAGTAATTATGAAGGCCGCTCTTAAATTTAAAAATTTGAGAAATAGGAATGGGAAAAGACACTTTGACTTTGAGAAACTAAAAGATAAAGATATTCACGAAAGATTTGAAAAAAGGCAAATGAATTGCTGAAAGATATCCGGAAAATTTTTGATACTAAGGAAGTAGAAACAGAATGGAATAACATTAAATCCAGCTTAGACATGGCGGTCAGAGATATTCTGGAGTGTACACAAAAAGAAAATAAGAAACCATGATAACAAAGGATATCCTGAATGTAATAGAAGAAGAACGAAAATACAAAAACAGGCTGAACGAAAGCTAGAAAACATATACAAAGCCATGAAATGGGAAATTATTCGCAAATGCGGAAAGCTAAAAAGCCATGGAGTAATAAAAAGTGCAAAGAGGTACATACTAAGATGGAAATAGTAAAGACAGATGAATCATACAATCTAATTAGGATGAATTTTAGAGAGGTAAAACCGTATCACAAAAATATAAGGGTTGCGGAAGGAGACATAATTAAATAAAATGTAGAGAAAGTGGTTAGATGGCAAGAATATATACAAAATTTATATGCAGGAGAGGAACTAACAGCACTAGTGTAATGTTAAATTATTTTTAATAAAGTTTTATTTAACAATTCGAGAATTCTTATATGATAACAAGCCCAGGATAAAGTTAGAATGGAAAACGGATTTTAGAAAAAGAAAATGCGGCTGCATGAGATTGGGTCAGTGGGTTTATTAAAGTTGGAAAATAAAATAATGGACGCTACCTAAATTTTTATAACGCAACTGACTGAATCAAATTGCATAAAAGGAAAATTTGGAAACTTAAATTATCACCAGCCTGGTTAGATACAAAGTTTGATCACAACAAATATATTACTTACTCCTGTTCTTCTTCCATAATGGGCTGACGAAGCCATAAGACTGTTCTGAAACATAAAAACTACCAACAAGGATACTGTTTTTACTTGATAATACTGTACAAACACAAAATCTTTATTTTCAATTACAATTAATTTTTATTCTATTACTATATGGATTTATAGCAAGTGGAATCCTTCAACTACCTTGACACCTTGGAGGAAGTTAATAATTACTCAATAATAGACTGAAATCAAAAATAATTCTATATTGTTTTAAAACAGATTATGCACCAACATTAATGCAATTCAGTAAAAACAAAATTCTCATTAGCATATGTTCTGTATTTTACACATAGAACGTAAAACATTAAGTTCATAATTTAATTACTACTAAATATTAATACAATTTCGTATTTTTTATGCAACAATACTTTTAAAGATTAATAGTCTGGGGTAGCGCTAAGAAAGACTTTACATTATTTTTGATTACTCAACATTCAGTACAATTATTAGATATTTTAATTTCTGCTTAACCTTCACCTTTCTGGTTTTATGCTTTATTAAGTGAACATCTTGACTTGTAATGTAAACAAGATACACAGTATCATTAAAATTGAAGGTTGAACTTGATTTTATAATTAACATGTGACAATCACATATCTGGACAAAGCAGGTAAAGTTTAAGAATAATTTATGAATCTGTGGATTTCACCAATAATATAAAAATTGTTCTATAAATCATAAAGATCACAAAATTTATGAAGAGGGCAATCCTTTTAACAAAGTACATCATAAAATAATTCATGAAATAAATAGTTGATTCCATTCAACACTATAAGGTAGTTTATAACCTCTCAACAATAACTCTCCATTTCTTCATCTATAAATTAATGATTCAACGTAAAACGCAGTATAAGCATTAAAAAATTAAAGGGTCTTACCAAGCGACTTCAAATGATCTGTTAACCTTAAACTATACGTCTGTCACCCAAACAATTTACTGCATTCCTAGATGCGGACGGGAAATCCATTTTAGTCGAATGTAACAGCATCAAAATTTGTATTATTAGATTCCATGAATTACCTAAGTTGCACGTTCCGAAGCTGAAATTATAACCAACACATGAGGCGCTAATGTTCATTGAGGTTTCAAACAACCTTTCACTATACAACATCAGGACTGCAACTCTTTATCACATAACATATCTTTTTCTACGCCTTCGCTAAGAAAACTTAATTTCTGGTGCCATCTTGACTGTCTAATCACAGCAAACGACCTTTCACTTTCAAACAACAAATGAAAAGAGATTGTGCTGTCACGAATGGACAACCGAACTAGATCGTTAAAGAACTACAAGCACGTAAAAATGATTTGTAAATATGTTCAAGCAATTTCTACTGTAATAATTATAGCAGTGACATTGGCATTGATTGGTAGAAAAAAGGAAAGCTTGGTCATGGTCATGGTTAAACAAACAAGGTAACTTGCATTTACATAAGGACTTTAATGCCATTAATGGCAAATCAATCTACCGTAATTTTCTTAGTATGGCCCAAGGAGCACTTACAAGTAAAATTATGTATCACATAGAAACTTTGGTTTGGAGGTATTTTTCATTAGGTTGACAGTTTCGAAATATATTTATTGCTGCAAAAAAATAACCTCAGTTCTATCTCGTGCAATGCAATTTTAATTGCCCCAGCTCCAGCTGATTCAAAATTTTTTAACAGCGTATGCGCATGTAAAATTTTGCTTCCCGCATAACATAATGTTGCAGATTATCCACGTCTTACAGATGCGAAGGCTAGCGTTTCCTGCTTAAATGTTTTTCTTTGTGCATGCTTCAAATAAGTGGTTTTCTAATCAATCTAAAATTTTCTTCTGGATAACTTAACTTTTTATTTGAATTCGTATTGTTGTAAGTATTGTTATTTAGCGTTTAACAATGAGTATGGACTGATAAAATGAAAAAGGTGGCACATTTTGTACTTTTAGGGGGTGTTCCACAAAATCTTCAAACAGTACATATATAGTGCCACCAAGCAAACGTAGGACTTAGGAGGTGTGTACTTGGTGTCACTGCCTGCTAAGCAGCACACTCAAAGTAGAAAGTTTTTAATTGTCAAATTGAAAGATTTGTATGGTTAGGTTCAACATTAATGGCATTATTGTATATTTAATCTTAAATAATTTTATAAGATTTAATTAACAATGACATGACATATCACACACCATGGAATTTTAAATATGCTTAAAAATGCTTTGTTCCCGCAGAGTACTTTGAAACAATTCGCTTTCTGATTGGTTCCATATGTTGTTGTTGGAAATTAGTTCACATATTTTCTGGGTCCTATATTTGCTTGGTGACACTGTAGACAAATCATGTAGGTATTTCAAAGCATTTGCTCCCGATAGAAGTATTTTCTTAGCAAAATTATTTTTAATTTACTTTTTTCTAATTGTTTGTGTTAATTAAAAAGAAGTTCAAACATGTTTTATTATTATGAGAATCCACATTTTATATTAACTGGTATAACTGTTAGACACATTTTAGTATATTTTATCATTCACATTCAAATTCCCCGCAAAAAACCTCATGTAATGGCGGATTGCGTTCAGGGTTATAGAATTTTGCCCTACAAATTTCAAACGATTCGACAAAGCCTTCGCATCTGTAAGGGTACCTTTAAGGTGGCTTTAGTACTACAGAGATTTGGCGATTTGGATATTTGGAGAACGATCCTATTGGTTAAATTGATCATGTGACACCGCCGAGAAACGTCAAAATCACCGAATCTCCGATCTCCCAAAATTGGTTCAAGTTCAACTTTTCTAACTATTATGAAATCGAAACATGCGTGTTTGTTCAGAAAAGCACGTGATTGGTTTGTTTTGTTATAACCTTAACCTTACCTTTTCGTGTAGTTCGCCGTTATATATTTTGCGTTTTGCTTATTAAACATATTGGAAATGAATAACAAATCCGTTATTTCTTTAGATACTCATAGCTTAGTAAGAAACATTGAAAACTTAACATCCAGCAACCCAAAACAATAACAAATGTCATCTTTCAAACTTCTCCAAATACCCGAAGCAGAAAATACCCTAGACGATTAAAAGTGAAAATATCTAATTCCCCAAATATCCAAATCGCCAAATCTCCATAGCACTAAAGGTACCCTTAGTGTTATGGAGATTTGGCGATTTGGACATTTGGAGAATGATTCTATTGGTTAAAGCGATCACGTGACACCGCCGTGAAATGTCAGAAACACCGAATCTCCAATCTCCCAAAAGTTGGTTCAAGTTCAACTTTTCTGGCTATTTTGAGATCGGAGCATGCGCGTTTGCTGAGAAAAGCACGTGATTTGTTTGTTTTGTTATAACCTTAACCTAACCTTTTTGTGTAGTTCGCCGTTATATATTTTGCGTTTTGCCTATTAAACATTTTGGAAATGAATAGTAAATCCGTTGTTTTTTAGATACTCATAGCTTAGTAACAAACATTGAGAACTTAACATCCGGCAACCCAAAACAATAACAAATTTCATATGTCACACTTCTCCAAATACCCGAAGCAGAAAATACCCAAGATGATTAAAAGCGAAAATATCTAATTCCCCAAATATCCAAATCGCTAAATCTCCATTGCACTAAAGGTACCCTAAAGGTACCTTTAGTGCAATGGAGATTTGGCGATTTGGATATTTGGAGAATGATCCTATTGGTTAAAGTGATCACGTGACACTGCCGAGAAACGTCAAAAACACCGAATCTCCAATCTCCCAAAAGTTGGTTCAAGTTCAACTTTTCTGGCTATTTTGAGATCGGAGCATGCGCGTTTGTTCAGAAAAGCACGTGATTTGTTTGTTTTGTTACAACCTTAACCTTACCTTTTCTTTCGACGTTATATAGTTTGCGTTTTGCCTATTAAACATATTGGAAATGAATAAGAAATCTGTTATTTCTTTAGATACTCATAGTTTAGTAACAAACATTGAAAATTTAACATCCAGCAATCCAAAATAACAAATGTCATCTGTTAAACTATTTTCTCCAAATACCCGAAGCCGAAAATACCCTAGATGATCAAAAGCGACAATATCTAATTCCCTAAATATCCAAATCTCCATAGCACTAAAGGTACCTTTAAGGTGGCTTTAGTGCTACAGAGATTTCCTATTGGTTAAAGTGATCATGTGACATCGCCGAGAAACGTCAAAATCACCGAATCTCCGATCTCTCAAAAGTTGGTTCAAGTTCAACTTTTCTAGTTATTTTGAGATCGGAGCATGCGTGTTTGTTCAGAAAAGCACGTGATTTGTTTGTTTTGTTATAACTAGGGGTGGGCGATACGGGATTTTGCGTATCGAATATCGATACATATTCTATATCGATATGTATCGATATATCGAATATCGATATATATATCGATACGTATCGATGCGTATCGATATGTATCGATGCGTATCGGAGCGTATCGATACATATCGATTCGTATCGATGCGTATCGGTGCGTATCGATACGTATCGATACGTATCGATACGTATCGATGCATATCGATACGTATAGATACGTAGCGGTACGTATAGATATATATAGTGATTCGTATCGGAACGTTTAGATGTGTAGAATAAGTATACATATCGAGACGTAGCGATACCTATCGGTACGAATCGATACGCATCTATAAATTTTTCTACTTTTTCTTTGGGAATAAAATCACAAGATCGTTTTAAAATAATGTATTTACTGGCAATTCGATCTTTCACTTAAGATTGTTTGTTATCAAAATAATTAAAGTTTCAAGTTTAATATTTGTGACATAAGTATGTATATAGGGGTGGGCGATACGGGATTTTGCGTATCGAATATCGATACATATTCTATATCGAATATCGATACGTATCGATACATATCGAGTATCGATATATCGATACATATCGAGTATCGATATATCGATATTTATTTTTTGCTGTATCGGGGGGGTCGTATCGATATATCGATACGCCGACCCAGCCCTAGTTATAACCTTAACCTTTCCTTTTCGTGTAGTTTGCCGTTATATATTTTGCGTTTTGCCTATTAAACATATTGGAAATGAATTACAAATCCATTATTTCTTTAGATACTCATAGCTTAGTAAGAAACATTGAAAATTTAACATCCAGCAACCCAAAACAATAACAAATTTCATATGTCAAACTTCTCCAAATACCCGAAGCAGAAAATACCCTAGATGATTAAAAGTGAATATATCTAATTCCCTAAATATCCAAATCGCTAAATCTCCATAGCACTAAAGGTACCTCCCAAAAGTTGGTAAGTTCAACTTTTCTAGCTATTTTGAGATCGGAACACGCGTGTTTGTTCAGAAAAGCACGTGATTTGTTTGTTTTGTAATAACCTTAACCTAACCTTTTCGTGTAGTTCGCCGATATATATCTTGCGTTTTGCCTATTAAACATTTTGGAAATGAATAGTAAATTCGTTGTTTTTTTAGATACTCATAGCTTAGTAACAAACATTGAAAACTTAACATCCGGCAACCCAAAACAATCACAAATTTCATATGTCAAACTTCTCCAAATACCCGAAGCAGAAAATACCCTAAAGGTACCTTTAGTGCTATGGAGATTTAGCGATTTGGATATTTGGGGATTAGATATTTTCACTTTTAATCATCTAGGGTATTTTCTGCTTCGGGTATTTGGAAAAAATAGTTTGATAGATGACATTTGTAATTTGGATTATTGGATGTTAAATTTTCAATGTTTGTTACTAAGCTATGAGTATCTAAAGTAATAACAGATTTCTTATTCATTTCCAATATGTTCAATAGGCAAAATGCAAAGTATATAACGTCGAACGAAAAGGTAAGGTTAAGGTTGTAACAAAACAGACAAATCACGTGCTTTTCTGAACAAACGCGCATGCTCCGATCTCAAAATAGCCAGAAAAGTTGAACTGGAACCAACTTTTGGGAGATTGGAGATTCAGTGATTTTGACGTTTCTCGGCGGTGTCACGTGATCACTTTAACCAATAGGATCATTCTCCAAATATCCAAATCGCTAAATCTCCATAGCACTAAAGGTACCTTAAGAGTTGGATAATCTGTTATAATGTCAAGCGGCCTTAAACCATAACAGATCAACAAAATACGTAGCGTTTAATAGTAAATGAGATATAAACTGGTGGATCTGTCTGCTTGTATCATCTAGTGCTCTAGTTCATAGTAATACGATTGATCACGTGACTGCCTTCTTTTGTGGTCCCGACTGCAAAAAAAATTTTCTTAATCATCCTCTTGAGTCTTTACGTTCGAACGAGTCCCGCGATAGACTTTTTGAGGTTAGGTTACTGTTGGAACTAGATATTATTATTAAAACACACAAATCATTTAACAGGCGTATCATAAATCTTGTTTTTTTTTGTTACTAAAACTATTGTAGTCTGTTCTGATATGTGTGTTAAGTGATTTGTGTTTTTTAATAATAATATCTATTTCTAACAGTAACTTAACCAAGCACTCGGTCGAACGTAAAGACTCGGAGGAGGGTTAAAAAAAATTTTTACGTCTCGACTTAAGTAGAAAATTGCGTAGGACCGCGTTTAGGAATATTACTCCGATTAAAAAGGGTAGACTTCATTTAGTTTTATATCGTTTAGAAATTAAATACTGACTCTCGCACTATTTACTCCAGTTCATTCAGGAAATTCCAGAGTAGTCATTTGGAGCGCATTCTTTTATACCGTCTTTTTACATATGAACAAACTTCTGTTTGTTTGTTAATCACGTATTATTTGATCAAACGGTATTTACGCAGAATTCGACACTACTGCTACACTTGTAAGCTTTCTTTTTAGTTTAATTCAATTTCACACATTTAAATAAATAGCAAAACAAACAACTTTTTTAACATAACAAAACCTGTTCTTTAAGGGTTAGGATCTATTCATACTCTAATACGTTCAGTTGTAAGATAGTGTTGAAGCGCTCTCTCTAGACTAATCATTCTACCAGATTTTTATTTCTGAACGCGCCCCTGTGTAGATATCCTTAGCCCTTTATAGTCTATTTTGATGTAAACTGTCAATTTCTTATGATTATTTACACGGTGGCGGGAAAAAAAGTTGTTCTATAACATGATATTATTCCCTTTACTAGAAAATCCCCATAGATTAATCAGTATTATTGTGTAATGATATCGCTTAGTCTCTAGTTTATGTTATAATTCTAAAATGATAAATTTAAATATTCGCGGAATACCCGTATCGTTTCCCTTTGAACCTTACGAAATTCAGAAGGAGTATATGAATAAGGTAATAGAGTGTTTACAGAATGAAAATAATGCTGTACTGGAGTCTCCGACTGGTACAGGCAAAACTCTGTGCTTGCTTTGTGCTTCACTTGCTTGGTTAACTGTTAAAAAGGCTCAAATCCAAGCCCAAAGAAGAAGCATGCCATTAACGATGCCGGACGTTCAGAATGATGTTCCAAGTACTGTAAACTATAAACTGCAGGATGAGACAGATTTGCTTAAAATAGTTCAAAACGATTTAGATAATGGAGTTTTAGGTGATACGAAACACTTTTTAGGTTTTTTTTCATTTCCCACAATTATATATGCATCTCGAACTCATTCTCAGCTTTACCAAGCTATGCAGGAATTTAAAAGAACTTCTTATACTCATTTAAGAGCTGTTGTAATTGGTTCAAGAGAGCAGTTGTGTATACATCCCGACCTTGTTAATGAGGAAAATAATAGTGTAAAAGTAAGTTATAACGTACGAAATTTACATTGTAGTATATGTATATATTTTTAGATTCAACTGTGTCGTTTAAAAGTACAAACAAAAACATGTCAGTTTTATAACAGAGTTGATAAATTAAAAGATGCACCTGAAGTAATGAATGAGACAGTAATGGATATAGAAGATTTAGTAAAATTAGGAAAGACTCACAGATTCTGTCCATATTTTATGTCTAAAGAAGTTAAACGCATTGCAGATATTATTTTTATGCCGTATAATTATCTTCTCGATTCCACTACAAGGAGATCATTAGGTAGGTAATGTTTGTGGGCTTTAGAATATTATTTATATAAGAAGCTTTGCTTACGTTAAAAAAAAGTAATATTAAAGATTCAATACGTTCCTGAGAAATTGGTATATTTCTGAATGATTTTATCAGTCGTGATAGTGCTAAAACGGCTGCTGAAATTAAATTACCTTATGCTTTTGTTTTTGCTTGACCTATTGTACTTTTTTTTGAAGTTTTGCTCTTAAAATAAAGTTTTTAATAACATTTCTTTTTTGTTGCTTTCTATAAAGAATAGTATATTGTGTACCTAGTAGTAAAAGCAATACATTCCCTGACGACAATACAAATTGTTGGCCGAAGCACTAGCCGATGCCAACAAGCATCGAGAATCTGGGAATGTGCATTTATTACAAGGTGCACATACTATTTTTCTGAAATCGTTGTGACAGATTTAATTGCATTAAAGTGACATGGAGGGTGGAAATCCTCAAACGTTGCTGAAGGACATATAGATGAATCCTATACAAATAAAGTAAATGTAGCAAATAAAATATTTAAAGAAACATACACCGACAAGTGTGCAAAAGAATTACTAACAATAGACAGCAGTAGTGCCTCCAGCTTTTTTTAAAAAGTTCAGCCACTATTTCATGGTTGTACAAATTGCAACATTACTGTAAATATAAATAAATCATAGTTATCGTTATATTTTGCGTTAAATTTCGATAGCTACTGATGGCAGAGAGAAGTGGACGTGTATACGAAAATAAATTATAATTGATATAAAAAAACAAATATTAAGGATTATAAACAAGGCAAAATTACTTCAAACAGTTACCTTGCATATGCGAGCGTAGCGAAGCACATTTATTCATGCGGCCGCTCAAACGAATAACGGAGTAAACAAACTGTAGAATATGTCCGTCTTTTACAGGAAACAAAAAATTGACTCTTCCTTGTGGTTCTAACAAAGCGAAGCACATTTATTATAAACCAGTTGTTCTGAACGAAAAGCAGTTCTTCTAATAATGATGTGGTTCTACGTAGAACATGTAGTTAATGCGGCCTTCTTCAACGAAAAATCGATACTGCGATGCTTCGTGGGTTGCCAAGGTGGTAAACGTTCTCGCACATGCGAAAAACAGAGTTTATCAATTACTGCACTTTGTACAGGCACGTGCATGAAGTAATTACACAGTATTTTAAAATAAAAATGAAATACAACGGGTGGACGCAAATAATCGACAAATTTCAATAAAAACAAATTTAGCGTTAAATTATGTACAATATAAACAAAACAAAAATTAAGCGGTAAATTGTGTCGTGGTCGTGGTCGAAAGCAGAAGTATATATACTGTGCTAGAGTGAAAATTGAAATATTGTAGTTCTAGTTTGATAGAATACAATAGAATTTTTATTTAAAGAAATGCCGTTGATTAGTAAATGTATGGTGTATAACCTAGACCTTCATGTTGATAAGGAAATTAGTTGCGATAAGTGTAAATTTCCATTACATTCAACCTGTTCTAATCTATCACGGGCCGAAATACATCAATAAAGGATAGAAAAGTTCTTTCATTGCGATACATGTGTAACAAGAGGATCTGAGGTTAATGAATTAAAAAAATTAATATTGGAACTAATAACAGAAATCGAAGAATTAAAATCTGTACCAAACATGAATTTACTCTCATCAGATTCCTTTGAAACCGTGGCGCGCGAGCACAGAAACGTATTAAAAGAGAAAATAATCTTGTAATATATGGTATTCCGGAAGGCACAAACGACAATGAACATGCAACTATAGCTACTTTTCTTAAAACTATAAAACCTCATGGTAAAATTGATATAGTGCTAAATTCCATTGTACGTTTGGGAGTTAGAAAATCGTCTAGACCACGTCACGTCACGGCCAGTTCGTTGTACACTAATCAATACCGCAGATGTATTCTTTGTTCTGAAAAATAAAAATATACTTAAGTCAAATCAAATATATAAAAATTATTATGTCAAGAATGATGAAACACGATATCAGCGAGAGTTGGTATTTAAATGCAAATCTAGTTTAAAAGAGCGCATTGATAATGGGGAAATCAATCTTACCATTAAATACCTTAAAGGCATACCAACTATAGTTCAAAAAAACTAATCACATCAAATAACTATAAATTTACATGTTGTTATTAAAATGTACGTAGCATGCGTTATAAAGCTGGCTAGTTTATTACTTCAGTTAGTGATTGTGAAAATGACTTTATATGCATTACTGAAACGTGGTTATCCGAAGACATTCACTCTTCTGAATATTTTCCTCGCAATTATAATACTTTTGGAAATGATCACAATTTTCAGCAAGTAGGTTTAAGACGTGGCGGCGGCGTTCTTGTGGCTATAAAAGACTTAATTACTACAAAGCAAATAAACTTGCATAAATTGTGTAGTGATATCTTCAATATTGATGTTATTGGCTGTAAATGTACTTTTACATTTGGCCATCTGTATATATTTGTAGTATACATAGCTCACACACCAACTTTAGCAATGTTGGAAGAACTTTTTGATTACTTTATTCAATTTCACACGAATAGCAAGCATTTACTAATTGTTGGTTACTTGATCTTGTGCTAAGCAGTTTTGATTGTGTTGTTGAATATAATAAGATGCCAATACTTAATGAAGATGCTCATCATCCTTGTTTAACGCTGAACTTTAACTTGCAAGTACGTATGCAACCAGTATTTGAAGTAAACCATTCTAATAAAGAATTCAACTTTAAGAAAGCTGATTTCTGCAGTTTATATAACTGCCTATCTAATACCGACTGGAAGTTTGAGTGGATTCTCTGATATTGATAGTGCACTAACAGCATTTTACAATAAATTATATAGTATTTTTGACATATATGTGCCTTTGCAAAGAAAAAAAAAACACTATCTGGTATGGTTTACTAATGAAATTCTTCATGATATAAAATCCAAATATAAATTTTACATGAAATACAGGAATAGAGGACATGTTGCTGATTTGCTCGAATTTAAACGGTTGAGAACCTTAATTAAAAGTAAGATAAAAGTAGCATACAAAGCATATACTACAGATGCAGAAAATTTAATAGCAAGTGACCCAAAGAAGTTTTGGTCATATATTAATTTTAAAAAAGCGTACAGCAGAATACCGGGAGTAATGATGAAAGATGGAATGAGTTACAGAACTCCACAGTCAATAGTAGATGCATTTTGTGACTACTTTAGTAGTTTGTTTACCACAGAGGCAAAATCAACTGGAATGCACAAAATAATGAATATGATGCCGAGTAGAACAAATAAGTTATTGCAAATTTATGGTTCAGAAATTACAAACAGTGATGTCAAAAGGGCGATTGCAAAACTAAAGAACAAACCTACTGCAGGTAATGATCAAGCTGCTGGTTATGTTGTAAGAGAACTGTGCTGAGGTATTTGCAGAACCCTTAAAAATTCTCTATAACATGAGTATATCTACTTCAAAGTTTCCGAAAGCGTGGAAAATTGCACGTGTTTGTCCAGTCTTTAAGAAAGGGCAACTAAACATTATTAATAACTACAGGCCTATTTCTATACTATGCACTTTTGATAAAGTTTTTGAGATGATATTATACAAGGTTTATCAACACTTCAAGCCATACATTTCGTAATATCAACATGGATTTGTAGCAAATCGGTCAACAGAAAGTAATCTCTGTTGTTTTGTACAGTATGTTTCTGAAGTACTAGACAATCATGATCAAATCGACGTTGTATACACAGATTTTTCAAAAGCATTTATTTGACAAAGTGAACCATTTAATTTTATTATCAATATTAGACGCTATTGGATTCTCAAATTTGCTCATTCTATTCTTTAAATCGTACTTAACTGATAGATCCCAATATGTGAGTTACAACGGATATACATCCACCGAGTACACACCAACTTCAGGAGTCCCACAAGGATCTAATCTAGGTCCATTACTCTTTCTTATATTTATGAACAGTATTACAGATTTAATGAATTGCGAAGTACTTATGTTTGAAGATGACGTAAAACTTATACTCAATTACAACCCCACATGATTGCGACAAGCTGCAATCCCATATAAACAAAATAGTGAATTGGTGCGATAACTATAAACTTCAATTGAACACTGAAAAGTGTAAAGTGATGACATACACACGCAAATGGAAACTGTTGATATATCATTATAAGTTAGGTAACACAATAGTAAATCGTTGTAGTGAAACTAGAGATTTAGGCGTTCACTTTGATGAGCGGCTTTCCTTTTCAAATCATATCCGTACCATCGTTAAGTCAGGAAATAATATGCTAGGCTTCATAATACGCAATTGTCAGGGTTTTGAAAATATTACAACTCCAAAAGTCTTGTTTGAAACATTTGTAAGATCTAGACTAGAATATTGCATCAATGTCTGGTGTTCTATTTATATTTGTCACAAAGATCTCTTAGAATCTGTTCAACGTCAATTTTTTAAATACTTGTGGTTTCTTTTGTATAATGTATATCCAGATAGAGGTTTTGATCATAATATTTTGTTACAAACGTTCAGTGTAAATATTCTTGAGTGTAGACGCAACATTCTCAGAATTTCATTCTTATTTAAGTTAGTACGTTACTTAATTGATTGCGAGTACTTGGTAGGAAAATTGAATTTTTGTATACCGCGAAGATCTAGTAGAAACAAGTATTGTTTTTATATTAATTCTTTTAATACCAATCTCTTATTTAAGTTTCCTATAGAAACTATGTGCACAGAGTATAATGACTTATGTGAACATACAGATGTTTTATGGACAGTTTAGCAAATATTCTAAATTGTGCTGATTTGCATTACTCTAGAAATATGTAAGTGCAATTGTAAATTTTGACTACTTCTTGTATATTGTGTGTTACTGCTTTGTCCTATAATTGATACATTGTACCGTTGGGCTATAATCGGGTAAATTAATAAATAAATAAATAAATTATACACTATAAACGGAAAAGTTGTTGTACTATACGTATAAGTAGTATAGGTGTAATATTTTTAATAAAAAATTCACGTGAGTATACTTTGTGAGATTGCTTGTTGGAGTGAATTTAAAATGAGGATAAAACTACTGGAAATTACTTTCCCGGCCTTAGCTGGGAAAGTTTTTTTCTTGTACCATTTTTTGACGTATGCTGGAATAGTGTACTTTGACACTTAATTTTGAGCTGACAAAGTAAATATTCTTGATCGATTTTAGAAAAAAGTTATTTTGTGCAGGTGGTCTATTCCAAGAGGCCACAACACGATACGATAGACTGTAATTACGAAAAAGTTAAAGAAATTTCTCACATTACTGTTGAAAAGATTTATCATTTGCTCGACAGTGTGCACAACTTTTCTGCTAAAGCTTAAACATCAGAAAGTCTGCCAAAAATTGCATGCAGTTTGCAAAATAGATTTAACCAAACTCAAAATAGAAAAGCTTCAAAATCACAAGAATTTGATCAATTGGAAGCTGAATATGAAGTTATTCTTAAGCAGCAAAGGAATCGACGATGACGTAAAGGAAACACATTGTGAAGAAATTCCAGTAAGGAATGAAGTTAAGAATTAATTGGCGATTAAGAAGTGCTTCATCATTATCATTAGGTCTTCAGTCCCAGAACTGGTTGGACGCGTACCCTCAATGTTTCCTAGTCTGAACCAACTTACACATTTCTCTGAAATTTGCACAGTCTGCATCTATCACTATCTGTGTGCGAAAGTTTGATCTCGGTCTATCTCTATCTCTCTTTTCCTATCTCTGCTTGTAGTATATCTCGTACTATTCCCCAGAAATGCATTAGAACGTATCCTGTCCTTTTATTTCTCCTATTTTTCATTTTCCACAGATATCTTATTCCTCTACTATTTCTACAACCTATTTGTTATTAACTTTGTCTGACCATCATCTTCATACATCTGAAGCAAAACATTCCAGAAGGCGTCTATCTCTTTCTGTCTGCTTTGCCTACTGCCCCTATTTTATAGATGTACTGTGCTGTGTTCCACACTATGCTTTGAACAGTTTTCTTCTTATATCTTATATCTTTCTTGTTTGATGCAGTTCGGTCACCTTCTATTGTTTTACAGTTATATACCGTATTTCCCCGATATTCGGTGGTATGTGAATGAGGGTAAGCAGCCTTTGGCTGCCAAGTTCCCCCAGCACCCGAACTTTTGCGAATTAATAGTTTTTTTAATTTATCCTTTCGCACAATCAACATTAATTGAAAATATCTCACAATCAACACCTGTAGTTGTTTATAATAATCATCAGATTTAAGAGTACTTATTTTTTTGTCATTGGGTTTTACATTTTGAAACTGGTTGAACTTGTATCTCAGCTTATTTATGTTCTGAGCTAGCCTACACAGTTCCCTGCAATTTTCACAACAGCCGATATACTGCTCAATTCTCTTCTATTGCTTTCTAATTATATCTATTTCACAGAGATTCGGTGGTATGCGAAGAGGGTTAAGCAGCCTGTGACTGCCAAGGACCCCCCAACACTTAGACATTTGCCGTATTAATAGTTTTCAAGTAAATCCTTTCGCACAATTAACCTGTTGGGTGTATTGCAAAACCAATATCTGTAGTTGTTTATAATAATCACCATGTTTAAGTACAGTTATTATTTTTGTCATTAGTTTTTCCATCTTACGACTGGTTGGAAGCGTACCTCCATTGATTGCTATTTTGAGCTCGCTTACACATTTCCCTAAAATTCTCACAGCCTACATCTTTCACTGTCTGTGTGCAGTAGTCTGACCTAGGTCTACCTCTACTTCTTTTTTCCTATTTCTGTTTCTAATATATTCCACATCATTCCCTCATGTCTTAGTATGTGGCCTATCATCCTATCTCTCCTATTTTTTTACTGTTCTCCACATACTTCTTTTTTTCTCTACCACTTCTAGTACCTCTTTGTTCTCAACTTTTTCTATCCATGATATCTTCATTATATGTCTGTCACATCACATTTCAAAGGCTTCTACCTTTTTCTTGTCTGTTTCTCCTACTGTCCAGGCTCACAGCCGTACACTGTTGTGCTCCACACATATGTTTTAAGCAATCTTCATTGTTTATATGTTTGTTGTCTTTGAACATAGTAGTTGCTTTTTCTTGTTAAATGTAGCACGACCTTGTGCTAATCTTTGTATTATATCTTTTGTGCTTTTCCCATCTTGCGTTATTTGGCTTCCTAGGTAGCAGAAATCCTTAACCTCTTGTAAGTTCTTATTACCTATTTGTATTCTTGTTTTTGATTTATTTTCCCCTCTTTTGCATACTAGAACTTTAGTTTTATTTTTGTTAATTTTCATACCATATCTCTCCATTAGAACTGTTTCCATTTCATTAAGAGCAGCTTCTAACTCTTCATTGCTAGATGCCAATACCGCTATATCATCTGCAAATCTAAGCATATCAGTCTTTTGTCCCTGCATATTAATTCCAAATGTCTTCCCGTATTTGACAGTATTTATTGCCTCGTCTATGTACAAGTTAAAAATTAGTGGGGATAAGACATATCCCTGTCTCACGCCTTTCCTAATATTTACTTCTCTACTTTCTTGCTCTAATTCTATTACTGCTGTTTGCTTTTTTTATAAGCAATGTACTATCAACCAATCCCTAAAACTCATTCCAATCTTTTTGAGTATTTCGAACATTTTTTTCTATTTTACATTGTCGAATGCTTTTTCCAGATCTATTGTTTTCTCCATTATCACCCTCAGCGTTAAAATAGCCTCCCGTGTTACCCTGTTTCGCCTAAACCCAAATTGATCTTTTCCCAGTATTTCTTCATCTCGTTTTTCCATTCGTCTTTGTACAATTCTAGTTAAAAATTTTTGGAAACGTGTGCTATCAAGCTAATTGTTCGAAAAATTTCACTTCTATCGGCGCCTCATTTTTTGGTTTATTTACTATGATTTTACGTTTGAAATCTTTGGGTATCTCGCCTGTCTCATACATATAGCTTACAAGTTGGAAGAGACTTTCTGTTACTGCTTGTCTAGCGGTTTAGAGTTTCTGCTTGCACTTTATCTGTACCCGGCGCCTTACCATTTTTCAGACCCTTTAATGCTAATTCAAACTCTTCTCTAAGTATAGGCTATCCCAGGTCATCATTTTCAATGTCTGATTCCTGTTCTAATGCTGTTAATTCCTCTCCTGAATATAAATTCCCTACATATTCCTGCCATCTAGCTACTTTCTCTACATTTTCTATAATGACGTTTCCTCCCGCATCCCTTATATTTGTGCTATATGGTTTTATAGCCCTAAAATTCATTCTAATGAATTTGTATGCTTTGTCTGTCTTTCCTATTTCCATCTTAGTTTTGCACTTTATATCAACCCACCGTTCTTTAGCGTTCCTGCATTTGCAAATAATTTCCCATTTTATGGCTTCGTATCTCTGTTTTCCTGTTTCGCGTGATCTATTTTTGTATTTACGTCTTTCTTCTATTCAATTCAGGATATCCTTTGTTATCCATGGTTTCTTATTTTCTTTTTGTGTATACTCCAGAATATCTCTGGCCTTCATGTCTAAGTTGGATTTAATGTTGTACCATTCTGTTTGTACTTCCTTAGTATCAGAAATATTCCCAATATCTTTTGGCAATTCATTTGACTTTTTTTTCAAATCTTTCGTGGATATCTTTATCTTTTAGCTTCCCAAAGTAAAGATGCCTTTTTCCGTTCCTCTTTTTCGAATTTTTTAATTTAAGAGCGGCCTTCATAACTACGATGTTGTGGTCAGTGTCTGTATCTGCTTCCGGGTAGCTTCTACAGTCTTTAACTTGATTTCTAAACCGTTGTCTAACAATAATGTAATCTATTTGATATCTTCCTATATCTCCTGGCATCTTCCACGTGTATCGTCCTCTAGCATGATGTTGAAATATGTATTTGTGATGGTTAAGTTGTTCTTGTCACAAAATTCTACCAGCCTATTTCCCCTGTCATTTCTCGTGCCTAAACCAAATAAACCTACTATCGCTCTTTCCCTACCCTCACCTACCACTGCATTAAAATCCCTCGTAATTATTAAATTTGCATGTCCTTTTACATATCTTAGTATGTTTTCGATATCTTTGTAGATCGCCTCTACCTCTTCCTCACTGTAGCTAGAGATGGGCATGTATACTTGTATTATTACGGTATTTACTGGTTTAGATTCAAATCTAACCATGGGTACTCTTTCGTTCTTTTGTAAGTAGTTTTCTACATGTCGTCCTATCCTTTTTCGCATAGCTATCCCTATATCCGAATTTCCTTCTTCTGATCCTGTATAAATTACTCTGAAGTCTGCACTCCAAAAAAAACCCTGCCTCTGGCCAGCGGACTTCGCTAATTTCTACTATGTCTAGTGCTAACCTATCCATTTCAAGTTTCAGGTTATCTAACTTACCTACTTGTTTCATACTTCTGACATTCCACGCTCCGACTCGTAGAATGTTCACCGATCTTTTTCTATTCTTTCGGATTACATCCTCCGAAGTAGTCCCCTCCTGGAGATCTGAATGGGGGACTATTTTACCTCTGGAATTTTTTACCCTAGAGGATGTCATCATGTTTAACAATTTCTGTACGCAGAGGTAATGTGGTGGTTTCCCGTTGCCTTACACATAGCAATAGTGTGTCTTAAAATGTTATACTGACCCCTATGGTCTCTGCCACTCTAAGTACCGAAAAAGCTGCTGCCCTCATTCGGGGACCTGTCTTAGTCTGGTTCCTCACTAAAGACCCCACTAATTTGGTTAAACCTATAGTTCGGCTTTTTAGCTCATTGAAACGTGCAAGCCATTCTACCTGTTCTAGTATTTTAGAACGTCGTCAAGGTGCAGGTCCGTTCAGAATGGTAAGAAGTGCTTAGAGGATTATAATTTAAAGTTTGTTAAAATTCAGCTGCTTTTTCAGTAAACGATCTTATTTGTATTATGCTTCTCATATGCGAATCGACGTGTAAAATATGAAAAAAATTGAATTTAATATTCGAGTAATGGTCTGGAGAGGAACTTAATCTACTGTAGACCAAGTTTTTCAGCTAAATGAAGAATTCAACTCGCTATATTGCAACACATGTTGATCATCAAAGATCGTCACATAGTGACTAAGCAATTGATGAAAATAGATGTTATGAAACTCTACTTTTGACAGTCCCCTAGTATTTTGAGTTTTAAGATCCCATGAGTTTCAGTGCAAATGATCTGAAAAATATTTGAAAGTTACTTGAGCACCTCTACCTGAAAGAATTAACACACAAATAATGTCAATGAAGCAATGATGTTGAAGATGCAGTGCTTGCAAGAAATTCAGCAGAAAGTCGAAAGCTTGATCAAAGTTCAGTAGTAATGCAAATCAGACACTACCCAAGGGTAACAAGCTAATGTTTTGCATGCAATGAGCCTGGTCATTTAACAATAAGTTATACCAGCAGAAAGGACAAAAGAAAAGTGTTTGAAGACACAAATAAGAAAAGTGAAAAGCTATCGTGTTCTAACCAATGATCTGCAGAAGATCTAGTTGCAGAATGTGATTATCTGAAGAAGTCACTTGGCACCTGTTGACGACAAATGAAGTAACAGATAATTTGCTAATGAAATCAGGAGCATCCCAGCACATATGCAACTAGAGAAGGTGGTTAGAGGCTATAGCCACTCTACTACCAGGTCAAGGGTGAATGGAGAATTCAGGAATAGGCCGCCATGCATTCGTTCAGAGTGAAGTCGGTCAGATGTAAAGTTGGTAGAAGTAAGCTCACAAAACAATCGGTAACATTTGGTATTTTCCAAAATGCACGAACTATTCTCTCCGTCAGTACAGTAGCTAAAAAGGGGTTTATGTGAGATTAGTTATGATAAGGGATTGAATAAACTTCAGAACTTGTACCTAAATGCATTGCTATATACCCCACGAATATGCTACAGATTCTCAATTTTAATACCAAAACGCGTTTTAGTATGTACATCCATCTCACTAAGAAATTTTAAATAAAAAGCACGAATTATAAATCCATGTGCAATTAATAACCACAAAACTTACATTTAAATATTGAATACTCAAGATGTTGGATGTTCATATGATAAAATTATCTATTACTAAAGAATCACACATGAGTAGTATCCTCATTTTTATAACAAGGCAAATATTGTTCTAGTTAGGTGGTCTTTCGTGTGAAAATATTTTTTGGGTATACAGGGTATTTTGTTTGTTTTAGATGTAACTAAACTTTTTTATTTTATGTAGAATATCTGGTATTAATTCTAGATTTAGTTCAGTTTAGATCGATTTTTAGAAAATTGATTATTTTAGGTTGAAATTAGATTCTACAGAGTTCTAAGAAGTAAATATTTTTGGAACTAACTCCTAGAGGTGCAATTTCAAAAACAATATTACTATATGAATACATTGTGTTAATTTTAAAAATTTTGAGCATACATAACTCAGTTTTCAAATGGAATCTTCAAATTTTTATTGTAGTTTTGGATTTCACCTCTAATTAGCTATCAAATTTTACAAATAGGTCTCTTTATGCTCAGTTCCATGTTGTGGGAGTAGTTGGTTTCTGATATTTTTATATAACCCCATAAAGAAAATCAGAAGGGTGATTTAGTGACTTTGTCGGCCAACTCATCATTCCTGTCCCGTCCATCATAATTTGGGAATAATTTGTTCAGCAAGTCTTTCACCATGATGCAGTAGTCTGCAAGAGCGCCATCCAGTTGGAAGTACATGTTTTGCTGTATTAATAACAGTAAACTTTGAATAATTTATTTAAATTGGCTAAAGAACATGAAAATTTGTCTTGATTAAATTCCACTTGAATGAAGACAAGTATCTTTGTATAATGCCATAATAAACTACAATATTAATCCTCGGTAAAAGATAAATTAGACATTTTTAGCTTAGCATAAGGCTGAAGGGTCCATTTTAACAGAGTCTGAATACCAGAAAACCATGGCTGTTAACAGAAAGAGTGTAAATGAAACATATTTAAAAAATCAGTGGAACGATTTTCTTTGGCACAAATAAAGAATGATTGCATGTGACATCAGCTATGTAAGTTCTGCAACTAAGAGTAAAGCTCCAAGAAATTTTTGACAATTTCACTCCATGACAGTGCCAATACCTTGTAAATACTATACCTAGAAGGAATAAAACTGTAACGAAAAGGTAACTCCTGAAAAAGGTTTCAACGATAATTGTTTACCATTGAAAAGTTAGTTTCTTATTATTAAGTTTCTTGTTATTAATTTTCTTTCTTGATTTATTTTGTCATAAATCAGGATAACGAACCACTGGGAAAACCTTGAAAAGTCGGGGAATTTTATATTTCTAGAAAAGTTAGAGAAATATGTGATTTTTATCAACAGTCTGGGAATTTTATTATCTAAATAATTTAAAGCTCTGATATCATTTTTATACTAAAATCTTCAACTGATATTAATAATAATCCCCTAGATTTTCAATTCTCTCCTTTATTATAACATTGGAAAATGTTTAATTTTGCAAACTACTGCAATTCTGTAAACGCATTTCTTTGTTACCAACACATAAGACAGTTTTTTTAATATCATGAAAAAATGTTGGATCACTTTCTGTTTACAGTTAAATTACCAAGGGTTATTAAATTTTTGGATCTAAAAATTGCAATCAATGTAAATATAGATAAGAAAAGAATGAGTCGTTCTAGCATTTTTACTAGATAGTTGATAAAATTCTTCAGAATAGGTTTCATTGTATAATTTCCCTATACCGTTATGAAACTACCTGTGTAGAATAGAAGGGACGCCTTGATCATTTGTGGTTTAGGCTATTAGCTGATGAATCAAATGCTAATGAAGCTGATGGCTACTTTTTCTGATTGCAATAATATAAATCATGGATTTGACTGTCAATGCAGAATTTAGCATTGATAACATATGAATTGTATTATTAATTGCCAAAAGGTGTATGATTTAGTATTATCAATTGGATGCCTGAGAAATCTTACAATTGAAAAATCATAAGATGTACTAATAGTAGATATAAAGATATACTAAAAGCAAAAAAGAAAGGTGTGGACTGTAGTGCAAAGGCCCAGAGGTACCTACAAGATTTACATTATCATCATTAGGTCTTCAGTCGTAGAACTGGTTAGACGCTTACCATCATTGTTCCCTATTCTGAACTAACCTACAGATTTCCCTGAAATATGCACAGTTTGCATCTATAACTGTCTGATCTAGGTCTACATCTACCTCTTTTTTCCTATCTCTGCTTGTAATATATCACATACTATTCCCCAAAAATGCCTTAGAACGTATTCCGCCCCACTATTTCTCTTTTTCCCCAGATACCCTTGTTCCCCTACTATTTCTGTAACTTATTTGTTATTATCTTTGTCTGTCCATGCTATCGTCCTCATACATCTGAAGCACATCATATCAAAAGGCTGCTACCGTTTTTCTGTCTGCGTTTCAGACTTCCCGTATTTCATATGCATACTGTGCTGTGCTCCACACATATGCTTTCAACAGTTTTCTTCTTATTCTATGTTTGTTGTCTTTCCTCATAGGCGATGTTCTTTCTTGTTAGATGCAGTTCGATCACTTTCTATTGTTTTACAGTTATATGCCCTATTTCTCCGACCTTCAATGGTTGTGAAGGGAGGTAAGCAGTCCGTGGCTGCCAAGTTCCCCCCAACGCTTAACCATTTGGCGATTCAATATATTTTCCAATTTATCTTTTCGCACAGTCAACATTAGTTGCAGGTATTTCGCAGCCATTGGGTTTTCCGTCTCAAAACTGGTTGGACACGTACCTGCACTTATTTATATTCTGAGCTAGCCTACTTAGTTCCCTGAAATTCTCACACAGCATGTGTATTCAGGTTAATCTTCTTTGGGAATTAAACTCCTCATAGTTTTTAAAATCAACTTTATTTAAGTTTCGATCCATGACCTAGGATCGTTGTCAAAATAATAATAAAAACTTCAAGTTTGACATTTATGACATAAATTAAAGGTGACTTTGATTTATCGATGTTTGAAATATTTGGTTTGAGTATACTAAGCAAAATTTTTTAAAGTTTAACAGAATGATTACCTTCAATTTGTGTTGCGACCTGGGATCAGCTTTCTTTAGGTAGCCAATACGCTTAACGTGAAATCAGATGATTAATTTTTATTGGTGAATTTCATATGAATTCAATAACTTGGAATTGGAAAATTTTAACATGTTTCTATTTATACAATTGAGAGGATGGTTATTAAAGAAGTGTGCGATTGCATTATTGAAAGGCTTAAGTAGTCGTTTTTTTTAATATTTATTTTAAGGGGGAAAATTCATTATGATTTAAGTTACCTCTTTGGTAGATTTTAACATGGTTCTGAGGCGACTCTATGGCGGGTTTACACTTGTCAGATACCAATGTTGTTCTATGAAGATTGTATATGGATCTGAGGCGACCCTATGGCGGGTTTACACTTGTCAGATACCAATACTGTTCAACGTAGATTGTATATGGTTTTGAGGTAACCTTATTGTGGATTTATACTTGTCAGATACCAATGCTGTTTTACAGGGGTTGTTAATATGCTTATTTTTATGTAATTAGTTATTTTATGTATAAATAGAAATCATGTATGTAGGCTGTATTTCATGTTAATATTGCAAGGAAAACCCAGGAAAAACTTGCAATGCTACCTAGATATTGTGGGCATTTGATTTTCATTTGTTATTTCTTTTGTTATTTCTTTTAGTAATGGAATCCATTGTTTACTGAAAGTCACGGATTCGTTTGCAACTCAGTTATTTTTATGTAGGGTTATATAAGCAGCTACTTTGATTTTTGCGTTTTGGTGGTTTCTTCTTTTCTTCTTTTCAGGAGTATGTGTATTCAGCTCGTTCCCTTTCTATTGTTTTCTAATTTTATACCCTATTTTACCGAGATTCAGTGAAGGAGGTTAAGCAACCTGTGGCTACCAAGATCCCCAACACTTAGACATTTGCCGAAATAATGGTTTTCCAGTAAATCCTTTCACACACTTAACATTATTCGAGAATATTGCCCAACCAATTCTTGTAGTTACTTATAATAATCATCATGTTTAAGCACAGTTATCTTTTCGTCATTAGTTTATCCATCTTGGGATTGGTTGGATGCGCACCTCCATTGATTTCTATTCTGGGCTAGCCTACACATCTCCTGAAACCTCTACAGCCTACATCTTTTACTATCTGTGTGCAGTAGTCTAATCTAGGTCTGCCTCTTCTTCTCTTTTTTCCTATCTCTGCTTCTAATATATTCCACACTATTCCCTCATGCCGTAGTATGTGGACTATCATCCTATCTCTCCTATTTTTACCGTTTTCCACATATTTCTTTCTTCCCCTACCATTTTTAGTACCTCTTCGTTCTTAACTTTGTCTGTCCATGATATCTTCATCATACGCCTGTAACACCACATTTCAAAGACTTCTACCTTTTTCTTGTCCGCCTCTCCTACTGTCCAGGCTTCACAGCCGTACAGTGCTGTGCTCCACACATATGTTTTAAGCAATCTTTTCCTTGTTTCTATGTTTGTGGTCTTTGAGCACAGTAGTTGCTTTTTCTTGTTAAATGTAGCACGACCTTGTGCTAATCTTTGTTTTATATCTTTTGTGCTTTTCTCATCTTGCGTTATTTGGCTTCCTAGGTAGCAGAAATCCTTAACCTCTTGTAAGTTCGTGTTAAATATTTGTATTCTTGTTTTTGATTTATTTTCCCCACCTTTGCAAACTAGAACTTTAGTTTTAGTTTTGTTAATTTTCATACCGTATCTCTCTGTTAGAACCGTTTCCATTTCATTAAGAGCAGCTTCTAACTCTTCCTGGCTAGACGCTAATACCGCTATATCATCTGCAAATCTAAGCATATCAATTTTTTGTCCCTGCATAGTAATTCCAAATGTCTTCCTGCATTTGACAGTATTCATTGCCTCTTCTATGTACAAGTTAAAAATCAATGGGGATAGGGCACATCCCTGTCTCACCCCTTTCCTAATGTTTACTTCTCTACGTTCCTGCTCTAATTCTATTACTGCTGTTTGCTCTTTGTATAAGCTATGTACTATTCGTCTATCCCTAGAGCTCATTCCAATCTTTTGAGTATTTCAAACATTTTTTCCAATTTACATTGTCGAATGCTTTTTCCAGATCTACAAACCCTATATACATGCTTTCCCCTTTTTCTATTGTTTTCTTCATTATCACTCTCAGAGCTAAAATAGCCTCCCGTGTTCCCCTGTTTCGCTTAAACCCAAATTGGTCTTCTCCTAGTATTTCTTCAGCTCGTTTTTCCATTCGTCTTTGCACAATTCTAGTTAATATTTTTGACACGTGTGCTGTCAAACTTATTGTTCGAAAATTTTCACATCCGCGCCTTTCTTTTTTGGTATAGTTACTATGATGCTACGTTTGAAATCTTTGGGTATCTCGCCTGTCTCATACATATAGCTTACAAGTTGGAAGAGACTTTCTGTTACTGCTTGTCCAGCGGCTTTTAGAGTTTCTGCTTGCCCCTTATCTGTACCCGGCGCCTTACCATTTTCAGACTCTTTAATGCTAATTCAAACTCGTCTCAAGTATAGGATATCCCAAGTCATCATTTTCAATGTCTGATTCCTGTTCTAATGCGGTTAGTTCCTCTCCTGCATATAAATTCCTATATATTCTTGCCATCTACTCACTTTCTCGTTTTCTATAATGAGCGTTTCCTTGTCGTCCCTTATATTTTTGCTATACGGTTTTATATCCCTAAAATTCATTCTAATTAATTTGTATGCTTCGTCTGTCTTTCCTATTTCCATCTTAGTTTGTACTTCTTTGCACTTTTCATCAATCCATTGTTCTTTAGCTTTCCTGCATTTTCGAATAATTTCCCATTTTATGGCTTTGTATCTCTGTTTTCCTGTTTCGTCTGATTTATTTTTGTATTTTCGTCTTTCTTCTATTAAATTCATGATATCCTTTGTTATCCATGGTTTCTTATTTTCTTTTTGTGTATACCCCAAAATATCTCTGGCCGCCATGTCTAGGCTGGATTTAATGTTATTCCATTCTGTTTCTACTTCCTTAGTTTCAGATATTTTCCGATATCATTCAGCAATTCATTTGACTTTTTTCGAATCTTACTTGAATATCTTTATCTTTTAGTTTCTCTAAGTCCAAGTGCCTTTTCCGTTCCTTTTTCAGATTTTATGTTTAAGTGCGGCCTTCATAATTACGATGTTGTGGTCAGTATCTATATCTGCTTCTGGGTAGCTTCTACAGTCTTTTACTTGATTCCTAAACCGTTGTCTAACAAGAATGTAATCTATTTGATATCGTCCTATATCTCCTGGCATCTTCCATGTGTATCGTCTTCTAGCATGATGTTGAAATAATGTGTTTGTGATGATTAAATTGTTCTTGTCGCAAAATTCTACCAGCCTATTTCCCCTGTTGTTTCTCGTGCCTAAACCTACTACCGCTCCTTCCCTACCCTCACCTACCACAGCATTAAAATCCCCCGTAATTATTAAATTTTCATGTCCTTTTACGTATCTTAATATGTCTTCGATATCTTTGTAGATGGCCTCTACCTCTTCGTCACTGTAGCTAGAGGTGGGCATATATACTTGTATTATTACTGTGTTTACCGGTTTAGATTCTAATCTAACCATGAGTACTCTTTCGTTCTTTTGTAAGTAATTTTCTACACAGTATCCTATCTTTTCCGCATAACTATCCCCACACCCAAATTTCCGTCCTCTGCTCCTGTATGAATTACCCTGAAGTCTTCACTCCAAAAATCCCCCACCTCTGGCCACCGAACTTCGCTGATCCCTACTATGTCTAGTGATAACCTATGCATTTCGATTTTTAGGTTCTCTAGCTTACCTACTTGCTTCATACTTCTAACATTCCACGCTCCGACTCGCAGAATGTTCCCGACTCTTATTTTTAACTTTCCGATTGCATCCTCCGAAGAAGTCTCCTCCCGGAGATCCGAATGGGGGACTATTTTAACTCCGGAATCTTTTACCCCAGAGAATGCCATCATGTTTGTAACAATTTAAGTACGCTGTGTACTCGGGAGATAATGTGGTGGTTTCCCGTTGCCTTCCACATCGCGGTAGTGTGTCTTAGACTGCCATACCGACCCCTATGGTCTCTGCCAATCTAAGTACCGAAAGAGCCGCTGCCCTCTTTCGGGGACCTGTCTTAGTCTGGTTCCTCACTAACGACCCTACTACTTTGGTTGGACCTGTAGTTTGGCTCTTTAGCTCATTAGAACACGCAAGCCATTTCACCTGTTCTAGTAATTTAGAACTTCGGCAAGGTGCAGGTCCATTCGAAATGGACAAGATTTACAAAAGAAGAAAATTCTGTAGGACTTGGAAACACCAGTAAATTTTTTAATGAAGAAATTAAAACATTAAACGCACACAGTAACTTGGAATACTATGTTGTTTAATAGTTTGTATCTTTTTAAATAAAAAACTTAATTCATGGAATACTAAATTCTGTTGAAGATTTTTACTAGAAACTAATTACAGTTTAAAGAGTAAGAACGATTTATTCTCTTCAACCCAGAAATTAAAAGTCGAACAAACACAACATCCAAAACACACTATTTATGTTCTACATTGCTAGCCGCTTACTTTTATACAATAGAATCTGGGCATGCTTTAGCATGTCCCAAAGCTTTTAACTACACCAATTGGTTTTGTAACTCTCCAAAGCGAGTTCCACTAATTGCTTTAGTTAGAATACCTGCCTTTTTACCTTGCATTGGAATATAGACTGCTCTAATCTGATTTTCTTTCAATTGTTTAACAAAATGGTATTTGACATCCACATGCTTCAAACACTTCAGGTCCCACATCTAAGTACTTGACACATGCTTGATTGTCTTTAAACAACACGGTAGGCTGTTGTATATCAATATGAAGATCTTTCAGTGGTCCTTTTAGCCACAGAATTTCTGTAGCTGCACCTGCAAGAACTACAAATTTCGTTTCTGTAGATGAAATGGCCACGGATGATTGCTTTTTAGTAAACCACACTGACGAGCACCCAAAGAACATTATTAAATGTCCCGAAATACTTCGCCAGTCAGTCCTTGCGGAACTATCCCACTAATGGCTGTTGATGACGCTTGTAGAACAAACCAAGGTCCAAGGTATCTTTTACGTATCCAAGAATTCCTTTCAGTTCTTTCTACCCATTTTGTTACATTAGTTTGAAACTGGTCATAATAATGTGTTAAATGAATTAAATTTTGAGTTTCCCTGAAGAGGTGAGGACCCAGTAACAATAAAAGGGTGCGCCGGCTAACTGCAGTGATGCAGGAATGGGTTCCTATGGATAAATAAGAAAATGGGAATCGAGAAAGGTAAAGAAATAAACGTAACAAATAACAAGGTTTTAAAATTCCAAAATTTTACATTACATTAACACTTCCTTGAAAGTATTATCTCTGTCAAATTCGAAAGGCATTAAACAGTCTGTCACTGTGATACCCTTGATGTCCTTTCTATGTGGAAGACTGTTATTCCACATAAAACTCCCTTGCTTTGGTATTCTAAAGTTGGCCATAATTAAATTTCTTTAATAAAATACGACTATCACTGGGGTAACTGGATATCCTTTACAAATCACTGACTACCTATTTCTTAAATAATTGAAATAAAAATCTACCGAAATTTAACCTATATTCCATCAAAATAATTTTAATGCACACATAAATATGCTTTTCTAAAAATTAATTCTTATCCGCAAATGTGGCCAGGTAATTGCTATAATGAATCCATTCTAAAAAAAATAATATAAAAATACTTAACTAAACCATCTACAAAACTATTCGTCGCTTCACATTTTCCTGCTTTCGTTTTTAATTATTACATTAATGAATCCCAAATTGTTGGTAATGCCATTCATCAAAATAAGAAAACAGTTTAACACTAACTTTGCACTAAAACATTATCTTTTCAAAATATTTAGCATCTACGTATTTCTTATTCTTTTACTACTAATAACTTTATGGTTAAATTTAATCACGAATCGTTCTATCGATAAATCCTTAATCAAAAACATAACTACTGCAATGTTAAATTAATGTCCTACGTCGAAAAATGTCATCATATTTACATCCAGGATCACATATAAATTATAACTAAACATATACAAGCCGATAATATTACTTACAGTTTTATGTGCAAGCGTAAATTTGCTCAATATGTCGTATTTTGCATATTTCTCCTTTAGCTGTGTTTTTTCATCTTTCTAAAATGTCCTATCCTCACTACATTTTCCATTCTACACTAACATTCTGTACTTTTCACTTTCCGAATTTAACTTGTCCTGCCATGTTACATTAACTTTTTGAAATAGAGCGATTCTGCATTAATTTGCAACTACCTTAATTGAAAACGCTAATCAAACCCATTTTATGTTATTCTTAAATTATCTAAGCTAAAGAAGTTCAATAAATATGTATTAAACCGTCCTGTATAAAAATTTTCTTCTGTGTAGAGGTACGTGGAATAAATCCTATAACAGGTTATAAATTCTTTGAAATGTTTGCTATCGCAAAAACCACTTCTAAAAGCTAGAAGCTGTCTTATCAATTCCCTGTAACACATTTTAACAGCTGCGTATTATTTCCAATAGTTATTAGTTGAAACAAGCAAGCATTTGTTCCTCAAACCACTTCAATAGTTTATCCTTCCTTGAAATACGCTAATTATTTCCAATAGGGTATTCTACGAAACATGTTCGAAAACAACTGCTTTGTATAAAAGCGTTCTATTTGCAGGCATTAGAGCTCGTTCAAGATTTATGCATAATAAAATCGTTTCTCCTAATCAGTCATTCCTTGATTAATTTCAAATATAAAAAACTTTCAAATGAAGTTATTTGGTGAAACATGATTATTTTGTAAAATACCATGAAAATTGGAGATTCTTCGATACAAATGCTACTTTAAATTAATTAATTAAAAGGAAGATGCACTTTTGGTATCTGATATTCTGAATGGAGATTTAAGTGAATATGGATGATTTTGCAAACTGGGATTTGACGTCAATTTAAAAATACAAGCAGAAGATACTACCGTTAATTACGAGAATTGGATATGCACTATTGTATTTTGCAAGTATTAATTTTAGATTCTTTTGTTTGCAACTGATATTTGTGTATTTGTCATTGTAATTTAAGTAGGAATAAGTTCTTCTGTTTATTATTTGGGCAGTAGATAGTTTGCTTCATATTCCAAAGTCGAGTTCGAAGCCTTCTGACCTTTAAAAAATTTATGTGAGCAGTTTTTAGCCAAAAAAAAGCTTGCTAATAAGAAATAATCAAATTGACCAGCTATTAATTAAGGAAGATTTTATACTTTTAACAAAGCTTAGGTACGGATCATTATAGTAATAATTTAAGAATAATTTTATGTGCACATTTAAATGGTAAACTGTCGTAATCCTTTTGGATGAGAGAAAATTGTTTTTGAATGTACAGATGCTTTATGATATTGGTGTTTGATTTAATTTTGTAAATTCCATAATTTCCGTTGAACTAGCCAGGCAAAGAAAAGTTAGAAAGGACGGTAAATCAATAATTTCAAATATTCCATTTTGTACCTGTGTCACAGCACTTAGCGATATTCCTACGTACAGGCGTTATCATAACACTCATGGAGCGGCGCCTCAAAGCCTGGAGGTTAAACCAGAAGGTTGTGCGTCGTTCACTAACATGAATACTTCATGCCCTGCCGGCAAGGTGCACCAAATCCTACCACCATGGTCTGGACTTCCACCAAAGGAAGTTACTTCGTAAAACATTTTGGTATCAGCATCTACTGCTGAACGTGGTTCGCCGAAACCTGATGTCCGAGTCGTCCTTGACATCCTCGTTTTCGCCGCCCACCATCACTGAAGCGGACCTAGCCGCATGGACATGTGAATACCACACCCCGCTCCAATTCCGATGCCTTTTACGAAGAATCCGCCATCATTATGCTGTTCCACGCCTCATGACTAATAAGGGAGCCCGCACAGTACATGGCACCTACGTTGATCGACCTGCCATGTCGAACGCCGTATCCTGACGTCAATCCAACACCACTGTTACCTCAAATCCCTGGCAACAACGTGTCTGTGTGTGCTTACTCCTATTTTTAACGTAGGTTTTTTTTGGGCCGTATTTCTTAACAGGAACACGCATAACAGTTCAAAGTGAATTCAGTGTGCGAATTTCCTTTATTCTTGTGTACCAACATTACATGCTTTTAAATTCGCATTATAGATTTTCTAACCCTTAAGAACATTTGCATTTCTAGCGTTAACAAAATTTGTTCACATAAAAGCTCTCTTCTCATCCATTAAATAAAGGACATTTGTATAATGCATATGCATGTAGAATCTCATGTAATTGTTATTTTCAATTTTATGTTATTGAATATATTTCTTGCAGTCAATGTAAATAAATTATACACATTTGTTGTCTTTATGCATTAATTAACCAAACAAAAGGTGACCCCACAAAAATGCAAAATTGTGAACGGAGCACCCACAGGTTTTTTAATGTGCTAGCCGCTTCTTGGAATAAACGTTTCTTTATTAATTAGGTAATACAAAATTGACGTATTTCTAAGTATAGATGACTCATTCTTTCTCTATTCCTAATATTCTAGAAAAATTTTTATTTAAAACGAATTTATGTAATCCAAAAATCAATTTATATAATTAATTTAAAGCTTTATAATACAAGCAAGGTGCTATTCTATAGAAAATATTCGCTTTCACGGAAAATGTGTTTTAATACACATTAAGATTAAAGCGTTATTTTTTTAACAAGATTGATACGATTCCTTATACAAAATGTGTAAAGCTAGCACTATCCTATGCTATTACACCAAATGAAGAGCATTTTTACGTACATAAAAAATGTATTGATAATTAATATGTGAAAATAAATGGCTTCGTATTTATTTTAGAGTGATCGATTTGCATTCGCATTTAATACCTTTTTAAGGTATCTCAAAAATAATTATTTTTACATATACGACTTACATTAAACCATGAATTTTCGGAAATATCTATTTTTTCAGAATTTTTTGTATTTTAGTGGGCTTATTTGCAGAATTTGGGTTTCAATGACTTCTCGTGACCTGCTTATCACGTCACGTCAATATATATTATATATATATATATATATATATATATATATATATATATATATATGATATATATGTATATATGTAAAATATACACGCACATATGTAAGTGAAATAATATGTAACTGCATCATCATAAAAGTGGATTTATCTATACAAATAGAACTAATATATGTATAGTCATTAAGAAAATAATTACTGGATTGTTACAATTTATATATATATATATATATATATATATATATATATTATATATTATTTATGTATTATATATATAGTTCAAGCAATTTAGAATCTGATGTGCGCCATCAATATTTATGATGTCATGCAGAAGCACCGTTTGCGCTATGAAAATTTTAAAATGTTATGACTACAAAGCACGAATACATACACATAATATTATCGATTTTTATTGGAATTATTCAGTGGTATGATTGGTTAATAAAAAGTTCTTGTATTTCAATCATATCACAAGAAAGTAGAAGTTAGAAGTTATTTATTAATGAAGTAATATTATCATTACCACTTGCATTTAAAAATGAAAACGTTTAATTTTTAATGGTGCTATTGTACAATGGCCACATCGGAATTGGGCGGAGTGTTAGGGACAGTAAAGCCAGAAAAGTTGTTTACAATAAATTAAATTATGCAAAATGGTTGTTTATACAGATAAACAAAAAATATGAATTTACAAAAGTATTGAAAAAGATACTCTAAAGTTTAGAACAAATACAATAGCATCAATATATAGAGACAATGTGTAGAATTTTGTGAAAATCTCGATAATGTTACAAGAATACTTTTATAGTAAGTGAAAATTAGTGGAATGGAAATAACTACTTCAATTTGTTTATTTAACGACGACAAGGAATTGCTTTATTTCAAAATATAACCTCGATATGAGCAGACCTTCTTGTTTCTTGTCTTAAAATAGCACAAGTTATTGCTCAACACAAGTATTTTTGTTCATATTATTTGTTAACAATGCATCAACTTCATATGCAATCAATAAATGTTTCATTATAGACGTATATATTTCAAGTATTAACATTTGTAAACAATGAATGAGTATTTTATTATTTCAGGTTAAGTGGATCGAACAAGTTCATTACATTTAAAATATGTGTGTGGAAATTTTCAAGACTATATCGAGAACCTACACGGAGCAAAATTTAAAAAAATGTTTAGGATTACTTAACCTAAATGTTAAAAATGTTTTACATATAAACCTCGTGCAAATGTTACCAATTTAGCAATTAGAACAATAAACTTGAATTTAAATGTTCTTAAATCAAGAGTTTGATATTCCTGATTTTAGAATAACTTTTCTCTCCTATTACAGTGCCTTTCAATTGCATCATCAATCATATAGATTATTAGAAATGCACTTGTCAAAACAATATGTATATTTTATTAGCCAGACATTAACAATAAAGGACATGTAGCACAATATGGAATACATGAAACATTTAAGCAATGTCTTCAGAGTCCCTAACCGTTGCTTTGGTCTCCACTGTCACCAATATCAATGTTAAAACGAGAGGTGCAAACGTCTCCAGTAATCATATTTTACTTCTCTACCTCAACATTCAGTAACTAATTTGTGACAATGGACTACAGCTTGATTCCAAATTTGTGGTGTTCCCGTCGATTATGCTTCATGTCACATAGACAAACAATTTTCTGTCGATATGTCATCCCTGCCAATGTGGCAATTATAATAGTTTTTAGCAATACCTCAAATATTTTCCATAGCATTAAAATGACAGTGATAAGGGGATAATCTTAATACTTTATGGCCATAGCGTTCTGCCAATTGATCCACCTTGTATAGTTTTTGTGGCTTATTTCTGAAAATTAACACACATTACTTTTCTACATCATGCTGTTTCTTACTTACGATTTTAACTATTTTAAGTAGTTCAATCTTGAATGAATTGGCGTCATATGGAATTCTACGTTCTTGAAGCCAGTCTGCAATGTTTTTGTTTTTCCAGCTGCTATTTGTGGTAAGAACCGTTATCTAAAATAATTACGCAGATGCTGTAAAATTTTCCACTTAAGTGACAGGTTTTGTGCAAACTCTTTTCTTATCAGGCATAAAGGGTTTATTTGTTTTCATTGCTTGCGACACTGAACTAACTGTCGAAACATTAATTTTTAAAGCAGCTGCCACCCGCTACAAAAAAAAGACAATATAATTAGGAATTTAGTTGTGAAGTGAATAATCACCTCTGGTACTGCAGCCACAGCTATAAACGGTCCACTGTTTTCACGTTTTTATTCAAAGAACTTAATTTAGTTAGCAACAAGTTGCTTTCCTGTAGAACCCAAATAACGACCTGCCATTGTAGCAAACAATAATAACACTAATATTAGTTCTGAAAAGAAATGTTTGTAATTCAAAGGAAACGTAGTAAGGAAATATAGCCAAAACTAACAAGAACAGCACCAGACAAAGCAAAATAACATAACCTGTTTTTACTAGGGCTGGGATAAGCTTATAATAAATCGATCAATCATTTTCGATGTTTCATGTTTTCCCAATTTTCTTTTATTGATTTTAATTAATAGTGACACTTTTTTGAACAAAGCTATAGGCATATAATTGGTTGATTTAAGATGTACATATTTTAGCGTATTGTTCAATTACTGTACATGAAAAAATAAAACATCGATTTGAATATCCCGATTTTAATTGAACACTAATTTGTTAGAGTAGTCGGCAACGTTGAATTTTTGACCAACTTAACGTGTGAAATTTGTTGAAGATAGAAAAGGACAAAATTATTAGTTTATGTTGGTATGCCTATTAATCACATCTGTAACGTAAATCGAATTTTAGATTGCTTGAATTCTATATAATATATAATGTATAATCGGTGTATTAAATTGTTTATAACTAAATCTTTATTGAACTACTTGTAATATTTTTGATGTTAACAGGTATTAACTTGTTGAACAATATAGTAATTATGGATGAAGCTCATAATATCGAAAGAGTTTGTGAAGAATCTGCTTCAATTCAACTTAGATCAACCGACATTGCATTGTGTCTGGAAGAAATAACAGATGTAATGAAGGCAATGATTGAAGAACCCATTAGTTTTGATGCTGAAACTCCTAGAGATTTTAATGCAGACGAACTTTGTGCAGTTAAAGAAATGTTTCTGAAAATAGAGCAAGTTATAGATTCTATACAAATCACTAAATCTGTAGAAAAAGATGGCAGTACTTTTGATGGAGATTATATTTTTACAATTTTGGAACAAGCAGGAGTTTGTATTTTTTAATTTAGCATTGTAGTTTATTGCTAATATGTTTTAGATTAATAATGGAAATTTTCCCCTAGTTTATGTAATGTTAGAGAAAATTGTTCAATTTATCTCTACAATTCAGGAAGGTCCTTTACAAAGGAAAGGTCATAGTTTAGAACTATTTAATTCTTTACTTCAAACGGTTTTTCAAAATTCTTCGCCTGATTATAAGGAAAAAATAAAAAAGTGCTTCAAGGTTAGTAAAAAATATCGTTTCTCGAATTATTTATATATTATTATATGAATAGCTTCATGTTACCGAAGAGGAAAGTTTTAAAAAGAGTGCCGGGGGTGGCGGATGGTTATCTAAAGCTAAACCGACAAAAGTTAATGGTAAAGTTCTTAATTACTGGTGCTTCAGCCCTGGATTTGGGTAAAGTAGATACTTTTATTGGGTTTTATATATTTATATATAAATTTGTGTGTAGGATGAACATGCTGATGGAAAAAGGACTGAGAAGTCTTATATTAACTAGTGGAACTCTTGCTCCTTTAAAACCTTTAATTTCAGAACTGGAGCTAAATGTTTCAATCAGTTTAGAAAATCCACATATTATTAAAGAAAACCAAGTTTGTATTAGAATTGTAAATAAAGGTCCCGATGGAGTTGAACTGAATAGTAGTTTTCAAAACAGGTAAAGATAGATTTTAACCGTGACTTTGTGTAGTGTACAAAGTTGAAAATGATAATTTCTATTAATTTGTGTTGAGAAGGCATGGTTTAATACGCAGATTGATTGTACTTAATCTTTTTCACGATTTATCTTTTGCATAATTTTGATCTGTTTGAGATATTCAGTTATTTGTGATTATACAGCGTAATTTACAACTTCATAGAAATATTTTAACTGATGTGTAGGAAATGTGGTAGGTAGTTACACAAAAAATTATTATTTAAAAATGAAAATCTAAATTTTAAATGGATGTTTTTAGAAATATGTGTACTTGTGTGTAAAGTAAAGAGGAGGATTCACCACTTGCAAGTTTATTTTAAAAGACTATCTGAAATATCAAAACACTGCACATTTATGCATGCCGTTGACTTGAGATAACATCACATTGTAAATGTTGTAGTTTAAGGGACACAAAATTAGTTTAACGATTCGTGTTATTACAATCAGTGTCAATGGTACAACACCGTAATAATGCATTAGGTAGGTCATCGATGTAATTTGCATTGTACTAAGCAATTCTCAATGCATTTCTATGTTTCAGCACAACTTATTACAACTAATTAATAGTAATGTTCCATGTAGTTATGAATTAATATGCTTCTGCCTGTTTCTACTAAAAAGGAATTCGTTTATTAAATCATTTTACAAAACTGACACCGAAGAACACATTTGTGTATTCAGCAAAATGGAAGGAATTTAAACACCTATAAGCAGTCTGAATTAGTGAGTTGTTAGCTTAATTTACAAGTACAGTAAATACATGTCTAGAAACATTTGTTTGAAGTTTCTGTTCTTTAAGAAATCATATTTTTCATAAATATTACTGTATCTCTTTTTTTAAACATCAGTTAACATATTCCTATAAAGTCGAGAATCTTATACTCGATTCACTACTTCATTAGGTGGAGAAAATAGAGTAGGTGTCTTTCATACACACTGGTAAGTGATAAATCGCCTGTTTACTTTACACATACAGGTACACACATTTCTAAACACCCGTTTTAAATTTTAGGTTTTTATTTCTTAAGGAATAATTTTTTATATCAATATATGCCCCTTTCTTAAGCTTCAGTTAAAATATTTCTATGAAGTTGTGAATCACCGTATACAGGGCAATTAGAAGTAATCGCATATTTGAAAAATGTTCTGGGAACTCAAAGAAATAAAAAAGTTTAATAAATATATGGCTAATTTTCAACCATTACTGAGATATTGTAAAAGTAGCTTTTAATTAATTGTAATGAATGCATTATGAATGGGTGTTTATCCTATTACATAAAATACCAACTAATTAATTGAAGTTTCATAAATACTAGAGTTGCTGCTAATAGTAAATTTTCCAATTACTGAATATCGAATATTTGGCATTAGGCATGAAAATGATTCGGCTGAATACTGAATATTTTTTGAATAATAAAAATAAATTTCAGTTTTATATTTTAATGTGGGTCTGATTATGTAATTTATAAAGAAGGAATGTATGGGATAGACGTTTGTTTGGATCTACTAAAGTAGTAAATCAAGCAAAACCATCACTACCGTAAGTTTTTTCAGAAGTTGCGAGCTACTTGCTTCTGAAAAATGTCTGACACATGGAATTATTTTATAGTTCCCAATCAAACAGTGCAAAAGCACAATGTGTTGTTATACTTCTGATAATTCAGGTCATTGTCATAATTTAACGCATAATTACGTGACAAATTTACCCACTATATTGTAACTTATACCGACCACACTTTAAGGGTGATGCGATCACTATCTAAGATAAATTTGCATGCACAATTTAAATCAAAACAAATTACTCACATGGTGGGTATCTCGTAGCTTACTCAGGATCCAGCGATGATTTGCAGGTTGGGTTCAGTTACGCCATGTTGAATTAAATTACCATCCGTCCTTCCTTTTACTGCACTCGTATGGGGTCGGAAGGATTAGGTAACAGGTACAAAAAGGTAAAAGATACAAGGAACCTACATACCTAAAAGAAAAATACACACCACACCAAGATAATTGTTGCGTCTTCGAGGGCTCGTGGTTTAGTCCCTCTCTCGTAGCTTAATGGAGTCTTTTTTCACCATGCGCGCACTCTGCATCACTTTTGCACAGCCGCGACTGTCAGGGACGACGGAAGTTGGCGTTATTTATTTAAAAATACGCGGGACTTAATTTATAAATTATAATTAATTCTAAAAATGTACATTCCCAATTTTGGCATGTAATAGTGTGTAGTGTAAAATGTTAATCTTTTGGGGTACCAATGCCTTTAAATTTATGATTTCTACACTTATAAATCATTTATCTGATAGACATCCCGATTTATATGACATGTATAAATTTTAAACTGAAACAAAGTGCAAGAGCATAGTATCGTCTTCCAGTGGCGATGAAAAAAAAGGAACTAAATCAGCCAAGTATTTTTGAAACCTTAAAAATTTGGAATATCAACTATAAACATGTTTCCTTTCTTTGATCTACGTAATGGTCCAATAATGTTTATGGACATCATCTGAAAGGATTGTTTTACCTCATTTTCCTTTCCCATCAATTCAGCATGCAACACCAGACCACTTTTTGTAGTTAAACAAATAGCACATTGTTTGATATAACGACGTCCAATTTTATCTTTGGACAGTAATGCTCTTCTGCAATTTTGAAATGTTTTAAACACCCCCAGATGAGCAGATGTAGGAACATCATGTTCCTGCCTGATCATTTTTTCTTTGTATACTTTTGGTAATACTTACTTCTATTCTATTAAGTTTGCACATTATTGTGTTTCTTTACGACATTTTACATTACATCTTTTTTCACCCTCCAAAGACTATAACTTGTTACGTACATTGACGTAACCTATAAAAAAAAACCAAGAAAGAGAAAGAAAGGATGACCGGGCTCAATCAGTGAGTGGGCGGGGTTTTATACCTATAGATAAATTAAAAAGAAACCTGAAATAAATAGAGAGAAAATTTATATTAACTCACTCATTCACACACAGAACAAAACATACAAAGGAAAACAGAACTTATAATTAAACAAAATATTTACAGAACACAGTATTCCCAAACCCAATCCAAAAAAGTCAATGTCCCCAATTGACGTATACATTATAAGAAATCCCCAAACATTCAAAAAAAATTATTCATGAAAATGGTGAGCTGTAGTTTTTAGGTAATTACCCCCCGACATTATTTATTAAAAAAGAACCAAACGCAACCCTAAAAACCATGGCTCTAGATCATTGTAAATATAAACTTTACATATATTTACAAATATAATGGCAACAACGTTTTCACACATGCCAGCAAGCCTTTAAACCATTTTTACATTTATAAGTAGTATATTTTTAGTCATTTAAAAACAAATAGTAAGGTATTAATATAAGAGTAGTAAATACCAAAATAGTTCAATAATTTTCGTATATAAAAATTAAATTTGGAAATGCCTGAAACTTGAACGGTAAAATTCCAGACATTCTGGTTCCAAAGTAAGTAGCGAGAGAATACAAAAAAACTCACCCTTGAGTTTCTGATGTCGGGGTTGAGTCAGTAGCTAGCCTACGTCAGCGGGTAGGTAGGTCTACGCCCAGGAAGAACGCGTTTGGCCTCCCATTACCAGAAGAAGCTACAGCTCAAGGGATTAGCATGTCCCCCGCAGGAAGCTAGAATAATTATGAACAATAAATTAATTTATCGAAGCCGAAAAGTACCGTTTTATACAAACTCTAAATACTTATCACGCCATAATGCATGCCAGAAATTCGCCTAACGAAAAACGGAACAAAGCGCAAACAGGATGGATGTTTTCATGTTGCTATTCGAACAGAAAGTGAATATTAAATTAAATTTGTTTAGTTAAAGCACCAAAGCTCAACGTAATCTTGTCGTCAAGGAAATAAAACAGGATAACTCGAATTTCTGAAATAATTTTGCCGAATTTTTCAAAAGGGAAAATACACCAGCATTAATTATTGGATACTTGGAAAGACACCTATCTAATTATGGCGTAAATTCCACGTTAAGGAATTCTTAGAAAGGATATTTATTTTTAATGAGCAGAAAGATTTATCAAATAAAATATATAGGATGTTTATTATTAATTGAAATACAATTTTAAACACGCAAAAGGGTTATTTTAATTTACGGAATTAATTTTCGTGCTTAACGTCAAAGGAATTTGAGTTAAAAATTATTGTATATAAACTAATCAAGTATTTACGAAAATGAATATAACAGATTGTCTTAGTGCAGTACCAAAAAGGACAATTTTTAAACCAAATAAATATGGTACAGTTTAAAGCTCCAGAATCTTTGTCTAAAGTTAGCACCCAGATGTTTGTTGTCGAATCATAGAAAAAACAGGAACCGTCATCTACCGTCTAAAGCAGTGATCCTCAAACTTTTTTGTTGCGGCACACTTTTAACAATTTTAAAATTTGGCGGCACACTAACAATAAAATAAGTTTAAAAGAATTTTACTCACCTATAATACACTGTGTAAAAGCAGTACGTTTGATTCGGCTCTGCAGAGTGTTTAAGTTGGCATAACAATAATGCCGACGATACGCTGTATTGATTGCAAAGTACTGCCAAAATAATTTTTATTGTTTGCATTTCTAAATTTGGGCGGCACACTTCAAGTGCCACGGCCAGAGGTTGAGGATCACTGGTCTAAAGGATAGCAAGGGTAAAGATATTGTTGTTTGGCACGCATAGGATATGATGTTGGATACCTAATTTATGTTTAGTAAGGAATGTTGGTTGACATGCTCTTTTAGGTTAACTCTACTGGCACCCACATTCATTGAAAGTGCATCACTGTAGCTGTTGGTGTATCTATTTGTTATAGAAGTTTCATGTGGGAAGGGGATAGTGTAACAGTATGATTCCCTGTTACTGTTAGGAAAGTTGGGCAACTTCATGTGCATGCTTTATTAGGTGTGCAAGAATGAAGAGCAACTCTTTTTGACGTTGTATCATGTGAAATTGAGAAGGAATGTGCAGATCACCATATCTGGATCTTTTGATATTCCAACAAGGTTCTCACCAGTATGTTCAACTGACAATTGAAGTAATTCAAGTCTTTATGAACAATTAGAAAGGAATATACTTACAAAGTTTTCATTTTATCGAAAGCACCATGTCGTCATAGGGACATGATTCGCAGCACTAAATGGTTGGGGCTTCCTTACAAATTTGGGTTGGCATTAAACATCCTTTGAACTGGAGCAATGTATTTAGTACAACATGCTATCTGGAAATGTATTATAAGTAGCTGTTTATGAGATTTTTTTAGTTTGGTATTTTAAAAGTGTTACTTTAGAAATGTTTGAGTACCGTAGCATTTGACATCTTGGATAAACAGGTGTCATGGATACTTACGCGAACAACGTATTTATCAACCACCATGACATTAATATAACTGGTCTGTTTAGAGGTATTTATATTATATAATATGTTTCTCACAAGAACAAAAAAATATATAAAAAACAACCGTACATTTAAATTGATTTATTGAATAAATTATGCACTCGCTTAAGATATTCAACAAGCAATTCTGTCCAGTATTTTTTACATTATGGCTTTGTTATTGACTGTATCACTGTTAACCATACTTTGAGCTCAAGGTGTTGATGATTCTTAGCTTTTGGTTCTCAAGTTCTTTTTTAATATTTTTCTTTTAAGGAAGTGCCATATTTCGCACTGACTATATACTTGTTATTCTATACCTGATGTTGTACCTTTAAAACTGTAATTATTGATTTAATTTTTTCTACTTAGCATAAATGAACTTGGTCGTGGCTACTCAGCTTTTTTTTATTATACAACCTTCACTTAGCAAAAACTATTAATTTTACTTTGTTATTAAGGTACTTACCTTTTGATAGCTACTGCAGCGACAAACATAGACCACTAGATGCTCAAGAGGTAAGGCCTCTTTGCAGTGTTGTTGTTTAATTATTTTAAGTAGTTGCTCTTGCATTTAAAAAAAGATTATTTAGTGTTTCGAGCAAGTATTAAAGAAGTTGTGACAGCTACAAAGCACAAAAAAATACATTTTAAAATATATGAATGTATTGCATTAGAGAACTAACCATATGCAATCGAAGAAAGTATAGGTACTAGACATTTTGTAAATTATTTGGTACCGCACTATCAAGTTCCAGATTGAACTTACTTTACTAAAAAGATCAAATGTTTAATGTTTTTAAGTCTAAAGTACATGAAGTTGTATGTGAAGCCCAGTGCGTCTGATATAAGAACAGCTTCAATAAATAATGAATCATTTCTAAGCTTGAGCGATCACCTTATAAACGAAAATTGTGAAAGACATTGTTTTACACTTGTGCATTTTCCTTGAAGACATGGAGCGGTGATAAAATTGAAATACAGGATTTATAATTGGCCCATAGAAAGTAAAACGACTTATGTACTAATTGGCAATAACAGTAAAGAATATGGTAAAAGTTGCAGAATTGGCTGAATGTCAGCATGATTGCTTTATGCATATGCTGCAATTATGTATCAAGAACGGTTTGTTTTCTCAAAGAGCTGTAAGCGATGTCATTACTGTATCCCGAACAATAGTCAGTCATTTTCAACATTTTTTTGCAGACTTGTATGAAACTCTCTGATATTCAAGTCAACGAACTTAAAGTGCCAAAAAAAGATGGTTTGCAAGATATTGATACACATTGGAACTGGACATGTTGCAGTGGTTTTGACAAAGTCTAACTATAAATATGTATTATGCTGATACAGAAAAAATTTCTTTTTTGTGTTTGTCTATACATCAATGTTAGCTAATTGAAAATGTAGTGAAATTATTAGAACCATTTGAAGTTCTCACTCATAGAGCTACTGCTGAAAATCAATTAATTGCAGTCTTTATACCAGCAGTACAGTTTTTAAGTCAAATTTTAGATCGGGACTACGATAGTGGAGCACAAACAATTAAAGGGGAGATGTTACGTAAAATTCAAGCGAGGTTTATTAACCTGTAAAGCAATAAAAACTATAGCACAGTTACTACATAGATTCTAGATTCAAATTCTCTTTTATTGATGAGTGTAATACTAATTTAGTAAGGTGTTGGATAAAACAGGAAATTGCGCTTTATAAATATCAGCTTGTAAATTCTGATGATAACATAATAAGATCTAGTGCAGTTGATAAAAGGCCATCAAATTTGACCGCTATAAGTATTTGTATATGTTTTGATGAGATAATACTTGCTTCAGATACCATGGCAACTAATGCGGTGCCCAAAGAAGACGAAGAATTAGAGTGTTATTTATTATATCCGGTTATTAAAAGAACTGACGACCTGTTATTTTGGTGAAAACAACATACTGAGTCGTTCCCCACTCTTACAGTTCTTGCAAAAAAAAAAACTTATCGGCGTCACTGGGTAGAGTTTATAGTGAACTTTATAATGAGGCAAGCATAATTTAATAGGAACAAGGAAATTATTTGTCACCTATCAATTTCGAACGTTTGTTGATCTTGCATCAAAATTTGATACTGATTAACTTTAATTATTAGTTATTGACATTGCCGACTTTTGTTTTACAATTTAATAGTTGTACGCTTTACTTAGAATTACTGCAATTGCAGTAGGTATTATATAATGCAGATAGGTGCCATTGTTTTAAAACCCACACAATGTTTGTTATAGTTTTGTTTTAGTAGCCATTATGGATTTTGAACTTTTGATAATATAAAGTTTGATGTTTATTTACAGAAGTGAAAATAGAAAACAGGAAAATATAGAACAGGGGGGGTTTGTGACTGACCCCAATTTTCTTGAATGTAGAACTGTGGGGTCGGTATCTAACCTTAGCTGTTTCCATGAATATACACATTGCTGTATTATTTTTCGTCAAATTGATGTAGCAGTTCATCAATGGTTTGCAATTTATTTTGCATATAACTAAACGAAAGTTCTACTGAAACATCAACTCTAGTGCTAAGTATAGTTCCAACAACAGTAATTTGTTTTGCAAATAGCTCTACTGCTGTAGGAAGTGATGTCAATTTTCTATCTATTGTAATATTACGACCAATAGTTTGCAACTTTCCTAACGCTACAAGACGCTTTACATTTGGTCCACTGTTATGATCATTAGTTTGACCAGAAATATTCCCAACATAAGGCCTGCAGCAAAACAGTAATAGTATTTTATGTCACACAAAACATTAGCTAAAATTCCTATTTCCTACGCTTTGTAGGAAATATACTCAAAATTTACATCTTCCATGAAGTGTAACAAGTTCTTCATTTTCATCTATCACAATTTATTGGACGGCATACCGTTGTGTGTAAAATAAAAGGCGTTTTACTAGTCTTGTTGATCAGATATGCTTCAAAGTCAATGCTAGGGATTCCACTATTTAAACACCAACTTTAGTTTTAGTTTATACATTTTACTCAGATTAATTAATTTTGAAGTCAGATTTATTTGAAGCACGTTTATTTTCGTGTTTAAACCCAAGTAATACCTTCGGATGGAGCATTGGGGACGTGGCTACAAGTGTAACGGTCCCTACTTGCATTATACTGTGTGTAAGATAAAAGGCGGCTCCATGGCATAGTTGGTATGTGTGTGACTACTATGCCCTAGGTCATTGGTTCAAATCCTATCACGGTCCACTTGAAAAATCATTTTTCACAAAAATACGTTCTCGTTTGGATGAGAGGTAAAATGTTGGCCCCAAGTATGAGTGTTTTCACGCACATTAAAGATCCCTACCTTTCTTGGAATAGCAAGGGTTCAGCAAAATTCAAAATTTCCTGGTAAAACAAACTTTCTTCTTGGCCATTGTAGTACCTTCGGGTGGAGCATTGAGAAAAAATCAAATGTAATGTGTGTTAGATAAAACATGTACTTGTTATATGATTAATCGTTAAAATCATTTCCTTCATTGCTGAATTGATCACAGTGTTACCAAACCTTAATCCTTTCAATTATTATCTTTGGGGATTGGATGAAATCATTACTTTGTAAAACAAAAGTCAACACTAAAGATGCAGTACTAAATCGAATAACTAGTACGTAGGACTCGTCAAGGACAATCACCAAGCACTCCAGTGCAATTCATATTTAAATATACATTGTAATGTGTTGACTTTGAGAATGAGAAATGAAGAAAAATTTGGAAATTTGAGAACTACTCTCGAATATGATCATTTCAAAATTAAGAATTGGAATACGAGTAACAGACAAAAAGAAAAGGAAAATCTAAACAAGACAATCCAGGCGGGAAGATAGTAATTGGAGTGAAAAACTCCCTGGCACTGCCTAGCACCAAAAATTATTACAGTAAAGCAGCTGGCTCCGTGGTCCTACTGCAAAGCGTTGATATAAAATATGCAAATTTATGCGTTTTCATTTTAACAAATGTCATTCTAAAATATGTTTAACTCGCACTGTTGCTAAGTTAAATTTAATTGAGTTAAAACACCAATACATTCTTTGTGCATGTAAGGATTTACAGTTTTCTTGCAAATATTTATTGCTATATACGTATGAATTTTTTAAGAACAAAACTTGAGTTATAGGCATGTTATATATTGCGATTATTATGATTTTAGAATAAGTAATTAAATAAAAGTATGTAAGTTGTGAGCATTAAATTCTACAACAACGAAATGTTTGGAAATAAAATTGAATTAGTAATGTTGTTTCTTCTTATAAAATTTCTCAATAATTGTAAATGAATAGTCATTTGACTTCAGAAATTCATATTGATTCAGACGAATACAAATGATGACGTGATAGTCTTCTTTTGTGGTTCCGACTATAATTACTTTTACTTAATTGACAATAAGAGAACCGAATATTTATTTTTAAGCGTTATAAGTAACATATTTGCTAATAATATATCATTAGATACAGACTACCCAGTGTTATTAAATGTCTTATTGGTAAAAAATGCTAGAAAAGGTCAGCTCATTTAGCAAATGTTACATGAGACTAATAACAATAAAATTATACGTATTCAGTATGTAGTATTTTTAATATAAATTTTTATAAAATCTAATTAGCCACAAAGTTGAAAAAATTCTAGATTACAGTTTTCCATATTATAATTATTATTATAACTTAACGCATTATTTTCTATATTCTAGGAAAATTAATTATGATTTTGTTGGTGCTTATTATTGATTTGGCACTTATCCCATCTTTTTGAAAGAGACCTGGTGACCTACTCTTTCTGCTGTTTCTTTCAAGATTTTGATTTGTTTTGTTGCAGTTTCGATGCTTTTTGAGAATATTGCTAGATTGTGTGCAAATGCTATGCCCTTTGTTTCTATACCCTTACTCGTTCTCGATCTAATTGGATTGTATGTTTTGTTCTTTCACTTCGTTTGCACATTGTCTTGTTACTTTGTGTAGTATCAGATTGAACGAAATTAGTGGTACACGATACCTTCTTCTCATTCTTATTTGCATTTCGAAGATGTACGATAGCTCTTTTATGATTCATCTTTGATATGGGGTTTGGTAGCGTTTGTTTGATTACAGTTGTTCTTTCTTGGCCATTCCCACTGTTATTCCTAGAATATAATGATTGTATATTGATAGTCATGTCTTTTTAAAATGTATACAAAAGTATATATTGTCTCTGGTTTTTATTTTTTTTTGGTACCTCAATTTTTCTTATTTACCTATTTTGTGTTCTAGTTGTCTCCGCAATTTTTCTGAGACGTTGTGCTAGAATTTTGCATGCTTCTTGTACTACAGATATTTCTCTATAGGTGTTTAGACCTTTTTTTTACATAGTGGATGTATTATGGTGCATTTTTAGTTTTCTAGTATTGTTTCAGTTTCCATAACTCAATGATATCTGTTATTTCTTGTGTGGTTTTTGGTCAGACTTTTTCTACTGTTATTAAGTTATCGGCTGGTGTAAATTATTACGTTAACCATGGGTGTAATTTATTATGCTTCGAATGTGGTTGCAAATTATTGCCGTCAAACGTTGAGCTTTAGCCATGCTATCCTCCGCTCGTCGCTTTCAGCCGAAGATCACCATTGACGTTTTCAAGTAGATCAGGGTTTTGTTAAAGCCCGTTTCTTGTGTTTGGTCCAGAATCTCTCAGCAATGTGTATTGAATCTACACGTTTAAGGAACAGATACTTGTGGGGGTTAGATACGGGACAGCTAAGAGATTTTAGGGGTACACTTCCTGCAATAAACACGAACTCGCGTTTAATACATCGATATCGTATTGTAGTTGACGGTTAAGTCCTGTTTAAAATGCATCCTTCCCATGGATTCGTTATTGTTCCCACCATAAAATCGCTTTGCATTGGCTAAACGCGATAACCTCACATTCCCTTAAGCTTGGAAATGTGTACTGACACGATTACATACAATAAAATTGTAGGTTATTTCCCTGCAATATGTGAGAAGTGGAAAGTAGAATTTTCTTAATTAACTGCTGTTGCGCAAAAAGCTTGCCCTTTTTGGATTAAAAGAATCCCCATATTCCTAATATTAAAATGAAAACTCGGTGCAGCCAAAAGGTGTAACACAGTTCGACAACTGGGTTGTTGCTTCTCCATTCTTTAAGTTTTTAACGTTAATTATTTTTTGCAGGGTGATTTGGATTTGTTTCTCTTCATTCCTCGTATTTTCTCAAACCATTTTATGGATTTTGTACAGTTTGCCATTTTGAAAATACTTTGCTAATTCTTCTCAGTTCTCTTTATTGTTCAGTGAAAAGTGTCCGTTCTATTTTTTTGAAACAAATTTTGTGATTGATATGTGTAATTTTGTTTCTGAAGATTTAGCAGAATTCTTTTGAATTATAGCTTCCGAAATTTTCTTTGTCATATTTTGTTTTTTCTTTTTATACTTTTAATAGTACTTGCTGTCCGTTTTCTTTCTGCAATGTTCTGTTACTGTTTCAAATTATCGAATGCTCTTTCTGGACACAACTGCCTTTATCTATGCCTCATTCCACCATGGACATTTTTTCTTATTCTTTGATTGTATTAGTTTCTTTTGCTTCTTTATTTTCGTTTCTTTTAATTTTTCCTAGATATTAACTGTCTCATTCTCCCATTTATCTACAATTCTAGAACTTTGAATTTTTGTTAAGTTGAATTTTGATACTGTTCTCTTTTCTTGTTCTATCTTTTAGATGTTAATTTGATTTTAATTCTTGTTAGGTAGTAGCGAGAGTATTTTCCCTTTTCTTTACTTGGGTATTCGTGATTTCTTTAAAGTTTGGGTATGTAGTTTCTATATGTGACTGATTTGGAAAACTTCCAGTCGTTCAGGTGAACGCCAGGTACTATATTTTTTATTGATTTTTTAAAGTGTTGACTGCATAATTTTATTAACATCTTGCTGTCCATTTTTGATTGTCATTTTGTGTCCCATATCTTGTCCTATTGTTTTCCGGCATTTTCCCCTTTCCTTACTGTTCGATGAAGTCTTTCATTAGGATTTTAACATATCTTAGGTATTTTCAAACTATTTCCAGTATTCTTCGTCCTTCTTTTTTCCTTTTGTTACTTTGATTTACTGGTGCATGTGCATAAATCGTAGTGTCATGTTTACACTCTTGTGTCTCTTAGTCATGGGTATGCTGTTAAACATTTTAACATTTATTACTGATTAAGATTTTTCATGCCTAAAATTCATCGATCTCTTGTTTGTCATTTGTATTAATTGTAGAGCCAATATCTGTGTTGTATATAAGTCATGTTTTTATTCTAATTTTTTCACAGTTTACCCTCTATAATTAGTAAATGGTGAATTTTTGGAACGGGTATATTTGTGCTAGATGTGTTATATACGTTTTTTATCATCTCGTTTCATACATATTTTGTTGAACCAATTTACCTTGTATATAGAAATCAATTTTATTTATCCAACATACATACTTTTCTTTTAATTTTAGAAATAATCCACAATATTTGTCTTCATTAGGACGAACCATTCTAAATTTAATAAGAATAATCCCCGATGGGTTACTTATATTTTTTCCATCGTATTCTGTTATGGAAAAATGTAGACAGTACTGGGAACAGGAAGGCCTTTGGGCCAATATATGTAGTCAGAAGGTAATATATTATGAATTTTAATAAAGATGTATTAATATTTTGTAGGCCATTTATGTTGAACCTAAGCAAAAACATGCATTTAATGCTGCCATGACCGAATTTTATGCTCGTGTTAAAGATTCAAATTATAAAGGAGCAATATTTATGGGTGTATGTAGAGGAAAAATATCAGAAGGGCTTGACTTTGCTGATACAAATGGTCGTGCTGTTATCATTACTGGTTTACCATATCCACCATTAAAAGATCCCAGAGTTATCCTTAAAAGGCAATATTTAGATGGATGTCGTGTTAGCAATGGTCAGGTAATTATTATTGTTGTTATTGTATTTTTAGTAGTTTCGAATATATTATAGTTATTATCTGGTTCCGACTGGTATAATTTAGAAGCAATCCGAGCTGTTAATCAAGCAGTTGGGCGTGTTATAAGACACAAAGATGATTATGGAGCAATTATACTGTTAGATTCACGATTTACATATTCAAAAAACCAATCACAGTTATCATTATGGTTACGGAAACATATTAAACTGGTTGATAATTTTGGAGAAGTTATTAAAGGTTTAAAAGACTTTTTTCGTAATGCAGAGACAAATGTAAATATATATTGATATTTATTTCTTTTTATTGCTTTTAATTTCAGTTACCTCCTGCTAAAGAAAAACAAAGTATTTCAGCATTTTCTACATCACAAACCTATAAAAAAAGTGGTAATTTTGATTTCAGTACAAGTAATGCTTGTTCCTCTCTTAATGATTGTTCTGGTTCTTCCGGTTTGGTTACCATTCACAACCGTAATATAAATAATGAATCAATGGCAATCCCCAAACGCCGACGAATTGTACTAATTCCTCCTTCTGAAGCCGCACCTACAGAAATTTCTCAAGACGCAACAATGGAAGAATATATTAGTATGGTAGGAATTGTGATAATTATATATGTGCTATATTTGTTTTTCTACAATGACTAATTTTAGGTAAAAAGATCTTTATGTCCAGATGATTTTAAGGCATTTGTTCATGCTTTAAGTCATTATCGTGATCACAAAGATTTCGATCATTTAATAAGTCGCTTGGATGTTATATTTTTAGAAAAGTTTAGTTTAAGGTATATTATACAAGGCTTGCTGCCATATATTAAAAATATCCATAAAACAAGGTTTAATTCCTACTGGGAACAAATGAGATAGTAGGTTTAGAATGGTGATCTATTTTAGTTAACTAAATAAATATTTAATATATAATTTTAACTTTTCCTTTATTATTTTTTTTCTCAGTACATTTTTTAATTTATTATTTTATTGGGCGAATGATATAAGATCAAGTTATAAAACAAAATAACTTTTCCCATTAACAGTTCCCTGAATACCAGAAAAATATTCAATTAAACTGAAAACACAAATGCGACAAATTAACCTTAATTTAATATAGGTAAGTTGGTGATGGATTGTTAAAATATGACCAGGTGAATACTATTTTGTAGACTGTTGCAGGTTTGAGTTAGGGATACTCCTAAGCATGACTTAGAAGTCTATAATGTCATTGGTGTGTGTTTAAAAGAAAAAATTAGTAGTTGGTTTCATTGAAGGCAGTGGTTTTTAAAAAACTACTAAAAATATTAGTTTGCAAAAGAATGATGATGTTATGTAGTGAAATGTAGGAGTCCATTTAATGAACCGTACCTAAAGTGCTAATCTAAATTGCTAAAGGTTATTAAATATCACTGATAAGCAAGGAGAATTGTATAGGGTAGGTACATGAAGATTTCAATAACGTCAAAAACATTAGTAAAACAAACTAATGTAATCGCTGATGTGATCAGTTCTGGGTCACTCATCATCAAGTCTGTGCTCTTATGAATTGTTGTTATAGTTGTACATATTGAATATCAACCATAATTTGTAAGTTGTATTGTTGATAATAGCTTTTATGTAGGTTTAAGTTACATCACTTTATTCAACAACACTCCTAATGGAAATTTAGAAAAGTACCCAAGACCTAGTCGTTTTGAAGCTGACCCTAATTCGTGTTCTGCGTCTGATAACTGGATCTATTGGAAATAAACTTTTAATATTTTCTTGTTCCGCAGACTGAGGAAATAACTGAAAGATTTAAATTACAGATGATGTCAAATTGCGTGTTTCCCAGTATTTTTAAAATGATGTGATTGCAAAACCAAGTCTGACGCTGTGGAAACCTTGGATGCCATAGTTATAAAGTCTCGGAATATAGTTTGTGCAAGACATTTTGGTCACTCATTGTCAACTAACTGGTGAGTTAGCGAGTCACTACCTACAGATACTTAAACAACTAGCAAAAGGATGTGATTTCAAGGCAGTCTTGGAACTAGAAAATAGAAATGACATTGCTGTATCGTCATCTTCTGAAATTAGACAGACTGTTAAAAAATACTACTCCAATCACCTGTGGCTGCTTCTCCCGCTTTTGTGAACTCTAGGAATTGGCTTAAACATATCATCAGATGATAATAGTAATTTGGACAAGAAAAATGTTGTAGCTGCTGGCCCAAAATCGTTTGGGCAGCGACGTTACTTTTGTGGAGGGTCAGAACATACCAGGTTGGAGGTCCAGCTTTAAATGTTGTGTTAAAGTTGTTTTAAAAGTAGGTTAGAGTCTGCAAAAGTAAAAGTGATGGAAACGATACTGCTGCTGTCAGTAGTAATCTAACTAATGGTTCAATTTCTGGGCTAAACGAAGTTATCAGTGATATTAAGGTAAATACTTTTCCAATGAAAGTGCTAATTGGAAGCACATCAAGTTTCGTTGGCATGACACTATCTAATCGTTGCCAAATAAAGGCGATGCCTTCTAAAGAAATTATTAACATGGCATCGCTAGTGGTAGCTAAGCAACTGGAAGCAAGTTGCACTCCTACATTAGAGATACAAAGATATATATATATATATATATATATATATATATATATATATATATATATAAAGACAAGTTATTTGCAGTCCGCAATAAGAAATTGTGTAGAACAATATATAAAATAAGATGTATCTGTAAACAAACTCTATGAAAATAATAGAACCTATTGACGAATACAAATCGGGCTGGTAGTTATATAGCCATTAACAAAACATCAGCTTATTAATTCATAGGGGAGGAAACATCCACTGACTGACGGTTTCGGCTTTATTAAGCCTCCTCAGAGTGAAATAGTTTCCAAGCGATGAAGTAATCAAAGCTAGTATACTGGTATAATTTGAAACAATCTCTGTACTATGGCAAAGTAAATATAATCGCCATCAGGTGATAAACATCAACACTACTAAGCGTGGAAGTACAAAATTGAATCGAAACTACATAGTAAATCCTATAGATGGCTATACAAATGCGTGTGGCCATTTGAGATTTCTTGAATGTTACAACAAAATTTGTTACAGCGTAACAAACCTTCTCTGGCGACACCGGGTTCATGCCCAAAGGCAATTCAAATAAATAAAGACAAGTTATTTGCAGTCCAATGAAATTTGTAGAACAATATATAAAATAAGATGTATCTGTAAACAAACTCTATGAAAATAATAGAGCCTATTGACAAATACAAATCGGGCTGGTAGTTATATAGCCATTAACAAAACATCAGCTTATTAATTCATAGGGAGGAAACATCCACTGACCGACGGTTTCGGCTTTATTAAGCCTCCTCAGAGTGAAATAGTCTCCAAGAACCCTATGAAGTAATCAAAGCTAGTATACTGGTATAATTTCTTGGAGACTATTTCACTCTGAGGAGGCTTAATAAAGCCGAAACCGTCGGTCAGTGGATGTTTCCTCCCCTATGAATTAATAAGCTGATGTTTTGTTAATGGCTATATAACTACCAGCCCGATTTGTATTCGTCAATAGGCTCTATTATTTTCATAGAGTTTGTTTACAGATACATCTTATTTTATATATTGTTCTACACAATTTCTTATTGCGGACTGCAAATAACTTGTCTTTATTTATTTGAATTGCCTTTGGGGCATGAGCCCGGGTGTCGCCGCGAGAAGGTTTGTTACGTTTGCAAATAAATTTTGCTGTAACATTCCGCAAATCTCAAATGGCCACACGTACTTGTATAGCCATCTATAGGATTTACTATGTAGTTTCGATTCAATTTTTGTACTTCCACGCTTAGTAGTGTTGATGTTTATCACCTGATGGCGATTATATTTACTTTTGCCATAGTACAGAGATTGTTTCGAAATTATACCAGTATACTAGCTTTGATTACTTCATCGTACTTGGAAACTATTTCACTCTGAGGAGGCTTAATAAAGCCGAAACCGTCGGTCAGTGGATGTTTCCTCCCCTATGAATTAATAAGCTGATGTTTTGTTAATGGCTATATAACTACCAGCCCGATTTGTATTCGTCAATAGGCTCTATTATTTTCATAGAGTTTGTTTACAGATACATCTTATTTTATATATTGTTCTATATATATATATATATATATATATATATATATATATATATATATATATTATATATATTATATTATATATATTATTATTCAGCCCCACGTTGGGTTCCTCCTATATTCTACCCTACTTTGGGCTCCACCTATATTCTACCCTTTACTTTGGGCTTCAACCTATATTATGTGTCCACTTTCCCTTTTACTATTATTAAATCTCACTACTTGTCAGTTACTCACTCTTTATTTTATAAATTTTTAAAATGTGCACACCTAATGCATGCCCCGTACTTGCAACGTTTGGTTGGTTCTTTAATTAATTATTTATTGCAATGCCTCGACTATTTAAGCTCTTAATCTCAGGGTGTTCAACTACTTATAGTGGGTTCCGTTATAAGTAGATGTGCTAAATCCAACCAAAGTGCACTCTTTTGTTTTACTACTAAAATTGATACTCTACTTTTGTATATGCCAAAATTTCTAATAAGATCAAAGTTGCTTTGTGCCAAATTAAATTACTACCAAAATTGTATGCCTATTTTTGACGTATTAAGATATATTTCAACACTCACCTCGTCTATACTCCGTTGACGCCTCTCTGAATGCTGGCTCAAAATCCTTATCGCCGTATGCGTCTTCACACTGAAATGATTAACCCAAATTTAGAATTTAGAAAAATCAGTGCTACAACTTCCCCTGTGCTAATCTCCGCTTCGAATCCTTGTTTTCTCTATAAATCCGTCCGCTTCTCCGTATCTAATTCCAATCTACTCGTTCATGTATCTTTTTGCTCGATGCTCCTGCTACCTTTAAACCGCTCTTCAATATCCAACTTCTTTCCTATGTATAACCACTCTCGATGTCCTTCTAACTTTAAACCGCACTCAATATCCAACTTCTTTCTATGTATATCCACTCGATGTCCTTCTACCTTTAAACCGCTCTCCAATATCCAACTTCTTTTCTCTATATAACCACTCTCGATGACCTGCTACCTTTAAACCACTCTCCAAATCCAATAATTTACCGTCGCACAATCACTACTATTCACTTTATACTTTCGATGCTTGTTTCTTTACCACTTTATTCAATTGAAACTCCTTTTAAAACAACTACTTTTATTTACTTTTAAATATCTTGATACAAATTAGCACAGTTATGAAAACCGTCTTTTTACAAAATTGGTTCGAAAATAATCTGCCTTGTTTACTCTCTAAGGCGACGATGTTAACTCTCTTCTAACCTACTACATCTTAAAGTTCATAACAAATAGCTAAGTTCGTGTCGCACATACCAAAGTTCGTGTCCTTTATACAATTTCATAATCACATTAAATTCTAATATATGTCCTAAATCTTTACATTCCACCAATCACATTTTACGTTGTTATAACTAATAATTTTGAGTTTACAAATATTGTCCAAAAGTTGATTCTACATAAAATGAAACCAAAATAATTTACACTTGACCCTGGATGCATGTTGATAGTAAACATTCACAGACGCATCCGGCTTTTGGACGGCAAATGTACTTTCAAAGGCTTTTAAAATTCAAACTCGGCATAAACCCTTGAGCACTGCACATCTTACTACGTCACTTAGTCATTTTAAAATTACCTTTTGGCACTTAATTTCAACTACTATTTTGAATGGTATTTTAGTATACATAAAATACGGCAAACATACATTTTTAAGTTTATGTGATCAAATATGTGGATTATTTTTGTTTGGCATATACTACCTTGTACTAAACAACCCTTATAACTCTTAGTAGCACCCTTAGACATTATAATATATATTATATATATATATATATATATATATATATATATATATATATTGCTGTGGATCCGCGGATTAAAGTTTAAAAATCGAGAGTGAGTCATTAAATACTTTTCAAAAATAAAAATTTTCAAAAAAACATTCCTTACCCGCTTGATTTTTTGCTTCAAAAATCTTCAGCAGCTTCCCTGGCTAGCTCAGCTGTGCCTCTTCTCAGATACCTAAATTTACAATCATTCTTCCTTCCCACTTGCACACCATTAAATAAAATCATCAAATAATACAACAATCATACAATCTTTTATTTACCGCTATTTACAGACAAATTATTCACAGGTATAAACAGTTTGGTACACTAATTACAACTCATTAAGTGATATGGTTTAAAGTCCTTGTTTTAAATTATTATTTGCAAACACATTTAATACAATATGAGTAGATGGACCCCAAATTATAGCTTAAATTTATTGCACACTGGAGTATGGTGAGCTCATAATATCCCAGTTTATTAATGTATGCCTTTTACCTTGCATAAAATTAATACAAAACTAATAGACCCGTGTACTCTTAACAATCCAATTTATATTCATAATGAAATTTAGTAAGTTTTACATACACCCTTTTTCGATATTATAAATAACCCCAATAATTGTCCAGCACACATATCTTTTCCGATACGTTATATAACCACAAATAACCCCAATATTCACTCACACATCACCAAATAATATAAAAGTTTATCAGATAACAGAAATTTCAAATAAGTTACCTGGAGAATGCTTCAGGCCTCCATCCCTTCGACGATGATCACCAGAACCCCTTGGCTTCATGACTATGCACTCTGATACTCCATATATTCATAGATGATAACCCCAATAAATTCGCCAAGCGCCTTGCTTCCAGTTACCATTCCATCACAGCATACAAGCTCATGTATATTATACTTCTGTTTATTGATTTACTAGCTTGGTATGGTATTAGTTGGACCTCGGTTAATTTGATTCACTCGACACTACTGACGTTAATAACTATAAGGTCTCAACTACCAAGTTACAAGTGCTAGCACTACATTTACTGTATTATGAATATTTTTAATACTCACAAGAACTCTACTATAACGTCGGTCTATCGTTGTAACGTAGTATAAAACGATGAGAATACAAAGAGAGCCTTCCTACTTCTCTTAGAGTATTTATATTGTTCAACATGCCACCTCTAGGACACACTTCACGCGAAAAACTTATTTTCAAATAACAATTCTGCAAATTTTGATATAACCGACTCGAAACTTCCAGAAATTCAGCTCGTGGACGCGCCGCGCCGTATGATTCGAAAATCGCTTCCACCTGTCGCATGTTCATACGTTTGTAAAACTATCCGTCCCCAACCAATGATACTATTCTGTGTCGTCATAAAACCCTGCCTGTAATATTTTTATTGCTGTCTTATACATATTTGCTGTCGCGTTCCAAACCCCACTTTAGTTGTAGAAAATCGATATTGCTGACAGCTTCTCATCACCCCACGTGGATTAGTACGTGGTTTCAAACACCAATGCTTTGATATCCGTCTCTATCTGTAGCATATTACCGATCGTGCATCCCCCTGCTCTTTAAGAACTATGTTAACTTGTTATTCGAATCAACTGACGGTTGAAAACTATTTTCTATGAAGACCTGCTTTATTATGCTGATAATTTCGAAGAATGTAACCTTTTAAATTGCAGGTGTTCTTAATTATAGACCGTTTAAAACAACAATTCTTGGAGTTTATATTTCGCTGTATCCGATAAAACTGACGTCTGTTTGTTAGCAAGAAACCTTTTGCCTTGGGATTATTGATTCTCTTTAGCCTGGTGTGTTTTCTAATGCTTTTTCACGTAGACTTAAAATATATTAAATTAATTATGCGTTTCTATTTGTTTTTAAAACTGGGTTTCTTTATGTACCTTTAACCTTTCAATCATTAATTATAAAATACGTCAATACTTGTCGGTTTAAATTAAATAAATTTTTTTGTGCGTAACTAATTTATTCTTTTCTCTATACAGGGTGTTTGAAATTGCATTGCTTACCCCAAATTTAACCCTTTGAATCCATAACAATATATATAAGCGAGGATGATGAGCTATTAATCATGAAAAATCTGTGTGTTGATATAATTGGTCATGTTATCCTGCATAAACATAACACTCTTGAAGTTGCATTTGATGGGCCTTATGATCCGCTTAAAGTCTCTACCCTTCTTAGTTCTGACTGCCATCCAATAGCCATAAAATCTCGTAAATATTTAAAGAAACAATAAGAATTTATTAAATCCGAAATAAATAAACTCCTCATCGGGGGTATAATAGAAGAAAGCAACTCATCCTGGAGGACTCAAAACAATAGTCACCAAAAGTAGCAATCACAAGAAGCGATTGGTCACTAACTATGCTCAAACAATTAATCGATTCAGCGAGATGTGTACTCCTTAACTAACATTCTAAATATTAAGTTTTTAGTACTATTGACTTAAAAAGTGTTTACTATCAACTCCCGATTCTGAATGGAAATAAAATATACACAATATTAATTCCAGTAAAACAATGAAAACCACTATTTACTGTAAACTGCGTTTATTAAGAACGGTTACATTAGTAGTAGATGCATTCATCGCGTGTTCAAGAAGCCAACTAACTGTACAATGCAGGTTTGAGGGTGCAGATGACGCCTCGAGCATTTGGAGCATATAGAATATATACAGGATGTGTGAACCGTTGTATAAGTATAACAATGTAATAGATAATAAATTGTATCAATACGAATAAATGCAATATATGTGTGAACACACTGCTTTCGCTGCAAACTGAGTATTATATCAATTCTTGAGGGTTCCTTTCGGCATAACCAATGACATTGCCACTTTCCAGAGTATTGTAAATAATATCGTCACACTATAAACTTACAAGGTGTGTATTCATATTTGAACAATGTAACTATATACGGTGATGATCAAGAAGAAAGACCATTATGTAAGTCTATGATTTTTTAGGTATTATCAAGAAATACAAATTAATACTAAATGAAGAAAAGTCCTGATGTTCCTGTAATACTGTCAATCTATTAGGGTATACTGTATCAAATAAAACTATTAAACCAGACCCAGATTGACTATGACCTTTGACCAAGCTCGAATTACCCTTTAACAAGATTTCTCTCTGACGCATTGTGGGAATGTTTTCGCACTATGCCAAGTAGATTCCAAAGTTCTCGGAAGTAATAAGACCCCTTATGAATTGTAAATCATTCCGTTTCTTCTGAAGATGCTGTTTTGCTTTGACTACATTAAAAAATATATACTTAAAGCATTTGTGATCGCCATGAGAAAATTCCGTTTATTGTCCAAACTGACGCTTCTGATTTTGCTATAGCTGCTACCTTGTCTCAAGACGGCAGACCGGTACCCTATTTTTCAAGAACACTTTCTGCTAGTTGAATCGTTCGAAGGCGGCACTACCTTAGTAGTTATGGACCAGAAATTCGTTTCCTTCATGTTCTACTCTGCCCATGCGCGAAAGGTTAAGAACGACAAAATCAATGTCTTGATCAGTTTGTGCTTAATTCCAAGCTTTATACAAATGGTGGCCTTTTCATTAAAGCAACCTTCCGTTTGAAAGACTATCTTTGATCTTTAAGGATTTATTCTCTTCGCGTCCTCCAATAAATATCTGCTAACCATTATAGAAGAGTACAGCTGGTTTCTATTTGCTTTTCCATCTCCTGATATTTCTGTGGCTTCTGTTACAAAGGATTTTTGTAGCTTATTTTCTATCTTCGGCTTCCGAATTATATCCACTTTGATCGAGCGTCTACTTTCAAGTGTCAAGAATTGAATCACTTTAAATATGAATGATATTACGACTAGTAGAACTATCGCTTATAACCCTCATATGCAAATGGACAAGTAGAAAAAGAGAATGGTATGATCTGGAAAACAATTGAGCTCGCTTTGCACGAGCGAAAGATTAAAACTTTTCAATGGGAGGTTTACCTTCCCGAGGCATTGCACACGAGAATGTTTTTACATTATAGGAGATCTAGTAATGAACAATAGTTGCTGACCTGGTTAATTAATTCCAGCCCTGTTCATATGCGGAAACATTCAATTAAGTGATTCGTTGGTAGAAGAAGTTCAATTACTAGAAGTGAATCCTAACTACTCTTCTGTGCAATTACCAGATGACAAATAAACCACTGTTTCGAACTGCCATTTAGCTCCAGTGAGTGATGCTAGTGGTGAACATTCGTCGATTGATGTTTATGGTTTCTGAAAAGAAAATGGGACACGGTAGAAAATTCTTATACGAGCTCTTTCTTAGGAGACGCACATACTACCATACACGTGCATGTACACACATACCCGTGTATGCACACACACAGGCCCCCCACACCCTCCTTACGGTAATTTCCTGTGCTAGTGATGACGGGACAATCTCAACATAACTGCCAACCAGAGTTCATAGGTACCCATGTTATTTAAATGATTACTACTGTCATTAAAGTTGTGGACAATGATGTGAATAGTTCTGGGTCACTGATGATCTAGTTTGTGTTTTGATGAATTATTGCCGTAGTTGTAGATATTGAATGTCAAACATAATGTGTAATCTATGTTGTTCAATAAAGCTTTTATTTGGGTTTAATTTACATCGATAACTATCCAGCATGTCATCTAATATGGACAATTAATGTTAATTTTATAGGATTTAGTTGAAGAATTCTGAAAGTGTTTTTTTATGACTAGAACTATTGTTTAAATTCTTGGGTATAGAATTAAATATCAATTAAGAATGTAGTATGCTACTTACTGCATCGAATATTAACTCAATTTAACTTTTGTTTTTAAGCAAACATTTATTACCAACTTGTGGTTGATTCAATTAAAGCACATACAATGGAATAGTTTTATAAGAATGTTTTATACGAAAGGTGAATACTATATAATAGTAGTGTTTTTTGTTATATGTATATCTGTAACATTATACATTTAGACATAATTATGCACTTTGTAAAGTTTTATTTATAATTAGTACGTCCTTTTGAATTTATTTAATAATTTACCTGCGATTAACACTTACTCCAATGTTATTTAGACACAGATTTTTAAAGTGGGCAGTCACTCACAATACTGGTTTCAGAAGCATTTGAAGCGAAGGGGTTTTAGCAGAATCTGTGGTTTCTTATAGAAAAAATTTATAATAATATTTAACTATTAATTAGGATATTGCAATTGAATATCATTTAAAATTTAAATTCTGGGTTTTAATTCGTCTTATGACTGTCTTACAATACCAATTTTTTATTCCAATTATATCATTTGAAAATTGACCATGTCTGACAGAAATTGACATCAGTTTTCTATATCAATGTGTTTACAATAGCAAATGTATTCAGTGTCTTATTTCATATACAATGCATAACAATAATTTTTATAATTGTTTGTACACCAATGAAATCCAATATTATAATTCAGTATTATGAGGGAGGGCCGTCTATCTGAGGGGGATTTTAATTTTATAGGAGAATACATTTTGTATGGCGTTACGTTTTGGCCAGGATATGGAACTAGTGGGGTTTTTTTCTTGATGCAAATATCGGATCACCGGTAAAATTTTTGAAAAAGAACCAGTCTTAGTGTTGAATCTTTCAATTTAGTCCGGAGGTTTGTAAACCAAGGTGGAATAATAATTTTACCTTGGGGTTTATTATATTGTGTGCATACTTGTTTGCAATTTTTAAAATTATTAGTAGGTGTTTGCATTTAGAGTTTACTTGTTCCAGTTTTTTTGCACGTAAGGTTTTGTTGCAGTTTATTAGTACTCATTTTATCATAGTTTTGGGTCTTTTGGATGAACATTACATTATAATTTAATTAAATGGGCAGGAGCAAAATTTGAAAAAAAAACAATGGGAACGGTATTGTTCTGTATTTTTGTAAAGAGGGGAGACGTAATTTATTTTTTGGACAGTGTAGACGCGGTTTGAGATAAAGGGGCAAAAAATAATTATATGGTGAAATTTTGAGAAGGGGTTCCAAGTTATTACAATGGGTTTAAGCTTATATACTATACTGTACGAAGAGGCCAATATATGAGAAGATTATTTTAAAAAGGTATTTCATTTGAAGAGAAACAGTATCAGTGGGAGTTTTGCGAAGGAGCAGATAGGACCAAGAGCAAGGAGATAATATAGTGCAAAAGAAAAAGGATAAAGAGGCCAAGTACGGGCATTCAGGAACAGATCAGTTTGGAATAAGATACTACCTAGGTATGTGCTTGAAAAGTTGTAAAAGGGCATTAACACCCTAAGTAAGTCATTGTTTTTGTTTTAACTTGGCTATATTTTTACCGAAATTTTTATTAATTTCATATATGAAAATTTTAATATCAAAAATACAATCAGATATTTTGTTTGTCAAATTTTGAATCGTAGTTATGTCACATCAATTATTTATTTAATTTGTTTCAGACCGGACTTCCAAGTAAGTTCATTAGTTGTATTAGTACATTATTAGAAATTTTACTAAAACATCACATTACTGTACTCTCGGTGTGATAGAGGTGTCAAAAATTAACAAGAACAGTACCTCGAGGTTAAGCGACAGGTTAGGTATCCGTTCTGGTGGCTCCGTGGCCCAGTTGATTTGCATGTGACTACTAAGCCTAAGGTTCTGGGTTTGATTTCCAACACAGACCGCTTGAAAAATGTCAGGCGAGCATTTTTCACAATAATATGTCCTCGTTCGATGAGAGGTAAAATGTAGGTTCTGTGTGTGACTTTGTCATGTATGTTAAAGACCCTAGCTTGCTTGGAATGAGGGTTCGGCAAAACTCAAAATTTCCAGGTAAAAAAACTTGCTTCCTGGCCAATGTAGTACCTTTGGGTGATGCATTGGAAAATCAAATATAGGGGAGAGAGCACAAGTACATACATATTATTCATCATCATTAGGTTTTCAGTCTTGGAACTTGTTAGATGGGTATCTCCATTGTTTCCTATTCTGAGCTAACCTACAAATTTTCCTGAAATTCCCACAGCCTACATCTTTTACTATCTGCATGCAATAGACTGATTTAGGTCTTCCTCTACCTCTCTTTTTTTCCTATCCCTGCCTGTAATACATTCCGCAGTATTCATTCCTTAAATGCCTTAGAATGTGTCATATCCTTTTATTTCTCCTATTCTTTTGTTTTCCACAGATATTGTTCTTCCTCTACTATTTCTAGAATCTCTTGGTTATTAACTTTGTCTGTCCATGCTATCATCATCATACATCTGAAGCACCACATTTCAATAGGCTTCTACCCTTTTCCTGTCTGCTTCTCCTACTGTCATTTCATAGCCGTACAGTGCTGTGCTCCACACATATGCTTTCAACAATTTTTTCCTTGTTTCTATGTTTGTTGACTTTGAACATAGCAGCTGCTCTTTCTTGTTAGATACAGCTCGGTTCCTCATCTATTGTTTTCTAAATATATACCCTTTTTCACCGATATTCTTTGGTATGTGAAGGGGGTTAACCAATCTGCCGCTACCAAGATCCCCTAACATGTAGACATTTGCCAAATTAATAGTTTTTCAATCAACCTTTTTGTAATCAACATTAGTTGAGATTATAGCAATACCAACACCTGTAGTTGTTTATAATAATCAGGTTAAAGTACAATCCATTGTTTTTAGCTTTCCTGCATTTGCGAATAATTTCCCATTTTATGGCTTTGTATCCCTGTTTTCCAGTTTCGTCTGATCTATTTTTGTATTTTCCGCTTTCTCCTATTAAATTCAGGATATCCTTTGTTATCCATGGTTTCTTATTTTCTTTTTTGTGTATACCCCAGAATGTCTCTGGTCGCTATGTCTAAACTGGATTTAATGTTACTCCATTCTGTTTCTATTTCCTTAGTATAAGAAATTTTCCGTATATCTTTCAGCAATTCATTTGACTTTTTTTCAAATCTTTTGTGGATATCTTTATCTTTTATTTTCTGAAAGTCAAAATTTCCGTTTCTTTTTCCAAATTTTTTAATTTAAGAGCAGCTTTCGTAATTACGATGTTGTGGTCAATGTCTATATTTGCTTCTGGGTAGCTTCTACAGTCTTACTTGTCTAACAAGAATGTAATCTATTTGATATCTCCTGGAATCTTCCACGTATATCGTCTTCTAGCATGATGTTGAAATAATGTGTAATGATTAAATTGTTCTTGTCGCAAAATTCTACCAGCCTATTTCCTATGTCATTTCTAGTGCCTAAACCAAATAAACCTACTACCGCTCCTTCCCTACCCTCACCTACCACTGCATTAAAATCCCCCGTCATTATTAAATTTTCATGTCCTTTTACGTATCTTAGTATGTCTTCAATATCTTTGTAGATCGCTTCTACCTCATCGTCACTGTAGCTAGATGTGGACATGTATACTTGTATTATTACTGTATTTACCGGTTTAGATTCTAATCTAACCATGAGTATTCTTTCGTTCTTTTGTAGGTAATTTTCTACACAGTGTCCTATCTTTTTTCTCATAACCATTCCCACACCTGAATTTCCTTCCTCTGCTGCTGTATGAATTACCCTGAAGTCTTCACTCCAGAAATCCCCGTCTCTGGTCGCCGAACTTCTCTGATCCCTATTGTGTCTAGTGCTAACCTATCCATGTCCATTTTCAAGTTTTCTAGCTTATCTACTTGCATCATTCTTCTAACATTCCATGCTCAGACCTGCAAAATGTTCCCGACTCTTATTCTGAGCTTTCTGATCGTATTCTCCAGAGTAGTCCTCTCCCAGAGATCCGAATGGGGAACTATTTTAACTCTGGAATCTTTTACCCCAGAGAATGCCATCATATATATTACGATTTAAGTACGCTGTGTACAAGGGAGGTAATGTGGCGGTTTCCCACTGCTTTCATATCGCAGTAGTATGCCTTAGAATGCCATATCGACTCCTGTGGTCTCTGCCACTTTAAGTACTGAAGGAACTGCTGCCATCTTTCAGGAACCTGTCTTAGTCTGGTTCCTCACCAAAGACCCCACCAATTTGGTAAAACCTTTGGTTCGGCTCCTTAGCTCAATGGAACACACAAGCCGTTCCACCCGTTGTAGTAATCTAGAACTTTGTCACGGTGCAGGTCCATTCGGAACGGTTATGTAAACTAGCATCCAAATTCTTTGCATATGAAGTTTTTTTATAATTATTCCATCAGCCAGTGAAGTCCTCGAGATCAATTTTCCTGATACACTTAAAGAGCTCCAAAACTAAGTGAAATGAAGGTGACGCTAGAAATTATCCAACACAGACAGGTATACCACGTCAATACTCCTATAATCCTGAGTATGCACATCCCTCCCAATTAGTAGACAACTATTACCTTGTTTGCAATCGAACCCAACTGTAATTTTCCAGATTACAATATTTTAGGCAAGATCCTCGGTTTCTCTATAAAATATTTGTCATCTTCTGAACCGAAACGACAATTTTTTGTATATTCCCTAAGATATAAAATTTACTAGCCAGACATTCCTAGTTCATTCGGAAGAAATACAAATTTGAAAAATGACTAGACAAACAGATTTTAAAAGAAAATTTACTCAAAATATTCAGTTTAAACATCAGAACTCGGCTAGTTGTCCCAAAGAATCATGGCCAGCGTAAAAAGTACAAAATGTGTAACCCAATGAAAAAGAATTTGACACAATATTTCAACATTAGTGAATATACATACTACAAAAATAAATATTTGTGCTATTTCTTTTAATAATTGCCAATGCATTTGCTTGATTTCCACTAGATTGGTTATCTAAAGTTGTCAAACATACATGTGCTCTGTGAAATAAATGAATATTTATAGGTCATAAATAAAAATTAACGTGTGTTCTATATCAGTGTGTAGCTAGAATAACCGGCCACAAAATGGTGCTTCTATTGAATTAATTGGAATAAATCTGAAGCAATAATCTCCTAATGCATATTCCTATGGATAAAAGTGTACTTTAAAGTAATTGCAATAATCACCTGATAAAGTTATCTGCATTGTGAACATCGAAAGTGTTTGTTATCACATCAATTAACACACCTGGGCTAATATAAACATAACAGAACTGGACATTCAAACTTTTGAATAAACTGCACATAATAGGCAACTAAGTCACAATTAGAATGCAACGATGGAAACTGTGTAGAATGTGATGAACAGGTAGCAGCAATTGAGGAATTCTATACCTGTGATGTGTGCACACTTAAAATACACAAACCTTGTGTAGGATTAAACTCATCTGAAACAAAATGCATGCCCATACAAAAGAGAAATTTGAGAATTGGGTTCACCTTGTAACTAAATTACCGAAGAGGAAATGAAGAATGAAATCATCAACCTAAAGGGCATAATGGAATCTAAAATAATTGAGAAACAACATAGTTATGCAATAATTGCTAAGCTAGAAAAACCTGAACCAGTTATAGTTATAAAATCAAAACAGCTAGGACAAAGACACAATGATACCAGGTAAGAAGTCGAAACACATATTGACCCTACGAAAATTGCAGTATCTCAAATGAGGAACAAAAAATTGAGGTCTTGTGCTAGAGCGTAAAAATGATGCCATGAAAAAATTAAAAATGCAAGCATTACAAAAACTAGGAGATACATATGAGATTATTGAACCAAAAAAGGAAATGCCACGAACTAAAATAGTAGGTATAACTGAAAATTGCACCCCAGAATTAATGAGGCTAAAAATAATGCAGCTAAATGAATATTTTAGTGATAATTCGACATTTAATATTGTGCATATAGCAGCGCCAAAAGATTAAAAACTATACTGCCTATGCAGAAGTGGATGGCGAACTATATAGGAAGATTATGGTAAATGGGGAACTAAATGTCGGATGGGATAGGTGCACAATATATGATGCTAATGAAGTTACTAGATGCTACCAGTGTAAAGGATATAATCATACAGAAAAGATGTATAAAAATCAAGTCGTATGCACTAAGTGTGGTGAAGCATATGAGGAAGTACTGTAAATCCGAAATAATCAACGGGGATATTACAAATATAAACAAATTGCTATAATACTAAAATTAAATATCGATTGCTGTCACCATACACTGAATAGAGAATGCCCAACCTACTTGAAAATCCTAGAAAGAAAAATGAAAACTCTTGTTACTGACCACACAACTTCCTCATTGACCTAATTATGACTAACTGTGGAGATAGAGTTACCTCATCAGGAAGTAAGCTCTCGGAGTTAAAAATTTATCATACTCCGGTATATTGTAAGTTCAATGTGACTCAAACAGTGCTAATATCAGAAATAATACAATTCCGGCCTTATAATAACATAAACATCAAGGCACTGCATAATAATGCAGAGAAAACTCACTGGATAGATATATACAGCAAAGAAAGTATTGAGGAAACCTTCAACAGGATAGTACATGCATTGTTTGACAAGTATGCACCTATTAAATCAATAAACATTAACTGGAAGCGACAAAACCTATCATACATAATCTTTGCTATCAAGTGTTTAATGAAAGAAAAAGATGCGACAAGAAAAGCATTTCATCAGAAGAAAACGGTTTTGGCAAAACACTTTTATAATGAAATGAGACGTGTTGTAAAACAAGCAATAGCGAGCAAAAAAGATGTATATTATTATACTGAATTGCACAGCAAAAACATGGTGATATATAAAATGAAGCCAAAAAACTTGGAATTAGAACTCTATAAAATAGGAGCATACCAGTCTAGTAGATCCCAATAGAATTGGTAATTACTTCCGAACATCAATACCACAGATAACCGTTAATACAAACAACTTCACAAAATATAAGAACAGCTATTACCAAACCTTGAATTCAGAATGGTAGCTCCAGAAGAAATAAAACTAATGATGTACAGTATCAAATCAAAAGCTGTGGAAATAGATATCCTTAAGAATGCTTTCTCTGTTGTTACCATTTTGTTTACTACCTCTGACACATCTAATAAACGATTCGCTGGAAAATGGTGATGTTCCAACTATCTGGAAAACAGCCATAATATGGACCATTTCAAAAATGAATAAACCTACCGAAATAAAGGACATAAGGCCAATATCTGTTCTGCCAGTACTATCGAAATTAATAGAAACAACTGTGAACGCTTAGCTAACTGAACATCTTCACCATTATAAGGTATTGCATTTAATCAAACAGGTTTTCGCAGGGGATTACAGCACTGCAACTGCATTGGCATCCATTGTGGATGACATTGTAAAAGCGAGAGACACTGGCAAAGTTGCCCAACTAGTGCTAATTGACATGTCAAAAGCTTTGACTCAGTTAACTTTGAACTCTTATCTAAACTACACTACTATGGTATTAAAACAAATACGGCATGATGGTTTACTAGTTACTTAAACAATAGGAGCAGCATAGTCAATGTGAATTATCAAAATAAAAATCTGGTCAAATAAGTCAGCTGTAATTTCAGGAGTTTCACAGGGGTCCATCCCTCTAACATATATACTGCAGATGTACCAACCATAATAGACTGGAACAATACATATGTATGCAGATGACATTCAGTATCTTCACTGTTTTGAAGCAAGAGCAGCGTTACACTCGATTAACCTGGAGGTTGATAGCATCGTGAACTGGTGTCATGAAAATGAACTATCAGTAAATTCAAATGATAGTTTTTGGTTCTAAATTAGTACAGAACACAAAACAAAGTGTAATATTTATGTAAAAAATGATGTACTATATTCATCTTGTGTTAATAATCTGGGACTAGGGATGGTTGAGCAACTCACCTTTGAAGAACATATAAAAATCAAATTTCAAAGTACACTTATAAAATTAAAATAATTGTACCAATATAAAGATATGTTACCTACAAAGGCTGTCAATATTCACAAACTCACTAGTACAATCAGTATTTAACTACTGTGATTGTGTATATGCTCCTTTCTTAACAGAAAGAAATAAATCAGTGATACAGAGTGTAAAATTCACGTGTATGCTACTGTCTGAGATTACCCAGGCAAGAACTTGCAAGCCAACATATAAACAACATGGGATGGACGAAAGGAGAGTTGCATCTTTCATGCTTTGTATATAGAGTTGTTATAGCAAAGACTCAAGAATATCTTTACCGAAGACTGAATCGTAACGAAATTCATAAACGGGAAACACTATTTCAATACCAACTGGACATACCAAAACACAATACAACTTTATTTGAGTGTGGGTTTTCGTATGTTGCGTCCAAGATGATGCACAACTATAAAAGCATATCATTCAATAAGTTTAAAACCCTAGTCAAGTCCCAAACGTGACTAGGAAAAAATGTATGAACAGCTGGACTTCAGTTAATGTTCTAATTTTCCATTCGAATGTAAATGCAATTGTAATATTGTATATAGGTAGGACTGAAAATTGTCATTTAGATGAACTCTACTTTTTGTACAACCGTCTTTTTTGGTGTATAATAAATGTATTATTATTATTTGGCTTTATTACTACAACAAACAATAAATCAGATTATTGAATATATTTGTATACTGTGATTAAGTATACAAGTTCTAAAACCTGCGTCAATTACACAGGAGAAAGCTGGCACATAACAACTACCATAATTAGATTCTTAATTTATACTTTATTGAAAAACTATAAAACAAATGAACAGAACTTCTTTCTTAGGTATATACATTTATTCTTACATTAAGAATCGGTCAGAAAATTAAGATGGTGGTTGATGAAAAAATATCACATCATCAGCTGCAATAGCAGTTGTTGTTCTCAGTTTACCATCATCGCTTTTAACTTCGCCATAGGTAATACGACCAGTCACATGTACCCGCTGGCCCTTCTTTAAATAATTCATTATAGTTTCACGCAAACCTGGTTTAAAGCAAACAACCCGATGCCATTCTGTCCGTTGTAAGAATTCGCCAGTTTCATATCGATAATTTGTATGTGTAGCTAAAGAAAATACTGTAATTGGATGTTGTTCTGTACCTTTTCTTTGTGGATCAGCTCCTACGCGTCCTAATAGTTGTACACTATTTATTGCTGAAAAGTAGAATTGTTAAAACTAGCAAGAAAATAAGAATGGTTTACTTTTTTCGATGCGATTAGGTTCGTGATTCGAAGAAGTACTGGAAGTAAATCTTAAATTGTTTAAAACGTTTGTCCATTGTTGAATCTTACAGATCTTTGAGTTATATACCTGAAATTAAAGGTTATTAAAAGAACTTGAATATATTACGTTAATAATGTGTATCTGAATAATAGTAATCAATGAAATTACCTTTTTAGTGAACATTTTATAAAAGTAATAAAACAATAAAAGAATATCTTAACCTAAAACATAAAATATCTATAACCTTAATCTTAGACAAACCATAACCTAAAAGACGGTAAAATGCAAACAAGTTATATGTAATGTTGCCAGTATTTTAACAGGAAACAATTATTTAATTTCGTATTTTAACAAGTATACATGGTTGTCACATCTTATCCATTTTTTATTATTATAAGAAAATTCAAATATTTTGCATTTTTTAATTTAATACAAGACGGTGTTTTGAACAAACCTTTTAATATAAAAATATGTAATTTAAAATATTACAATATATTTTTACTTTTTGACCCTGATTAAGCAGCCCCGCGGAATTTTATTGCAGTATATTCTGTAAAATATTTAAACATTTGTTATCTAAAAAAAAAGGTATAATACATAACAAAAAGTAAAACCCACAGACAAATAATTAGTCAATAATACGGAAAAACTTGATTTTTTTACTACGTTTGTTTAAAAATTAGTGTTAGTTTTATCAAACCATCATTATATTAGAATACCAGGGAATAATTTTTAGTTGGTAGAAAGCGAGTCAATACCGTCAAAATTTAAAGTGAAGCCACCCACATTCGATGGCAAAACACCTTGGCCCACATATTTGAAACAATTTGAAGCTGCTGCAATAGCCAACGGTTGGTGCAACAAAGAGAAGGCTATCTCCTTAATAGTGGCCCTACGGGGGGAAGCTCTTAACATCTTACAAACGATTCCTGATCACCAGCAGAATGATTACGGCCTTTTAACATCGAAGCTTAAGATGAGATATGGAGATGCTCACCTTCAACAGGTTTACCACGCACAAGTTAAGAACTGCTCGCAAAAGACAAGTGAAAGCCTGCAAGAATTCGAAGCTGACATCGCCAGATTAGTTAGATTGGCATATCCAACGGCACCAGATAGTTTCCTCGAACAACTGGCTGTACAAACATTTGTGGATGGCGTTAAAGATGGCGAAATACAGCAAGCGCTAAGATTAGCACGGCCAAAAATGTTAAATGACGCACTGGCCCATGCGCTTGCTTGAATTTGAAGCAGCTAAGCAGACATCACACAGAATGAGTCACAAAGTTCGGTCTGCCTTAGAGGAACCTGATCAAGCGCAGAACAGCATAGATGAAATAATCAACCGTGTGGAAAAGCTTGAAAGACAACGACCGCGGAGATGGGGTCTGCGATGTTGAAACTGCGGCGAAGTTGGTCATATACAGAAACGCTGCACTCAACCAAAAAAACAACCGGTTGAGCAGCAAGTCGACGTAAGGGGGCGAACGTCGACAGCACAGCGTAGTGCCCCGGAGATTATCATCCGTGCTGCATCGTCGATGGGGGAGTCTGGACAGCATTTATATCGATGGAAGAATTAATGGTAGGGGTGTACGATTACTCGTGGATACAGGAGCGACAAAAACTATTGTGAGACCAGATTTGGTTGGTCGTGGAAAAGTGCTACCTGTATCGGTGTGTCTTCGAACGGCAAGTGGTGAGAAAATTTGTACTCACGGAGAGACTGCCGTTATGTTGACAATTGGGGACAAATTAATTAATCATCGAGTGTTGGTAGCTGAAATTACAGAAGAAGTGATCTTGGGAATGGATCTCATGAGAGAATATGGGTTTCATGTATACATGAAAGAAAATGTGCTTCGGATAGATGATGATGAGATTCCATTTCAAGGTAGGAGTAACCAGACGATGCAAGTTCGAATGATTTGCAATATGAAACTACCCGAAAAGGCGGAAATGATAGTAATGGGACGCGCGCATGGTACGCTCCGGGAAGGACAAGTATGCATGATGCAAGCAACTGAATCGGGAATGGGTTAGGAGGGACTTCTGAGTGGAAGAACGCTGGTAAAGTCTCGAAATATGGTACCAGTAAGGGTGCTGAACATTAATCCCCATACAGTGACTCTGAAGAAAGGCATGATTGTGGGAAGTTGCATTCCAGTATGTCATATTAAACGTTGTGTGGACGACACGAAAAATAAACCAACCAACGGTTGCTCACAGAAATTGCTGGATATGTTGATTCCGTCGTGTCAAGGATTAAATGGCGACCAACTGGGCACGGTAAAAGAACTGGTCGGACGATATCGAGGTGTATTTGCACTGGATGATAGTGAGAAAGGAAGGACGAATGTTGTGCAACACAAGATCAATGCTGGAGATGCGCAACCGATAAGACAACACCCCAGGTGGCTTCCTTTGGCAAAACGTAAGGAAGCTGAGCAAATTATCACCGATATGGAAGAACATAGAGTGATTGAACCCTCGAATAGTCCATGGGCATCCCCGGTAGGGCTTGTCAAGAAAAAGGACGGGTCGACAAGGTTTTGTGTAGACTACCGGCGGCTTAACAATGTGACAAAGAAAGACAGCTCTCCTTTGCCCAGAATTGATGACACCTTAGATACTCTATCCGGATCTAAATGGTTTTCGACCTTGGACTTGAAAAGCGGATACTGGCAGGTAGGCTTAGAGCCAAACGATAAAGAAAAGACTGCGTTTACAATTGGAACTGGATTATGGCAGTTCAAGGTCATGCCATTTGGATTATGCAATGCTCCTGCTACTTTTGAACGATTGATGGAGTCGGTACTGCGTGGCCTATCCTGGAAGACATGTCTGGTGTACCTGGACGACGTGATAGTGTTAGGCCGGTCTTTTGAAGAACATCTTAAGAACCTAGAGGAGATATTCCAAAGATTACGCGGGGCAAACCTTACATTAAGCCCCAAGAAGTGCAACCTATTTGGAAAAGAGGTGAAATACCTAGGACATGTCGTTTCGGAGACCGGAATAAGAGCTGACCCTGACAAAATAAAAACGGTACAAGAGTGGCCTACACCAGCAGATATACACCAACTACGCAGTTTTCTAGGATTGTGCACATATTACCAACGTTTTATACTTGGGTTTGCGAACATTGCCAAACCGTCAACAAAGTTAACCGAAGATGGACAAGAATATGATTGGAATGACGACTGCCACAGAGCATTTGAACAACTGAAACGGCTACTAGTTACAGCACCAATTTTGAGTTATCCACGGATGGAGGGGAAATTTGTGTTGGATACCGATGCCAGTAACACAGCTATAGGAGGCGTTCTTTCTCAAGTGCAGGACGGACAAGAAAAAGTTATTGGGTATTTCAGCAAGGTCTTGTCACGGCCAGAAAGGAACTATTGTGTGACAAGAAGGGAGCTGTTGGCCGTCGTCAAATCCGTAGAGCACTTTTATAAGTACTTATACGGCCGTAAATTCCTGTTGAGAACAGACTATGCTGCACTGAAATGGTTACTGCAGTTTCGAAATCCTGAAGGGCAAGTTGCAAGGTGGATAGAGCGGCTGCAGGAATATGACTTTGACACAGAACATCGGGTAGGAACTAGCCATCGGAATGCAAACGCTTTGTCAAGGAGACCTTGTCCAGTAAACTGCAATCATTGCTCCAAGATGGAAGAGAAAATAAGTGTCATCCATAGAATGACGGTAACCGATGATACTTGGCAACTCGAAAGAATACGAGAAGACCAGCAGAATGACGCCGAATTGGGACGTATTATTGAGTGGAAAAATAGAGGACAACGACCAGCTTGGGAAGAAATTAGTATTTTAAGTAGGAGCCTGAAGGCATACTGGGCACAGTGGGACTTCTTGATGATGGAAAATAGAATCTTGAAACGACGCCTGAAATTTGAAGATGGCACTGAGAGACTTCAAGTGATAGTGCCGAGAAGCAGAGTGCCGGAAGTGTTGCAGCACTTGCACGATGGTATTTCCGGAGGGCACTTTGGCGTGAAAAGAACTCTCGAGAGAGTGAGAGAAAGATTCTATTGGCTGAACTGCAAAGATGATGTAAAGGAGTGGTGCCGGAAATGTGAATTGTGTGCCTTTGCAAATGGCCCGGTCTCAAAACGGAAAGCCCCAATGAGACAGTATAACGTGGGGAATCCTTTTGAGAGGGTAGCCATTGATATAGCTGGTCCGTTTCCTGAATCAGAGAAAGGAAATAAATACATCTTGGTTGCAATGGATTATTTTACCAAATGGCCGGAGGCATATGCTATACCTAACCAAGAAGCCGAGACGGTTGCAGATGTACTAGTCAGGGAGTTGTTTTGTCGTTTTGGAGTTCCGTTGGAATTACACTCCGATCAAGGTCGAAACTTCGAATCGGCGTTGTTTCAAAACGTCTGCAAGCACCTTGGAATCAGGAAGACTAGAACCACGCCACTTCATCCCCAATTGGATGGAATGGTTGAAAGAATGAACAGGACGTTAGGAAGTACCTGACCAAAGTTGTCTCTGAACATCAACGAGACTGGGACCAATATTTACATTTGTTCCTACTGGCGTACCGATCTTCGGTACATGACAGCACAGGATACTCGCCCGCTTGCGTAATGCTAGGACGTGAATTGCGGCTACCATGTGATCTTCAGTTTGGATTTAAACCTGGAGAAGAGATCGCAGGTGAAGATTACGTTAGTAAGCTTCGTGAAAGATCAAATAGCATTCACGAAAACGTCCGAAAGAATATCCAGGCAGCAAGCGATCGAATGAAATCACAATATGACACGAGAGCACAAGAAGGTGGTTATCAACCTGGACATTTGGTGTGGTTGTATAATCCAAAAAGAAAACGTGGGTTGTCGCCAAAATTACAAAGACAATGGGAAGGCCCGTACGAAGTGATGAAAAGGATTAATGATGTAGTGTACCGGATCAGAAAGTCTCCTCGTGGTAAACCGAAAGTGGTACACTTTGACCGTCTAACATCCTACGCTGGCAACAACCAGGAAGACTCGAATAATGATAATGGTGTTCGACAAGTTATTAATCATGAGCCAAATGTAGATTTTGAGAGCTTTATGGCGGCGTATGGTGGTTCCGCTAAGGCGAGATTTGGCGTTGTTGTTGAAAAACAGCAAGATCTGTTTAGAGCACCAGAAGAGTATTCCCTTGCACATTGCGTAGCTCAAGATTTGGCAATGTCAAGGGGAATAGCTGTTGTTTTCAAGAAAAAGTTTGGATGTGTGGATGAATTAGTGCAACAGCAGCCAACTGTAGGAAAAGCTTTGGTTCTTCAATATAAAAATCGTTATGTTTACTATCTGGTCACCAAAAATTCTTCATGGCAAAGACCTAGTTATAGACATCTATGAGAGGCTTTGCTAAATGTTAAGGCGCAGATGATGGAAAATGGAGTAACGAAACTAGCGGTGCCCAAGCTGGGCTGTGGACTGGATCACTTAAGATTGGAGGATAGTCCGAAATATGCTAGAAGTAGTTTTCCAGGGAACCAACGTCCAGGTCCTTGTTTGTTGTTATCAACCGGTTGCCTACCAAGACCAAGAAAAGGGTGTTGACTGTTACTTCCAACAACGCGGTGGATGCACCAGAGGAGATAGCTGCCGATACCGTCATGAGTCATCGAATTGGCGTCCAAATGGATTTACAGTTACGAGACGTAACGGTTTTAAAGAGGGGGCAGTGTTGCGATCCACTATTAGGCAACCCGTCAAACATACAAACGCCCGAGGCACAGCGTATTCTCCAGGATTCGAGAATTTTTCTAGAAAATACTAGATAATGAGTCATATCTTTAATTCAGGGTATTTATAAGGCCGCTTATGAATGTAAGAGTTAGTCTATACTTGACTGTTTAATATAAATTATATCGTGTACAGTAAACGTAGTTGAGCTTTTAGGAGTTCAAGAATTTATACATAAATGATATATGCTGTGTCTAATGTACATGCAGCTTGTAGTATACATAAATAAATAGAAGTGTATAAACAAATAGTTGTGTTAGTGTTGTTAATGGACCTATGGTAAAGAAGTTAGTTTAAGAAAATATTAGTGCTTGTGAATTCATTAGTGTAATAGTGCTTCATTGTTAAGTGGACTGAAAACTTATAAAAGTCTTTCTTGAATGCGCTTTTGGCAGGAGTTCTATACTGGGGGTTGTGGTCGATATAAGGTTTCAACCACGGTGATTGTTTAAACTCTAGCACTCTGTATATCGCTTTGAGTTGAAGGCCATTGCAAATACACTACTGGAGATTTCTGTAATGAATAATATAATTAGTTTTATCGTGCAATTTGGGAGTCTTAGAATTAGATAGAGGAGGTATACGATTCTCCGGACAGAACGGCAGATCGTTGTGGGTATCGTGTATGGCATCCAGATACTGGAGATCAACGTATGTACCCTGTGGCACTTGTGTCAGAAATATCCATAATTCTTTTATGTAGGTGGTTCAGCTAATCGGCTTCAAGCCATCTAGAAACACTTAGGGGGAGATATCGGCTCATTGTCCATCCATACAGGTTGTTGGCAACTAAATATGCCAAGTATTTTGATGATTTGGCGACAGCGTAGTCTACCATGCATTTGTTGTTAGCCTTTGCGAGTCGCTCACTGCATTGAATCAGAACACTCTTTGATAAAGTGATGCATATCTATATCGACCAAAAATTTCATTTTAAAATTCATGTACTTGAGCATAGCACCCCAACTTAAGCTGGGCGCGTTTACGTACTGACAAAGATCCAAATAGTACGTCTTTATACAAACCTTTATAAAATTTTCAAAAACGTTTGTCAAAAGAAGCACATCAGTTTTGACATAAGCGTCGAAATATCAAATGTACTTTATACGTACCGGGCATATTCGTATTCGTCATCACTGATATTTGTCGTTGTTAAATCATTGAAAAAGCATCATTTGCAGCTAAACTTGTTTAGTTTAACACTGACAAATCAGTAATGCACTTATACGGAAACACTCTCGTACGCATGAGCAGGCTGGAATATTTCTGGTCTGGTCAATACCGACGAACTTCACAAAACTGATTTGAATCCAAGTTCTTAACAAGTTTGTTAAGACTCGAACTTATAAATTGAAAGGAATCAATAAACCGAAGCTGTACACACGCCCCATTGCCTCCACCACAACCATCAAAGTCCAATTCATTCCCTGATAATCCCACGTATTTCTTGAAAGAAATAAACCGTTCATTGTTATTAGGAATTACGATGACTTGTTTCTTATCACAAACCAACTCTTTTATGACAAAGTGTGAGTCGCACCCGCTCAGATTGTGAAAAACCACGGGAATGAAGTTAGGAAGCCTGTATTTTAGATTGCACCCCTAACGTACGGCAAAGCAGTATTTTTCTGTGAGATGGTCATGATCTCTCACTCTGTTCTTCCAAGAGTTTCCGCATATACTACAATCCATAACGCATTACATTTATTAATTTTCCAGCACTGCACAGTATCGTCACTTCTTTTTGCAATAATGTGTTCAAGATTTTTTTAAAGTTCTATAATGGCCCCTGCATAGTGTCATCAACAGTTGCTTCTACAGCATCTTATAGTATATTTAGGTCTTAATGTATGAAAATTAATTAATTTTAATAATTTAGTTTTAGCTTTAAAACTTACTAATATATTTCCAATTTGTAGAATCCATGGGATTAGCAGCATGCGCTATCGCATACGAAGTTTCTGGAGTTACATTCAAAGGGAACTTCGTGTTGAACCGATACCAAAGACAACAGCATGGGTATGGAACACAATCCACGTCGGATGTAAAGCGTCCAACATCGTCTCCAGCAGTTAGTGCAGTCCCCGTAAAACGCTCTCGAGTAGCTAGAATTTAGCGCGAGTTAAGGTTAGTGGCTGGGAGCGGTCCTTTTTAAAAAAAACATTTCCAACTTCTTAACACATTTATTTATTTGTTATACATAAATTAATTGGAATTTTGACAATCTTGAAATATTATTCTAAGTCCGAAATGAATTAATTAATTGTACAAAATGAGTAATCTAACGAACTGCAAGGTAAAAGCTGAACGATGGATTAACTGTTGTCGACTGGGGCTCTCGGGCCTTTTATAATATCCCTACCCCCTCACATGGCTGTGATAACTTGCAGACCTAATGTCTGCTTACACTTGACTCTATTCATAATACAATGTTGCTATCTTAATGCTATTCATAATTACTTTGTTGCGAGCTTCATTTTCAGGTAATCTCGGCACGTGACGTGACCGCCTGTGACCTGACATCTGCAGTGTCACTTAGCGCTTCCGTTCCCATGAACGTTAATAAACTGAAATGAATTTTCCTTCATTTACATTGTTGCACATCACTTAGCGCATTTTCTTATATTTCTAATAATTTCCTAATTATTAGTTTCTTTATATATATAACAATTGGGGGATTACATAACTCGCGTTAGATGGAATATATGCACTATCAATATTCCAACGACGACGTATGCGTCACATATTCGTATCAACGCTCATATTAGCAAGGTAATTCGGGATGTAAAGGTGAAGTTGGAGTACAGATCGTCACCTCAGCCTTCGAATCTCGAAATTATTACTTTTCGAGCAATGAGCACCAACACTGAGAACAATATCAATTCGTTTTTGCGAGAAAAAGAAGATTTTTAGCGTCTTGTTGGAGACAGGTTTAATAGTACACCCGGCATTGAAAGTAAACTACGAGCTATTTGTTGTGCGTAAAAATGGATATTCTGCGTGTAATTACGTACCTTAAATCATTTAACATTAAAAATAACATAGTTTATAGGTCTAGTGACTTGGGAGAGGTGTGCGTTTTTCTAATGACACTATGTTTGCGAAATATGACGAGTTTCAGAAACGACAATCGGGGTGATCGTTGCAAAGGATTCTATATATAGAGTTCAACCTTAATAAATACATACCGACGCGCGGGTCCTCATATATCTCCCTAATTGCATGGATCAAGGCAAAGAAGGCTGTTATTAACATCAAGAATAAAGAGAGCGACTGTTTCTTTTGATCGATAGTAGCGGCCGTACATCCCAGGGTGACTTCAAGGCGTAGTTGGTATACTGTTACTACTACGCCCAAGGTCCCGAGTTCAAATCCCGACACAGTCCGCTTGAAAAATGTTAGGCGAGCATTTTTCAGAACAATACGCTCTCGTTCGGATGAGAGGTAAAATGTAGGTTCTGTGTGCGAGTGTTGTCACGCACGTAAAAGAGCCCTACCTTGCTTCCAACAGCAAGGGTTCGGCAAAATTCAACATTTCCGGGTAAAAAGAAAACTCGCTTCCTGGTCAATGTATTACCTTCGGGTGGAGCATTAAAAAATCAAATGTAGAGTTTAAATATACCATAAATTTTAGTTAAGGTCTATTTTACATATGATCTATACATTACAAACTGCTCGTTTTATTGCTTTTAAAAATTATTTGCACTTCAATATTGTCGGAAATCTTAAAATCAAGAGGAAAAGCTAAAGAGTACAAACCGAAATTTATAAGTTCTTAGCTATTTATAGATTGAAACGTCTTCTAACAATCTAGAATGAAAGAGATAAATCCATTAAGCAAAGAATGAATTGATTGACAGTTACATGGGTTATATATAATGTGATGGCTTTATACAGGTGTCTAGCAGTTTATAGTTTGAGTTCTTACGTTGTAGTCCTTCCTAAGGAACGCCTAAAATATACTGCAATAAATCAACTTGCATTTATTGTACCTTAGTTTAAAGAAAATCTACCAAAGAGGTAACTTAAATCATAATGAATTTTCCCCCTCAAAATAAATATAAAAAAAAACGACTACTTAAGCCTTTCAATAATGCAATCGCACACTTCTTTAATAACCATCCTCTCAATTGTATAAATAGAAACATGTTAAAAAATGTTGGCTGAAATGCAGACACAAAAACGGTAGCAGTCCTTTGAAATGCTCCAGATGTATGAGGACGATAGCATGGACAGACAAAGATAATAACAAATAAGTTACAGAAATAGTATGGGAACAAGGATATCTGGGGAAAAAAGAGAAATAGTAGGGCGGAATACGTTCTAAGGCATTTTTTGGGGAATAGTATGTGATATATTACAAGCAGAGATAGGAAAAAAGAGGTAGATGTAGACCTAGATCAGACAGTTATAGATGCAAACTGTGCATATTTCAGGGAAATCTGTAGGTTAGTTCAGAATAGGGAACAATGATGGTACGCGTCTAACCAGTTCTAGGACTGAAGACCTAATGATGATGAGTTTAAAGAATACTTGCCTAAGATTTAGTATTATGTGGAGTTTATTAATCGAGGTTATAACCTTTTGTAGAAATCGAGAACAAGGTAACAAAGAGCCATTGCTTATTATTCCAAGGGACTATGGAAATGACAATGTAATCATATTACTGAAAATTCTGTTACTTGATTAACCTAAAATTTGGTAAAAGCAAGGAAAAATTAATAATTATTATATAGCCAGTTAGGAAATGCTAATTGGGTATTCTTTAATGTTTTAAATTAACTATGTATCATATTATTTTTTGTAATAGAAGTTAGGTAATGTAATAAATATACTGTTTCATTTTGAAACAAAGCGAGAGCACTAAATTTTGCAAGTGGGCTCCAACAGCCTCAAAAAGCAATAACTAACGAGAGCTACTGACTTGGAATAACCATCCCTACGTGGAAAGTTGCTTTAAGGCAATGGTGGGTTGTCATATTTTATATGTTGTTACATACCTAGACATAGCCTGAAGAAAAGTAGATACCAGGCTAACTACCAGACGCGGAGAGTAGGGGGATTCGCCTACATACCAAGAAGAAACCAAAAAAAAACACATCGTCCACGATTATCTATTAACACAAAAATAAATAAAGGATTCTGTACAAACAAGCAAAAGGAAGATAAATTAAGCGTTACTATTTTACAGCCAACACTTATATTATACGGACAATTTAGGAATCTAGATACGAAGTGCGCATTTCGTATTTACACAAAATAAAATTAAGCAGTAGCAAATAAAAACGGTGTTTTTAAATTTTTACCCAATAAATTTTGTAAAGTAACTAATTAATAAAGCGAATAAACATGTGCGTTCTTTAGACACGCATCTTTAAAAATAGTACATCGCACCTGTAGAGCGGTAATATCGAATTGCAGCGCAACAAACAATACCTACAATGTGACGTTTCTTGTCACGTAACTACACCAACCATTGATACGGAATATGCCATTGCCGCACACAAAAGAAAACAAGTTGCATACCTGTAGGTGTCCTGATACTTAGCTCGCACGCCGTCGAGGTTGAGTCAGCATAGAAACGCCATGGTCGTCAGCATACACTTACTCTGCTACCATAATTGCAGCAGCAGTCTACGGACAAAAGCAGTTCTACATAAAGCAAGAACCCATTTGGCTTCCAGCGAAGAAAAACTAAAAAGAGCATCTGATTAGAATGGGCACGCGCGGAGAAAACTCGCCGAATACACGCAAGACACCTCCTAGTTGTTGAAATATAGTGACGAATAAAATGTAGAAAATACTTTGACGCACAAGCTGCAGCATCCAACTGAACAATGGTTTAAACAACACCAATTCGAACTCTCTATTTCTAGCTTAGTGAAGCGCGGTAAAACAGGAAAACCCGGGTTTATATCGGATCGTGCGCGCCCTTATTTCAACAAGTCGTTACCTTGGAACAATAAAGAAAACCATTATACGGCGATCGTAAGGTATACCAAGATAGCGAGTACCTAAAAACAGGATATAACTATTTACTTGTAGCATAAACTTGTCGTTTCGAAATAAATAAGTTCAAAATGAAAATTTGTAGAAATCGTATTTATTATTGTAAACAGGATGTTATTGAAGAATTTAGGAGATTACGGGGTACCTAACACAAGGCCTAGACTATTTAATTTATAGAATAATTTTCGTTTTAAAAGCAAAAAGGGGTTTGAGTTAAGGAGTTTATTCGGGAGTGTGTTTATTATTAATGATGTAGAAGGATTTAACAGATTTATGGTAAAACGGGCTTATGAAGTAACAAGTAAACTATATAAGGGGTTGTGGAAGAATTTAAGGATTAGAACGGAATTTATTCGAACGAGTAATGAATGAACAAGGGAGAAAAATAGGGTAATTAATTTATGTGGAAAATAAACGTTACAATATAATAAAGATAAAAAAAAAGTTGAACAAACATTTGTTAATTAAGAAATACGGCATTGCAAAATTTGTACACACGATTTCGTACTAATTTTTTATATGAACTTCTCCCGCGCCACGGTAGCTAGCCGATACACCGTTAAAACTATTACAGCCCCGTTCAAGGTAAAGTACGATATTAACTTAGTCATTTTTTTACATAACAAACGTTCCTGTAAAATGTAATGTATTATTAATAGAAGAAGAAGAGTGTTAAAAAAATGCCCTTAAGAATATTTAACCAAGTTGATGCAAAATTAGAAGATTATATGCTATTTGCATAACCAGGTAATTAATGTGACCTAATAAGATCTGTTTGGTATCGTCCTCAGATAATGTTTATTCCTGTGATTTCTGCTTAACAAAAAAGTAATTTACAAATATATAACACGGCCACAAACTAAGAATCTTCCGTAGATTTGCAAACTAATATAATTATACTGCACCCAGTAAGGATACCAGGACGGCTCCTGTCTTCATATAGTAACGAACGTCCCTTCGCATACTATTTGTATGAGTATACTGCCTCATAAAAGAGTTATTTACAAGGTCGATTGTAGTTGTATACCAACAAACATCCATTTTCGTGCAAATTGTGTATTTTGCAATACGAAAAGGTGATTTACAAAGATTTGCAGTGTAATACTAATGAACGTCGATATGCATGTAATTTGTGTGATTATACTTCATCACTACAAAATGATCTAAAACTCATATAGGTACGCATAGTAACAAACGTCCATTCGCATGTAATTTGGGTGCTCATTCCGCATCACCAAGAGGTTGTTTAAAAGTTCACTTGCAGTCTCATATGGTCCCATATGAACGAACGTCGATTCGCATGCCATTTTTCTAATTATATTGCATCACGAAGAAGCTATGTACAAAAACATTTGCTGTCCCATATTAACGAGCGTTCTTTCGTATGCAATTTGTGTGATTATACCTCATCACGAAAAAATGATTTAAATTCACACATACGAATGCATTCTAACGAACGTCAATTCGCATGCTGTTTGTGCAATTACACTTCGCCACGGAAACATTATTTAAAAATACATATACGGAAGCATACTAACGAACGACCATTCGCATGCTATTTCTGTAATTATACTGCTGCACAAAAAAGTAATGTTCAAAAACATTTGCAGTCCCATACCAACGAGCGTCCATTCGTATGCAATTTGTGTGTTTATACTTCATCACGAAAAAATGATTTAAAAGCGCATATACTAACACATACTGGCGAACGTCCATTCGCATGCAATTTGTGTAATTATTCCGCATTACAAAGAGGTAATCTAAAAGTTCATTTGCAGTTACATACGACCGAACGTCGATTCGCATGCCATTTGTGTAGTTATACTGCCTTACAAAGACGTAGTGTACAAAGACATTTGCTGTCCCATACCAACGAACGTCCATTCGTATGCAATTTGTGTGATTATACATCATCACGAAAAAGTGACTTAAAGACACATACACGAACGCATACTAACGAACGCCCTTTCGCATGTAATTTGTGTGTTTACACTTCATCACGAAAAAATGATTTAAATATACACATACGAACGCATACTAATCAACGTCCATTTGCATGCCATTTGTGTAGTTATACTGCCTCACAAAGAAGTAATGTACAAAGACATTCGAGGTCCCATACTAAAGAACGCCCATTCACATGCAATTTGTGCGGTCATACATCATCGCGTAAAAATGACTTAGAAAAACATACACGAACGCATACTAATGAACGTACATTCGCATGCAATTTGTGTAATTATACATCATCGCGAAAAAATGACTTAAAATCACATACACGAACGCATACTGACGGACCTATATTCGCATGCAATTTGTGTGATTATACATCATTACGAAAAAATGATTTAAAAAGACATACACGAACGCATACTAACGAACGTCTTTTCCCATACAATTTGTCTCATTATACTTCATAATGAAAAAAAATATTTAAATATATACATACTACGCATACTAATGAACGTCCATTCGCATGCAATTTGTGTGGTTATACTTTTTACGCAAAAATGATTTAAAAACGTACGAACGCATATTAGCGAACGTCCATTCGCATGCAATTTGTGTGATTATTCCGCGTCACAAAGAGATAATGTGAAAGTTCATTTGCAGTTGCATACGAACGAATGTCCATCCGCATGCCATTTTTATAATTATACTGCCTCACAAAAAGGTAATATATAAAGACATTTGTTGTCTCATAGTAACGAACGTGCATTCGCATGCTGTGTGTGATTATATATCATCACGAGAAATGATTTAAAAACGCGTATACGATTTTTCATTTAAATGTAATTTGCGTAATTATACATAATCACGAAAAAATGACAAAAACATACAGTGTACTAACGAACGTCCTTTCGCGTACAATTTGTGTGATTATACTGCATCTGAAAAAGGATTTCGCATAGAAATTGTCTATTGCCATGCAATTTGTGTAATTATTCTGCGAGTTAGGTTTCGAGCCTCTTGGAGCGACTTTTTAAAAAGCTTTTCCAAAAAAACTTCTAATAAATTAATTTTTATACTGAATTATAATTGAATTTTAATTTACAAGTTTGTTATATGCAGTTGTTACATGCCAAACTGGCCATGTATCATGTCTTAGGTTCCGTGTATTTTTGAATTAATACGTTAACTTCCGTCATCGCTGATAGTCGAGTCTGCGCAGAAGGAATGCGGATCGCGCGTCGAGGAAACGACATTAAGCTACGCGACATGGACTAAACAACAAGTATCTAAGTGCATGGTAGCTTTCTAAGAAAAAGGTATGTAGTTTCCCTTTATGTTTCCTTAACTTATCGTTCCGCTACCTCATTTCCTTAAACCCCCTACGAGATGCAATAGAAGTTCAGTGACGGACAACAATTTGATGTTCAGCATGGCGTAATTACGACAACCCAAACCACGTGCTGGACCCTGAGATTAAGTTCCGAGAGGTATAGATCACGTAAGTAATTTGATTTTTACTTAAATTGTGCATGCAAATTGACTTAGACAGCGATTGCTTCATGGGGCAAAAACGTGATCTGTACATGTTATAACAATGGCGTTAGAGCCACGCCTAACGTGTAAAAATAGCGCGTAAATTATGCCGCGTAATTGTTACAACCCCATTGTTACAAGATCTACAGATCACGTTTTTACCACATGATGATACAATCGCTGTCTAAGTCAATTTGCATGCACAATTTAGATAAAAATCAAATTACTTACGCGATCTATATCTTTCGGAACTTAATCTCAGGGTCCAGCGTGTGGTTTGGGTTGTCGTGATTACCCCATGTTGAACATCAAATTGTTATCCATCACTGAACTTCTATTGCATCTCGTAGGGGGTTGAAGGAAATGAAGTAGCGGAACGATAAGTTAAGGAAATATAAAGGGAAATTACATACCTTTTTCTTAGAAAACTACCACGCACTTAGATCTACATATCTCTTAATATTTTACTACTAATAAACTTATTATTCGATTAACATGCTGTGTCGTAAAAAAAGCCAAAACATGTTTACGTCCACGTTCACATAGATACTTGTTGTTTAGTCCATGTCTCGTAGCGCAGACTCGACTGTCAACGACGACGGAAGTTAGCGTATTAATTCAAAAATACGCGGCATTTAACTTACAAATATATCTCTAAACCTAAGGCATTGATACATGGCCAGTTTTTCATGTAACACAGTATAGTCTAAATCATGAAAGAATGAATTCACGTCATAGGTTTCTGAATTAAAAAACGACATACTTTTAAAGGATCTATCGGAATATACTTAATGCATAAGATTTGAAAGTATGTCGTTTTTTAATTCAGCAACCTATGACGTGAATTCATTCTTTCATGATTTAGACTATAACGTACGATATCGAAATAATTCTAAGTTGAAATTCACTTTAATTAAATAAAGTAAAATTACGGTGAGTAGCTGAACAACGAACAATGTTAATGTTGTGAAGCTTTAGACTGACTGGCTATCTTGGGTTCTCGAAGGTATTTATGCTATCCTTGCCCCTCACATTGCTTGTGGGAACTGCAGAGCTTATGTCGCTTATTTCTGTATTTAATACAATGTAACAATCTTAATTCTAATAATTACTGTCTTATAACCTACTGTGACCTGCACCTGCAATATCACGTTACGTCTGGAATACAATGTCTGTTTCCGTTCTCACTGTCTGGCTTGTTGAACTTTCATTAACCTTTTTATTATGGACTTCAATTATACATTGTTGCGTCTAACTTAAGCTTTAATAATTCAATTTGTTTACATATATATTTTAATTTGGGGGATATGTAACTCGCGTTATAAAAAAAAGTAATCTAAAAGTTCATTTGTAGTCGCCTATTTGGATGTAATTTGTGTGCCTATTCTGCATCACAAAAAGTTATTTTAAAAAATACATGTTCGAACACATAACGAACGTGCGTTTGCATGCAACTTATGTAATTATTCCGCATAAAAAATCATTTGCTGTTGCATATTGAGAAACGTTCATTCCGATGCAATTTGTGTAATTGCTCAGCATTTCATAGTTTAAAAGTTTATTTGCAATCGCATATTAGCGAACGACCATTCAAATGTAGTTTGTGTGTTTATTCTACATCACGAAAAGTAATTCAAAGAAACATAAATAAAAACATACTAACAAATATTTACTCATATGCAATGTATGTGATTATTTCACGTTACGAAAAAAGTGTTGTAAAAAGACATGTGCAAGTCCCATAATAATTTAGCGCATTCCACAATGGGAAAATCGATTTTATTGACAATACGTAAAATCCCACAATTTAAACCTACAATCTCTCACATAAGTAGATAGAAATCACAAATGTTTTCTCATAAATGCAATGCTTGTCGAATAATAATAAATCCAATTTTCGGAAAAATGAAGATTCTTTCCTTTAGAAAGTCTCACTTGAAAATAAACGACTAATACCAGTAACATATCCATCCATTCGAATAAAATAAAACGTAAGAGTGCTTTCAAAAAAGAAATTCAAGATTCTATTATGAATAATAAATTAAAAGTATGCCCTAATTTACGAAAATGGCGCTTATCTATGATAAGAGTTCATAGCATGTAAAAATGCGAAAAAGCAATTAATTTAGTCATTTGCATATAGTATATTGGAAACATTCTTAAAATGCACGGTATAAATGTATATTAGTTACGTTCAACGCATAAAACATTATTAAAAAAATTTTTATTTATATTTAATAATAAAAGATCGCAATTTAAATAACCACATTAATCCTAATTTTAAATTCTGAGCTATAATTTCTATATGAAATCGTTAATTTTTATTTAATCGATATTTGTTCTTATTAAGAGCTCAAAAATTTTAAATCACATTGTATATCAGACATTGAAAGAGCACGTCAACATCCGAAAAACGAGTAGATTGAAATTGTATATAAACAAGATGCACAAAGTATGCGGTAATCAGTAATTATTGAAACGCCATGAAGAGACACGATATTGTTTATAGTTAAGATACATCACGTAATTAATTGCAAACGTAAAACAGACAATCTTTTGCAGTGAGTTATTATTTAAGTGTAGTGTTAAAAAATGGAAGGTTTAAAGTATGATGCATAGAATAAAACAATTTTAATACTGCACTTTGACTCATAAAATAAAAATTTTAAAACTTTTAAAAATTATTAAATATTTTTTAAAATTTTTGTATATGTGACACAAATCTGATTCGCCAGCCGTCAAATACTTTAAACTCCAAACAATACTAATATTAATGCCCTATAAATAAGGGACTTTCTCATTTAAATTACTACTAAAACTTGTTTTACGACATGTTTGTTTAACTTTAAATAAATTATACTAAGCACTCACTAGCACTAAATCAAGAAAGACAAGAAAGGAATAGAACCCCGAAAAATAATCCCTCATTACTTAAACTAATTCAAAATATGTCTACCTACAATTTTCCAAAATTGGCAAAAATTAAATAACTGATGACACTATAATAATTGTAGATATTTTAAACTTTGTACTAAGTTTTATTAATCACTGCATTACTTTTAATAACAGGGATTGTCTGCAGAACATTAGGAATAATCTCTTTTAAGGCCACACTCGTCATCCCCAAATTACAACATCTTAACATCGTTCAGGAACAAAATACATGATTGGCTTAGCGCACTCAACCATGCGAGAATTGACTTTATTATCAATGCGTAAGGTCTTGGAATTCGAATTACATTCAATCGGTCACGTAACATGGCAAAATTTTGCTGTACAGAACCATATTTGAAGGCGTTAAAAGACGCTATCGAAACAAAACTGGTGTTTTTATTTGGAGTTAGAGTTAATTTCAATGTAAGCATTTTGGAATATACTTATGAGAATGACGTCAAACTAATGATATTTAAACTAGTCAACCAATAGAATGTTATAGATTTGAAATAAAAATAGCTATTGTCATTGTATATATGCAATTTCTAAAGTTCTACAGGAGGTTTGGTGTTAACATTACTACATGCAAATACTCTGTTATCGGAGTTAAAGTTTATAAATAACAATACACGTACTAGGAGAGAATGATTATTGATTTTTATTCATCGAATGAAGTGTAAATTCAGAAAATGCTACGTCTAAATAATAATTAAAAATTAAATATGAAAAGTGGAAATTGAGTGTAAATTCGACATAGCCAATTAAAATCGTAAGTAAAATTTTTTTGTTAGAATTGTTGGTAGAGGGCTAATGATAGAACTTCTAGTCACTACCCAGAGTTCCAATCACCACCCAGAGTCCAAAATACCATCCGAAGCTTCCCAAGTACCACCCAAGGCATTCTAATTACCAACCGAAGCTTGTTTTTACAGAATAAATAATAATGCAAATCCACTTCTTTGAGGTTTAATGCGTTCACTGAAAGTCATTGTTTTAATCTAGATGGTTTACAGCTGCTACAATAGGATTTGTATTTTGGATTTTAAATTAAATGTCAATTTGAGTAACTTTGTTCGTACCTCAATGCTTGAGAAGGACGTTTATGTTAGGATATCGTTTATTTGGATATAACTCGAGTCTACTGTAATCAAGGTCAGATCAGCTTATAAGTTGTGTGTTTTATGTAAAGAACAATTAGAAACGTGCGTTGTGAATCTAATAATTTGAAGATAATGTTTTGTATTTGAAAGATTTCGCTAATTTAATATCAATTAAGGGAAGAGCAATTTACACGAGTATTTATTGTGAATGTTTGTATTTATAAATTTTTGTGAGATTTAATATACCAAGTGTGTCAAAGAGAATCTGTGTTATACTTACTGATAAACGTTGTAGTTGTTTCTTTTATTTAGGTAGAAAATTCTGCGACTGTTGGATAGAGGAGGTGACAACAAGTTCAGAAGCAGAAGAAAATTGGCGCTCTACGTAAAGCAGATTTTTGTAAGGGCCACTTGCACGGCATTTACTTTAAACGACGTTTAACCAATCTAGGTTTTTATGTTCCACTTCGATTAAGGTTTGGGTGATTTGTAAGGTACTAGATTTATTTCCAGTTAACTAAACAGAGTTTAAGACACCAGCAACATTTGACAACATTGTAAAAGTCACCTGGTTGCTAACTTCATTCATACTATCAATATGATTTTGAAGTTCAATTAGATTTTTATATATTATTATTTTATTTATGTACGGAGCAATTGAAGTGAACGTGGGAGATATTAATAAAAATTAATCTAGAGCTTTAAATTTTACAAACGATGAAAAATTTTTAATTATTTCTATTTGCGCCAAATGCAACGATATTCTGGAAAATACAAAATCCGATTAGGTTACTTCAAGAGAGAAAGTTGCAGCATGGTTAAATATCGCAAAGAATTTTGATGTACCTGCTCCAAATGGCAATTACAGTGTAATGTAATGCACCTGGTCGCGACAACAAATCTGTACTCTAACTTATCTGCGGACGAATGAACGCACTCTCTTGACAATGACGGGCTGTTATCGAGTCGTCTAGTGTCTGTGACTAGTGACACCTACGTTGTGTGAGCGAATCATAACCCAAATATACAAACTGAGATGGCGTTAAGGCGGTAAGGTTTGAAATAAAACTACAGTAGTTGTCGACCCTACTTTAATTATTATACGATAACCTCAAAATTAGATTTCCTGCAATTAAACATGAATTACATGAGCAAACAATGCCGGACTCCCTAGGTTAACGCTGAGGAAAGAGTATCGGCAAATAAAACCTTAACAACCCTACGCTGCTAACTGTATACCTCTCCAAGGATGGGGCACCCCGGGTACTTTTACTACTACGGGATGTCAACTGTTCCTCAGACATTCTACGTATGTTAGTGTAGTCTAGTTAATCTTTTCTAGAAGGTACTGAGGGCGGATAAAGTTGAAAGAGGTCAAATACCGGGAAGATAAAGACCTTGACTACCAATCTTCAACCACGCACGGGCATAAAATATTAATAAAATCAACAAAGGCTCAAACATACACTTACCATACAAATCATTAACAGCATCCAGCCCGTTTTGCAATATTGTTCACAACGGCTAACCTACATTCTATCATTTGCATAAACACCACTACAAGTACATTGACGAAACAAATATAAATAAACAAACAAGAGCGTATACTAATATGGTGCCAAACAAAGGGCACAAATTGAATCGACCATCTCCAACATACTCATAATGCAAACGCGTTATTTAACGGGGTCATAGCAGAGGTTGGCTATAATCACATCGTAACAAGAATAAATGAATCTCAGTATTAATTACCGATAGAATCATAGGTTATAAATACGCTAGATCACATCAAACTAACTTACAGTTAGATTTTAAAATTGAGACATGAATTATGCAGTTATAAACGACAACTAAAAACTGAAATAAACAATTACATAATCGTGACAAGTTATTAAAACATTGCAAACAAATTATAAAATATGCTTGTAACAAATACATACCAAAATTCTACAGAAACAAAAGCCCAGATTCAGGCTCTAAATTAACATAAATGCATGTTAACAAATTATATTCAATCTAGTAAGCAAAAGTTAAAGAATTATTGAAGTGGATTAAAAATCACTAACAAAAATATGCATAACAATTGGATCATTATTTCAATTACTATTTTAAAACATAAACAAGTAACATCAAAGAAATACTAAAGCTTCGATGCACACAGATAACTTCAAAATAGTATATAATTAAAAACATTATTTTTAATAAAACCGCCAAGTGAAGCTTTTAGACCTTCCATTTTGAAATGTTAAAACAAAGTGTAAAGACGCAGGTTAAAGTCTGTGAACTAGATCGATCGCCCCTACAAGCGAGCTGTTTAAAAATACTTTCAAATATCGAAATGTACTCTATAATATTTGCAATTATCAACCAATGAGAATCGACTTTGGAAATACTACGGATCACTACAACAATAAAACGTTTTCTTAAAACTAAAAAAAGAGGTACGGAAAATCGCTCCTGAACAAGATTATATCAATTTAACCATTGCAATTATTAAAGTGAGGTCAACAAAAAGTAAGGTTTTAAATATATAGTAGACTTTAAACTTATAATGTTCAACCGCATCCCAATAAAACTTCGGATAAATAAAAATCATAAAACATTTACCCCGTCATTCCAATTGGGCGCGGCCGTCATCCTCAGGAAGTAGGCTCCTGCTGTCCTTGTTGTGGATTGTAGCTTGCCGCTTCAGGTGCTGCTGCTGTTAATGTTTTGCTGGACGATATGATAAGGATAGGTAAAGGGTGGGAACGACGATAGTCGAAGCACACACGTCAGCACTACACGGCAGGCGGTAAGGTAGTGTTTACTCTACGGAAGGCGGTGCGGTAATGTGCTAACCTATGCTGCATTCCTCACATAAAACATCTATCCTCTTTAACCGAGGTCGACCCACTTTTTTGCGTTGGCGGGAACCAAACTTGTTCCCATAGAGAACTGTCATGTCAGCATGCTTGTGACTGGAAATATAAGTCAAACGTCAACAACCGTTCGAACACCAATAGCATCTGCGTTATTGTGATAATCTACGGGGATTTTCCACGCAATGTTCGAAGAAAAGTCCATAAATCTAAATTACTAAACTAATACATGAGCGCTTTACAAAATAAAGCGTAACAACCGCTATAAAGCTTCAAAACACCAGGAATAATTTCTTTTAAAGCTACACTCGTATTTGTAAACTCATCCCCAAATTACAACAACTTAACATCGCTCAGAAATTTTTCTATTCACCGAGAATATTAATCCTGCTAAAAATCACGCATAACGCTCCAATGATGATGGTTTTTGACCACGACAAAATACCTGATTGGCTTAGCGCACTCAACCATGCGAGAATTGATTTTATTAATAATGCGTAAAATCCGTCAATTCAAACTACCATCTCTCACATAAGCAACTTCGAAATCAAATTAGCTTTAATAGTGCGACTAATCACTGCAACAAACCCCGGATAAATAAAAATCATAAAACATTTACCCCGTCATTCCAATTGGGCGCGGCCGTCATCCTCCGGAAGTAGGCTCCTGCTGTACTTGTGCATTGTAGCTTGCCGCTTCAGGTGCTGCTACTGGTGATGTTTTGCTGTACGATACTATAACAATAGGTAAAAAGGGTGGAAACGACGATAGTCGAAGCACACACGTGAGCACTACACGGCAGGCGGTAAGGTAGTGTTTACTCTACGGAAAACGGTGCGGTAATGTCCTAACCTATGCTGCATTCCTCACATAAAACGTCTATCCCTTTAACCGAGGTCGACGCACTTTTTTTGCGTTGGCGGGAACCAAACCTGTTCCCACGGAGAGCTGTCGTCAGAATGCTTGTGACCGGAAATATAAGTCAATGACGTCAACAACCGTGCGAACACCAACAGCATCAGCGGTATTGTAATAATCTATGGAGATTTTTCCACGCAAAGTTCTAAGAAAAGTCCCACAATCTAAATTAATAAACTAATACATGAGAGCTTTACAAAATAGAGCGCAACAACCGCCATAAAACTTCAAAAAGAAACATTCTCTTTGTACAAGAGCGTACATATTTACGGGAACTTAACCTACATTTGTTTATAGGCGCCATCTGGTTTTTTAAACCGTAGCAAAAGCTGCGCTACGAGGAAACGGAATTGAACATTCACCTGATTTTAAGGTTTACTCGAACTCAGAACGCACAGATCTTGTTTACCGCATCACCGACCGTACAAATCTCGCTGGAGGCATAAGACTCGCATATGTATTACTACACTATAAAGCTAATTAAAGAAGTTTGTTCATTTGTGTTTCTTTATGAATGCATCTCTTTAAAAACATTTTTTAAAGCTAGACAAATTTATAATAGCTTTAGCAAAATAAAGCAAAAGATAATTTGGCAGCTGCAACGTTGACAAATTTACTAATGTTGCCGCATTTATGATACCTAATTCCTTAAACTAACCTATCAAGTACAATCATCAGGTACGAGTTTGCTCCTTCATCCAACGATAATAAGTCCTGCTGTTGGTGATGAATACCAAGGGTTTGGAAAAATAAATTAATAAAGTTATTTCTTAAGGTATTTTATTTCAAAAAAGATATCGATAATTGACTTATCGGTAAAGGCACGGTAGAGGTAACATCTTAGAAACAATTACAAACAGAACGATTAACACAACCATCTATGGGTTAAAGTGTTAATTAAGTTACGATGAGATCTCCAAGACACTTTTGAGAAAAGAAGATAATTATTCAATCATGGTTATATAACAAGGCGGTAAAATAAAATCCTTAAAACACTCTATAAAAGGCGATAAGTACTAGACATTTATGATTTAGCCCAAAAACTTAAGGTACGAGAAAATGTTACGATGAAAGAAAAAGAATTTTTTTTAAAACGTAAAACCTAATTTGGTTCGGGAGCCTCATTCTCGAGGCACACCGCACCTCCTATGAATGAATAACAATAAAAATAAGGAACTCCCGAGGGAGTAGTTTGATCGCGTAGGAACTTAAAATTGGGAATTTCTTACACATGCCCTCTAAAAGGAAGAAACTCCGTAAAGCGGGGTTGTTCACTTGAACGATATGCGGGTCCTATTCGACGGGGGTGCAATCCCTGCACCCCGGTGTCGATTTGGAATACCGGCAGAGCCAAAACGATAACAACTTTTCACTGTTCCCGTATATCAACAATAGGCATTTCGATACAGCAACGAGATAAGGAATAATATCTAAAACAAAAGACCATAACTTCTCACCAACACGTTCAGGAAAAACAAAAGAATGCATTAACAGTGCTATTATATAGAAATGACTGATAACGGAAATATAAAAAATGATTGAAGTATATGCGTACAAAAACACATCATCATCATCACTAGGTCTTCAGTCCTGGAACTGGTTAGACGCGTACCTTCATTGTTTCCTATTCTGAACTAACCTACACATTTCCCTGAAATTTGTACAGTCTGCATCTATCACTATCCTCCTTTTTCCTATCTCTGCTTGTAATATATTCCATACTATTTCGAAAAAATGCTTTAGAATGTATTTTGTCCTTCTATTTCTCCTATTTTTTTTCACAGATATCCTTGTTCCTCTACTATTTCTATAACCTATTTGTTATTAACTTTGTCTGTCCATACTATCATCCTCATACAACTGAAGCACATCATTCCAAAATACTACTACCGTTTTTCTGTCTGCTTTTCCTACTGCCCGTATTTCATAGGCATACTGTGCTGTGCTCCACACATATGCTTTCAATAATTTTCTTCTTGTTTCTATGTTTCTTGTCTTTCATCATAGGCGCTGTTCTTTCTTGTTAGATGCAGTTCGGTCCGCCTCCATTGTTTTACAATTATACACCCTATTTCTCCGACATTCAGTAGTTGTGAAGGGTGGTAAGCAGCCTGTGGCTGCCAAGTTCCCCCAGCATTTGAACATTTGCCGACTTAATATTTTTTCCAATATATCTTTTCGCACAGTCACGTTAGTTGCAGATATTTCACAACCAACACCTGTAAATGCTTATAATAATCATCAGATTTATCTGTGCTTATTTTTTCGTCAATACGTTTTCCGTCTCAAAACTGGTTGGACACGTACCTGTACTTATTTATATTCTGAGCTAGACTACGCAGTTCCTTGAAATTCTCACACAGCATGTATACAGCTCGGTTCCCCTTCTATTGTTTTCTAATTGTATGCCCTATTTTACCGAGATTCAGTGAAGGGGGTTAAGCAGCCTGTGTCTGACGAGATCCTCCAACACTTAGACTGTTACATGCCGAAAATCGGCTATGTAAACATTTTTAATTTTAGTTTTAAATATGTGACTGTAATCGCGCCAATATTTTAAAAAATAGACTTGTGCGTGCATTTCCGTCCCTTGGGACAGATGCGTCGGCGCCAGAGAAGGCGCAGACGTGGAGTGCGGAAGGAAGTGCGCATTTTCCGTCACGACAGGGACTAGTGAACGAGACGTCGAACAGTGAGGTTGATCTGTGTCGTCTTTTTATCTTGTCTTCTCTTTTAGATAATGTAGGTTTCCTGTATCGTACCTTTTATCGCTCCCTACCTTATTCCTATCGTATCGCTACAACAAAGACGGGGGAAGACAAATTAATTTGGTTTCGACGAGGGCGAAGGCCAACCCACGCCCAACCAACGCCGAGATCCTGCCGCCAGAATAGCTGCAATGTCGTGAAGGGCTTCACATTTTACGTGATTACATTTTATCTTTTCTGCGTATGTGATACAAATTTGAGACGCAATAGTGACGTAGTACCTTGTTGCGCAATATTATGCATGTGTTTATTATGTTGCCAACTGTCGTAGTGGCTCTTATCAATTACGCGGGACTTTAACAGTATACCTTAGACAATAACAGACGTGAATTATAACAAGACATTTGCCGAATTAATAGTTTTCCAGTAAATCCTATCACACAATTAACATTATTCGAGAATATTGCAAAACCAATACTTGTAGTTGCTTATAATAATCATCATGTTTAAGTACAGTTACTTTTTTGTCATTAATTTATCCATCTTGGGACTGGTTGGATGCGTACCTCCATTGATTTCTATTCTGAGCTAGCCTACACATTTCCCTGAAGTTCCTACAGCCTACAAATTTTGCTATCTGTGTGCAGTAGTCTAACCTATGTCTACCTCTACTTCTCTTTTTTCCTATCTCTGCTTCTAATATATTCCTCACTATTCCCTCATGCCGTAGTATGTGGCCTATCATCCTATCTCTCCTATTTTTTTACCGTTTTCCACATATTTCTTTCTTCCCCTACCATTTTTTTGGCACATCTTCGTTCTTTACTTTGTCTGTCCATGAGATCTTCATCGTGCGTCTATAGCACCACATTTCAAATGCTTCTACCTTTTTTTGTCCGCTTCTCCTACTGTCCAGGCTTCACAGCCATACAGTGCTGTGCTCCACACATGTTTTAAGCAATCTTTTCCTTGTTTCTGTTTGTTGTATTTGAACACAGTAGTTGCTTTTTCTTGTTAAATGTAGCACGACCTTGTGCTAATCTTTGTTATATATCTTTTGCGCTTTTCCCATCTTGCATTATTTGGCTTCCTAGATAGCAGAAATCCTTAACCTCTTGTAAGTTCTTGCTACCTATTTGTATTCTTGTTTTTGATTTATATTCCCCTCCTTTGCATACTAGTACTTTAGTTTTATTTTTGCTAATTTTCATACCGTATCTCTCTGTTAGAACCGTTTCCATTTCATTTAGAGAAGCTTCTAACTCTTCCTTGCTAGATGCTAGTACCGCTATATCATCTGCAAATCTAAGCATCTCAATTTTTGTCCCTGTACTAATTTCCAAATGTCTTCCTGCATTTGACAGTATTCATTGCCTCTTCAATGTACAAGTTAAAAATTAACGAGGATAGAGCACATCTCTGTCTCACCCGTTTCCTAATTTACTTCTCTACGTTCCTGCTTTAATTCTATTACTGCTGTTTGTTCTTTGTATAAGCTATTTACTATTCGTCTATCTCTATAAGTCATTTCAATCTTTTTGAGTATTTCGAACATTTTTTTCTATTTTACATTGTCAAATGATTTTTCCAGATCTACAAACCCTATATACACGCTTTCTCCTTTTTCTATTGTTTTATCCATTATGACTCTGAGCTAAAATAGCCTCCCGTGTTCCTCTGTTTCGCATAAACCCAAATTGATCTTCTCCTAGTATTTCTTCAGCTCGTTTTTCCATTCGTCTTTGTACAATTCTAGTTAATATTTTTAAACGTGTGCTGTCACACTTATTGTTTGAAAATTTTCACATCTATTCGCGCCTTTCTTTTCAACGAACTTCGTTCGTTTATGAAATCTATTTGTCTGTGTGTCTGTCTGTCTGTGTGTCCGAGGCCTTTTTAATGGTCGGACATCAATGTGTGATACATCAATCGATTCAGCTCGGTGTCCAGAGCTTAAGTTTTGATGTCAGTTAAAATCGGGCCACGGGGACGCCGAGCCCCCGGGAAAATCCACAGGGATAATTAAAATTTTAAATAAGTTTAAAATCAATATGCGACACATATTTGAACAATTTATGGCATTTCATGCCAATTATTCCAATATTATAGACATTGTTTAAACTTAAATTTTGATTACCGAAAATAATTAGATTCATATAAAAAAAAAAAAATTTCTTATCTTATTGATGAGAACTAATATATAGCTTTTAAAATATTTATTCAATAAAATAAAATATACAAAATGCCTCTTTTGTTGTTTATAAATTTTTGTTTTTATCTGAATACTTATAATTATTACAACATAATAATTTTAATTTCTTTAATTTGTTTTAAAGTAAGTCTACATTTGGAAGTTCGTTGCGACAATGCCTTGCATTTTCAACTTGTTTGGTATAGTTACTATGATGTTACGTTTGAAATCTTTGGGTATTTCACCTGTTTCGTACATATAGCTTACAAGTTGAAAGAGACGTTCTGTTACTGCTTGTCCAGCGGCTTTTAGAGTTCCTGCTTGCACCTTATCTGTACCCGGCGCCTTACCATTTTTCAGACCCTTTAATGCTAATTCAAATTCATCTCTAAGTATAGGATATCCCAAGTCATCATTTTCAATGTCTGATTCCTGTTCTAATGCTGTTAGTTCCTCTCCTGCTTATAAATTCCCTATATATTCTTGACATCTACCCACTTTCTCTACATGTTCTATAATGACGTTTATCCTGCGTCCTTTATATTTTTGCTAAACGGTTTTATATCTCTAAAATTCATTCTAATTAGTTTGTATGCATCATCTGTCTTTCCTATTTCCATCTTAGTTTGTACCTTGTTGCACTTTTCATCAATCCATTGTTCTTTAGCTTTCCTGCATTTGCGAATAATTTCCCATTTTATGGCTTTGTATCTCTGTTTTCCTGTTTCGTCTGATTTATTTTTGTATTTTCGTCTTTCTTCTATTAAATTCAGGATATCCTTTGTTATCCAAGGTTTCTTAGTTTCTTTTTGTGTATACCCCTAAATATCTCTGGCCACCATGTCTAGGCTGGATTTAATATTCTTCCATTCTGTTTCTACTTCCTTAGTATCAGATATTTTCCCGATATCTTTTAGCAATTCATTTGACTTTTTTTCGAATCTTTCTTGAATATCTTTATCTTGTAGTTTCTCAAAATCAAAGCGTCTTTCCGTTTTTTTCTTCAAATTTTTAAATTAAAGTGCGGTCTTCATATAATTACGATGTTGTGGTCAGTGTCTATATCTGCTTCTGGGTAGCTTCTACAGTCTTTTACTTGATTCCTTAACCGTTGTCTAACAAGAATGTAATCTATTAGATATCTTCCTATATCTCCTGGCATCTTCCACGTATTTCGTCTTCTAGCATGATGTTGAAATAATATATTTTTATGATTAAATTGTTCTTGTCGCAAAATTCTACCAGCCTATTTCCCATGTCGTTTCTCGTGCCTAAACCAAATAAACTTACTACCGCTCCTTCTCTACCCTCACCTACCACTGCGTTAAAATTCCCCGTAATTATTAAATTTACATATCCTTTTACGTATCTTAATATGTCTTCGATATCTTAGTAGATTGCTTCTACCGCTTCGTCACTGTAGCTAGAGGTGGGCATGTATACTTGTATTATTACTGTGTTTAACGGTTTAGATTCTAATCTAACCATGAGTACTCCTTCGTTCTTTTGTAAGTAATTTTCTACACAGTATCCTATCTTTTTTCGCATAACTATCCCCACACCCAAATTTCCTTCATCGGCTCCTGTATGAATTACCCTGAAGTCTCCACTCCAAAAATCTCCCGCCTCTGGCCACCGAACTTCGCTGATACCTACTATGTTTAGTGCTAACCTATTCATTTCGATTTTTAGATTCTCTAAAAAAACACATCGAATAGAAATTCCCTGTATTTGCAACTGCAGAAACTGACTTTTTACTACAAAGGCATAGGTAGTGAGATTATGTACATTCCATGAGCAAAGCATCAGCTCTAGACATCAGGTTAAGACAGGTCGTAATGATTCGCTAGGTTGTTCAGACGAAACATACGTCAACCACTGTAGTAGATTGTGGAATAATAATAATAATAAAGCCAATTACAAACAACACAACAGAAAAAAATTACAGTTAGAAACATAACATTTTGATACAGACACTATACAGCAAGTAGAATAAATGAAAATGTATTAAAACATAGAGTATACTTATACATATATTAAATCTACCTAAGCCTATGTACCTAGCTAGACGTTGTAGTACCAGTGAAACGGTTTAACTCATCATTGAAAATATCACCATTGCTGAAGAAACTTACACAAAGAGTACATAACAGTTATGGGTGCTTTAAGCAGCAAGTTTGTACTGGCAGAAGCAACATAAAACACAAGTTTTCCTCTACTACCACTACGTGGCATATAGAACTTAATTTTAGATAATATATACGTACAGTCGATATTATTGCGTAACAGCTTATAGAGGAATGTAATGGCAGCTAACAGATGCCTGGTATTAAGAGAACTCATGCTGAATACATCAAGTAATGCCTGATTTGGAAACTCTCTGGGTGGATAAGAGTGATGTTTTCTATACCATAAGTACTTTAAAAATCTACGTTGAGGACTTTCCAAAAGTAATTTATATCGCTCATAAAAGGTATACCATACTACAAGACAGTATTCCAGACGCCATCTCACCAAAGCAAAAAGGAGTAGTTTTAGTGTATTAATATTAAACTGACTACAATTGCACAAAATGCAGCCAAGTGTTGTATTAGCACATGCGATTATATATAAAATATGAGTTAAACAAGAAATCTGAATCAAACACGACACCTAGGTCAGTAATACTGCTATATCGCATCAACATGGAAGAAGCCACTGAGTAGTTGAACACTAAAGGTTGAATTTTTCGCGAGTAAGTTACCACTATATATTTGGTAACATTCAAGCTTAGCTTGTTATTTATGCACCAATCATTCACAAGGTTTATGTTATTCTGTAATTTAATTCAATCGGTTAATGTTTCCACGGCTACAAAAATTTTAACATCATCAGCAAATACTAACACTTCACAGGTTATTACTGAGACTAAGTCATTAATAAAAAGCAGAAAGAGCAACGGCCCATGATTGGACCCCTACGGTACATCATAAATGGGTTTATATGGAAAAGAGCAGAAACTGCCATGTTCGACAATCTGAGTACGATCGGATAAATATGAAGTCAGCCATTTAATACTAGGGTACAAGAAGTTGTAACCGCTTAGTTTGTTAAGCAAAATGTTATGGTTGAGACGGTCAAAGGCCTTAGAGATATCAGTATGCACAGTGTCCAACTGGCCTTGACAATCAAGAACTTCAGCCGCAAACAGAACAAAACTTCACAAGTTAGTAACTGTTGATGATGAGATATTGCACTTTTAACTGCATTATATATAATGACATAAACAACCCTCTCAAAGATTTTTAAAAAGTTTGACTGTATATTAATCAATCTGTAGTTGCTCATGTCACTAATATCATTTGCCTTGTGCACAGAGCAGACACATGAAATCTTCCACACACTGGAAAGGTTCGTTTTCAAAGACAAATATATAATAGTTAGAAGCGGTGATACAAACACAGTTTCACAAGCTTTAATTAAAAAGCATGGTACCTGGTCAAGCCCCGCTGTTGACTTATTTTTCAATTTTCGAATAGCATGCATGACGTCGCTTTCCGATACAAATTGAAGATCAAAATTATCATTACAGTGCATAGCAGTTCCACTACCCATAGTAGGACAATCTAAATCCTCAAAAACAGCAAAAAAGTGTTCCGCAAACTTATTCACAATGTCTTGGTGATTGTTATAATAAACATCATCACTGTGCATTCTCCCAGGTATTCTCGATATAGCTTTTTTGGACCTAATAAAAGACCAACAATTCTTACTGTCAGTGTTAATGGAGATTTCTATTTCATCTACGTAATTAGCATATGCAGCCCTGGTTAGACTTTTAACCACCGAGCTATCCTCTTAAACTCAGCAAAGTGGTACTGAGACTTACCAATTTTGTACTTTCAAAGTAGTTTCCCCTTTAACCTGATATATCGTATGATTTCACAGCTAAACCAAGGCGGATACACTTCATATTACTGGCATTGTTTTTATTTTTATAGTGGGGCACGTATTGGTCGAAGACCTTATACAGAGCTTCATAAAAAATACTGCACAACATCAATGTTAGTACAACTATTTAAGATAGAGCAATCTAAAGCCTTCAAGGCATTATACAATCCAATAAAATTTGCTTTTTTGAAATTGTACTTTGCATTACTACGAAACTGTGGAAAATTGGGCTGAGTAGAGGACACAAGATCAAAATAGATCATTAATGCTGGATGATGAACATCCTCACTAACCAGAGGCACATTATTATGAGTAATTATGCAATTGAAGGTAGCAAATACTAAGTCGAGAATCTTGTCATTTTTATTATATTGTTGTAGATACATTAAATTAGTGAAATTAGTCAATGACGAACATAACACGTCCTCTACATTCATACTACAGAAGTTTGGAATATTAAAATCACCAAGAACCACCAATTTGTCAACACTTAAGTAATGATGTACCAAGTAATCAAATAGTAAATAAGGTGAACGATTCACGGCATGGGCGGAATATAAACAACAAACACGTACAAACAACACCTAATCAATGTACATTTGCAACCTACTACATCAAAAGTTGGTAGTTTATCCAGGCGTACAGATAAATTGAGTTGTTCAGTTACTATATAATTTTTAATTGCTAAGAGTACACCTCCGCTACGCTTAGCACTGGTAACAACAAAGTTGCGATCACATTTATACACAATGTAGTTAGTAAAAGCAAAAAACTTACTGTTTGCTATGTCACCAGACAACCATGTTTTCCTCAGGGCAACTAGATCATAATTAGAAACACATATGTTTCTTGTAAATTCATAAACTTTACCCCTTATACTGCAAACATTCTGGTAAAAACAGGAAATGCTTTTACCATCTGAATCTTTTAGATTATTTTGTAAGATGTTTTGTGAATTATATTGAAGTTGTGATGCAACTGAATTTGAAGACTCACATTTTTCTGCCATGCAGTCAATACTTGTTTTGGCTGAAGCAATAAAAAACGATTCAGACATACTCCTTTGGGCCATAACGGGGTTGTTGAAGAATATCAACAAACCCTTCCGATACTGAAATTTTAAATGAAACATATTGTGTGGAATATTTTGCATTCATTTTTACTACATCAACAATATTGATGCTTTTTGAATGCAAATAGTTTATAACCGCCTCAGTTGTAGTTTCTGGTACAAACCTGTAGACATTAACCTCAGAAATTCCTTCTACTTTTGCAGGTCTAACTCTTCTCCTAGTTTTACGGTTTTCCAGACATCCTTAGCTTGATCACTATTTTGCATTTCCTTAATTGCACTATTGAATTGGTGTACTCTTGATCCTAAATATTTAGAATGTAAATTAGGATCTAAGTTCACCTTGGATAGAACCTCAATTTTGTTAGAATTTTGTGGAATGTAATTGTTGGATGCTGATTGAGTTTCAAATTCATCGGCTAATTTAGTAGCTTGCTTAGGTAAGTTTAAGTTGGAGTCACCAGAAGAGCTATGACCACTATTGAAATTAAAATCATTCTGGCATTTATTTACATTTGCCAGATGTTGTTTTGGTACTAGAATTGAAGGAACATGTTGCTTTCCTTTAAATTTGCTGTTTCAGTTTTTAACTCTTTGATTTCAAGGCTTAATTTACTTGTTTCATGGCAGATTAACTTCCTTAAACAGGTTACAAACCCATCACTTCTTAATTACTGGTCAAATTCATGGACAAGACCACTATTTCTAGAAACATCTGCATGCTAGAACACATCTTACAGACAAAGGCAGAATCTCCGTTAGTCTGCTGCTGATGAGCACCTACTCTTTCACTGTATGATATAGGAACCTTTATGTTGCAGTTAGTACACATAATGTATTTATTCACAACCTTTTTATTACAGTAATTACACAATAATAGCTACTCAATTTCAATGACATTTCCACAAATAGAAGATAAAAATGTAAAGGAAAATTTGGTATAGTTATATGTAATGATCATTTGAAGAAAATGGTACTAGGTATGGGAAACTATCTTTTTAAAATTAGGAAACTATGATGGCACAACTAGGTGTAAAAACTTCTGGCTTAAAGGGTTAGGAAGGTTCGATAAGTAGATAATGTTTAAGTACGAAAGATAACCTGTGGAATTAATTAAAGAAGACTTAGACCCAATGGCTAACAATGCATCAGCGGAAAGAGAGGCAATCGAAACTGATCAATGTGGATGGTTATCAAACGGTTTCGTTTTCAATTTTGCAGTAGCAGGATTAGGATGATGAAAAGCATAAATGGTTTTCAACCAGTTAGACCATTCAGGCAGGGTTGTACGACATATTTCATTTAGAGGAATAGGGGTTGGTGATCAAGATATGTTATTAAAAGTATAATCATTGTTTTTCGTAGTAAAGGTAACCGTATAGCAGATTTTGAACTTAATTGTGACAATAACGGTAATTTTGTGGTGTTGGGTGTTTTCGAGATAAAGGAGCGGCACGTACACTCTGAACAACAGAAGTATCTGAGTGTGGGTTTCATGAAACAACAATCCAAAATTTAAGTGAATTTATACGAAATAGCTCCAAACGAGAAGAAATGTTCCAAAGACTAGTTGATTTGTAAATATATATTTTACAAACAGAATCTTTCTCAGTCTGAGTATATCATTAAGCATAAGACCGATTAGTTTATATGTCTAGTTCATTAGTTGCTTCATTAATTAAGTATGTACAGGTGTTTATTAACTTTAGAAATAATCTCAAAATTAAAATTGCTATACATTTAACATTTCTTAAAACTATAAAATACATACTAGTTTACAGAGTACAGTTATCATACATAAAGTTATCTTATTTACCATCATTAATTACCGTTGTACTAAATTAAATCACTGTATTTGTATGCTTTTTTTACCAAGCTTTATGTTCCTCCAATGCCAGTTTTCGTTCAAACAATTCTAGTTTCTTTATATGATATTCTTGCAGTTGTTGACGGACCAAGACTATGTTCCAATTGTGAATTATTTATGGCAGCTATACGATTACTAAATTTTTCTATATGGTTCACATTTGCAATATCTATGGTGTGTGGACTGTAGTTATTGGGCTAATTACTCAACAATTCATCCAATTTTCCAAAAAATAGAAAATGGGTACTTCCTTTGACCGTTTTATTTTATTTTTACATTACATTGCATTCACCTAACAAGCAAACCTTTATCATTATATACATATAGTTAAAAACTAATTGGTAAGTACTTACAGTTATATTTAAAATAATGAACTCCTCACAAATAATGTCCTAAAAATGCTTCCTTTTTTGTATGATACATATCTTCATATTTTGACTCTATTACAGATATTGAGGCTACTGATGATTTAATATTCCCTCTTGTTGGGAAGACAATGACATTTTAGTGGACCAGGATCTTGATTTCTGCTTCTGATGCCTTGGAATCTTCCTCACTGCTATTTGAAGTAGCAATACATCTTGGTAATTTACGTAGCTTTAGCGATTCTTATTAAAGGTAAAGGGAAACCGAAAAAAATCTAAGTTTCTAACTCGTAAATCGAACACCAATACTTTAGACTAGGTAAGATAATGTTTATTGGCAAATACAATGCAACAATTATGAATTATTCTGCCATATAACCACACTTTTTATGTAGAACTTTTAACTGTCAATATAAAGAATGTAACCGAGAGGGCAGACATTTTTTTCACTAACGGTATTGTATACATTTACTCGAAACTCATTGTTGGTCAAACTTTTATTTTTAAAAATGGTATAAAATGCATTTTTTTAAAACACAAATTTAGGTAAAGATTACATCAACTTTTTACTTTCTCTAGTTGCCGTTTAATTTGCTATAGGCGTATCATTTTGAAATGGATACATTTTAGACATTTATAAAATTCATGAACCATAATGCACCTGTAGCATAAGGTGCGTTCTTTTCATCTACACTTTCTTCACATGGGCTATAAGTGTAGCAAATTACCGTTCGTTTTGGCTTGGTGTGTAACACCAATTGTGTTTTTTCGTCTAGTGGAGCTGCAACAGAACTACTACACCTCCTTTAGATGTGTACTTGGTGTAGTGCAGAATAACGAAAGTGCGGGAATAAGTAAATAATGGCATGCCGTAAATAATTCCAAACAAAGGTTATTGTTGATCACGCTATTTAGTTTTTGTAATACCTAACCTATAGCGATTTGATATTGGTTATAGGTATACATGGAGACCTACTTAAAAACTGTTAATAACCAACCAGTGGTAAATAAGAACTTTATTGTAGGCTTATAAATTAATGAGTCCATCATAGAAAGCACATGAAACAAAGTGGAGCGATGCGAAAATTTTAAATTTCTTTTTATAAAAAATACAAACCTCTAGTAGGACGTTCTACAAAACTCAAAACAAAATAAAAAATGCGGATCTATATTTCACAAATGTTAGCTGAAATGCATTATGTATTCACACCATTGTGGAAGACACTAGAACGGCGGTGTAAAGATGCAATAGCAAACAATAAAAAAATGGACGCTGAAACATATTCCTTTTGAAACGTAGGTTGATGTGGTAACAGAGATTATATTATTTAGTTCTATTTTATAGGAATTAATGTCTATTTTTGGAAAACAAGCAAAAATCTTTCCTGTAGCAACCATTGTCAGCAACGTGGGACTACAAGAAAGAGTAAATATTATTAATAATAGCACATTACATAATGTAAAAATTGCAACACTTAAGTATTCATCAAGCCTGCTATAACAAAGTTAAATGTTATGTTTTAGTAGCGAATGTCGATTTAGTTCTTTCTGTTCAAACTCGTCAAAGGAAATAAATATACAAAATTACTCAGAACCGCCTGAAGCTTCTACACAAAATATACGTACCAAGGATGGAAAGACGGCACAAATACAAAGAATTTTTTGATTTAAAGAAAAAAGCTTTCGGAACATGTTCTAAAGAAAACCATCTTTAAAATGTTTTATACGGTGGAACTTATTATTACTAGTATAAATAAAAGGACTATTGCCCATAGTTTATTAATTACATATTCATCATTGTACTACTTAATTAGCTAGTTCATATTTAAATATTCATCCTTTGACTTAACTGCCGACAAATTTCATCCCTTAACGCAAAGCCATTTTCATTAGTCTCTTCTTACAAGTTCATCATCTTCTTCAGGTGGAAATGCAACTGCTAATGGGTCAGGTTGTTGCCATTCTTCATTTGGAAGTGGAGGCTCAAAGTGTTGATAATCGTTTGTACTGGCAAGATTACAAAGAACAAAGTGCGAATAGATCAATTTCAATATTCGGATGTACGTCTTCAATTTTAAGTGGTACAAAGAACGAAATTTTTGTTTTACTTTGCCAATGCCCATATTCACGTTTCACTCTACATCGACTGTGAATATAATTATAATTTCTTTGGGCCCGTGTTAAGTTCCCCACATCACGGTGAGAGTATTATATATCTTTATTATTTAAATAGCATTTATACAAATAACTATTAACTACAGAAGTAACTCTAGCGAGATTCGGACTATGAAGTCCACTCTTACAACTAACTAGAGATTACTTCAAAATTGACAGAAAAATAACTAAGTAAAAAGAAAGAAGAAAATATTAAAAATAAAACTAAGCATTTTTACAGTGTTAAATAAATAAATAAATATACCTTTGCCATACACACGCATGCGTACTCGCATCCATGCTCATACATACACAACATAGAACAAAAACACTCAGTCATATAACATTAAGTAATCATAAAGTGATGTCAAAACCCATGCATCCTAAATGTAACTACTGTTGCGATAGTAGATACTTCCGATACGTTTGTCGGAACTTAGAGATTGTTGTAGAATTTTTTATAATAACAGGAATCGAGTTCTACAGTGAAGAACTGGAGTCAGTAATGTATATTTAAACAGGGATATGCACTGTCTCTTAATATGTATTCACCATCTAAAATATTAAATTACATAATCTTAAAATGCTAGTAATTAATCCCTTGCTTTGGCAAAGTGCTGGTAATTGCTGATACAATGTTGAAGATCGAAAAACCCGAGCATCATGAACTGAACCAGGATATCCAACAAAAACGTGGTAGAATTCACATGCTTCATTTACAAACACCTGTGCATGAATAGAAAATATTTGTTTCTGTTGATATAACTATCAGGGTCTTCTTCTGGTCTATCTATTCGAAATGTGGGTCCCATCCAGTGAACCTTAATTTCAAAACAATACAATAAGATAAGATGGAAACTAGGTACATGTTGTTATTACTAATGATACCGGGAAAAAACCTACGTTGATAATAATGTTCTTTTGTTTATATTTTTCTATCTTCTGTGAGAAATTTTATAGTTCGAGGTCAAAATGATTACAAAGAAATTCACTTATTCTTGTAATTACAGAAAAAACAGTACTTCTACAAATATTAAACCTGTCGACTACTTGTTCGTATGATTCTGCCTCGTGGCCTACAAACCATTAAATAAGAAATTGTTTCCATGCAATAATTGTGGACAGACCACCATTATCTGCAAAATAAAAATGTGGATTACTCATTGTATACAAGCTTTTTCTCATACCTTTCAAAGTAACATATTCTAAAGTGTTCTCATATAAGTGCGACAAATGCTCAACCAAACCTCTTTCCAATCGAAACATTTTAATAAATTCCACATGTGAATAATTAAGGATCACATGCTCCACATAATTTTGAATAGAATCCTGAACATCTTTTTAAATTGTTTGTAAATTGCTCCAATTGGTCAAAACCTTCAAATAAACACATTGATTAAATTCTATATTAAAGCTGTAAAATGTGACCTAAATATTGTAGTTCGGCTGCATTCACTTTTGTAATTACCACTGACCACGGCATTCTCAATATCTTTCATCATCACTAGAGCAACTGGAAAATAAAATATTTTTTATGTCCATCTTTAATATATATATATTTCGATTTAGGTTAGGTCTTCAACGTCGTCGTGTTTACTACACTATAACCGTTTCTTTCATTTTCGTATATCATCATACACCCAACCTACACCATAATGCACCAAGTCTACACTACACCAGACCGTGTAGCGACGAAAAAAACACACCTATAGATGCGTTACGAATAATTTTATACTTTGTATATAATTTTCTGAAATTCATACAAACGCTTTGTTAGGAATTAATAATTTTAATTCGCCTTATAATGGAAAGCGTAACTCATATTTTCGTTTCACACATCATACTTCGACTGGGAGCGTGGCGTACTCCTGTAACCCAGCTACTTGGGGGTCGGGTTCAGTGGATGGCTTGAGATTTGGAGTTCTGGTGCAATATTTATCACGTTGACTGGGTGTCCACACTAAGCTCGGCATCAATATGGGCATCCTGGAGAAGTCTGAGATGGCCAGGTTGGCTAAGGAGGGGCGCAAAGGGCCAGGGAGGTAACTCAGCAGCCAAAAGTCCCCGTGTCGAGCAGTAGTGGGATCGCGCCTGGGAGTGGTGATATTGTGACAGCCTTATCAATAAAGTTAGACCTGAACCTTTTTGTAATTTTTTTCAACACCAAAACCATCATAATAAGCACACTTAATTTTTTTTAGTTCTATACCTCGTATCTTAATAAATATGCCAACATAACCTTAAAATTGCATGATTTTTATTTTACATTTAAAATGCAAGTACGAATAATTATTTATTTATATGTTAGGTTTGAAGACATACGCCTTATAGTCACTAAGGTAAGTTCAGGAACATGAGTTTAAACAAGAACGCAAAATATTAATTAATTAATAATCAAGGCGTGCTAATAGGTATATTTATTTATCATTATTAGGTCTTCAATTCTAGAACTGATTGGACGCGTAATTCCATTCTTTTTCATTCTGAACTAGATATATCTGTTATACAATTATAATTTTAAAAATAATTTAAGTAGATCAATTACTGTTAAGGTATTGTGTTCTAATTTTGTCCTTTAAGTTCATTATACACTTTGTTTGCAGTATAGACTATGGAATATTTCTAAGTATGAGTTAGAGCTTAAGCTCTAGTATTATTATTATGCAGTGGTCTCTTGTGTAAGTCCTCAATGTGCTTTCTTATTACAACGACAGATTCTAAAGTTTACAGTGATGGCAGCATTAGGATTTTATAGATCTTAAGCAGATTTGCTAGTGGTTCCTGTTGTTGAAGCTGAATGTTGTATCGGACTGCTAGCCTAAAGATATTATTTTTCAATTGGGTCCTGCTTACACTAACCCCATAACGACAAAGCATGGCCTAGCTGTTGTTGGTAATATGAGCTGTACAACACATGTTTGAAACTTATAGGTACTTTATAAATAATAAAAAGATAACTTTATTAAACCTTTAGCATACAATGATAGATAGACGGCTGCTTACTAAAAAATCACACAGTAAACTTAATACAACACTATAATCTTGTCTTGTATAAAAGCATTGTTCAATACTCTTCCTCTTTTAAACAAGACCACGCGCTTCTCTAAAGTTTTTAAATTGAAAGTAGTTTTGTAAGTAGATCTGTCAATATAGATCCAGTTGGACAGTATTTGCACTGTACCATCCTTTTGATATGCAATCTCGTGCAAAATAATATCGTATCGATGTGTTTTGTATGGGTTGACAACTGAATTAGTTTAAAACTTTGGTTATCTACATAAATAATGAATGGTTTTTCCACTATACATTTCACGTCCCTTAAAACTTGAATTAACCATATTGCTTCCTGACGTGCACAAGATGAAGCAACAAACTAAGCTTCCATTGTTGATAAAGCCACATGTGTTTGTTTTCTGCATATCCAACTGGCAACTCCTGCATTAAATAGATAAACATAATCACCGAGAGATTTTCGGTCAGCAGAATTTGTACCTAACTGGCATCTGCAAAACCAAATAGGAAAAATTTCTCTTTACATTACAAAGTATGAATTTTAAACTTGAAGTGTCCAATAAATACTATACTACATACTTCAGTTCATTCCAATCGCTCTGATTGGGTTGACTAATGTTTTGAGCTCAAATCAATATACAGTACAACTTTGATAGTCTGGACACATATCGGTCTGCCAAATGTCTGAACTACTGAGGTGTCTGGATTGTTTTAATCTTTGTATTTTTTTGGTGGCAACTTGTTATAAATGTGAAAATAACTCGGAGCATGCGAAAATTATAGTGTATTATGAAAACGTGTAATCAAAAACCTGAAAAACCATAATCTTTTTATAAAATGTATGTACGTATGATTGTACACATAACATAGGTACATGTGTCAAACACAAATGGCATATATACATATATGTATATGCATACTTATGTAGATATGTATGTATGTAATATGTACATACTTACATGAATACCTATTTAATCTTAAATATGAAGTATTGTACATATAATTGGAACATCTTACACCCTCTTAAAATAGGTATACATTTTTGTTGGAATCCTTATGGACATAGCTTCATTAATCGCTTTTTCTTTGAGCCTTCTCAAAAGCAACATATCTTCCATGGTAAGATTGTTCTCTTCAGCCTACCTAATGCCCAATAAAAACGCGTTGATAGCATCTCCATGTTTTACTTTCTCCACATCCTTTCTATCCTACGATTGAGACGATTCTTCTGCATCGAAAGAATTGCTTTTAATTCCTCGTTTATAAGCTCTTCCTCAGTTAAAACGATATCATGTTTTTTTGTCCAACAGTCCATTCAGTAATAATTTTGCGGTTCAATTTATTTTCTGGATCAATGACGGGTAAGCATTCGGTAATTCTTTTCAAATCTTCTTGATTTATTGGATAAAGTTTCTTTTGAAGCACTGAGAGTGGAATGTTTTTATCATCTAATTCTTCTGCTTCCATCATTTTTCACCACAATGGTACCCAACTCTTTTGTATATTTTTCTCAGTTATGGTCTTCCAAGATATATCAAAACTATTCACTGAATTTTTTAAACTTTTAATGTGGTTAATGGCTTCACCTTCTTGGACAATAATATGGTTCAGAAGGTTCTTTCTATATGCAACCTTTATATTTTGGATTAAATTATGATCTGTTGGCTGCAAACAGCTGTACAGTTAGGTAACAAAAACATGATTCTAAAATTTGAATCGATATTAGCTTCTTCCTCAGATGAATAAGATGGAGCATTATCTATAGGTTACAAAGCTTTATGGCACCTGTTAAATCTAGTAAAATTTCTTAATCTCTGGCTTAAAACCTGTCTCGAACCATTCAATGAATAGTGGTCTAGTCATCCATCCTTTGCAAGTCCCTTTTGTACACAACCGGTAGTGAACTTATTTCATTTTTAAAAGTGTTGATTTGCCACCTTTCCTAAGCCTAAATGCGGCAACTTATGCAATTCCGCTGCATTACAACAAGGCATGAATGCTAATCGGTCTTGATATTTGATCTTATGAACCCAAGTGATGTCAGATAAAGTTCGCTAATAAATTGCAGACTCATCAGCATTATACACCTGCTCATTGCTTAATTCCATCTCTTCAACAATATAGAGCAGTTTTCCTGAAATTGTGATACAGTGGCAACATCACTGGAAAATTTTTCATTGCAAACCTTTAAAAAATGTATTCCAAGCCTTTGCTCAAATTTATCTAGCCACCCTGGACTAGTTAGAAAGTCGTTTTTACCTGTTATTCGTTCATAAAACTTTTTAGCTTTCATTTGTAAAATTATGGTTGAACTAGGTACGTGTGCACTACGTTGTTGTAAAAACAAGTTATATAATGCCATTTCAACTTCGGGATTCTCTGCCCTTCTAATAAATCGCCTTTTGCCTATAATCATAATATTCGATAAATTAAACACATAAAATAGTGAATCTATTGATATTCTTGACTGTCCCTTGAAATACATGTTCTTATTCTCTTCATATTTTCTTTGTTGGAAACTGTAGATTTCGGAACACCATAAATTCAAAGCAGCTCGTAGAATACTTTTCTTTATCAAGACAATCTAATATTTTAGATTGATCAGTTGTGTTTTATGAGTTCTTTTGCTAGAGGCTATTATACACGTCCTGACAGCTTAAAAACTTATTGCGGAATGAAACATACACGCTACACGTTAATCGAATGGTTTTTCTACTTCAGAAGTAGGTAGATTCCACCCTCATTTCACTTCCCATCTCTTGTCTGTTCTCTCATCTAAGCGACCTTCAACCATTGTGTTCTATTTAACTCTGGCAGTCTGCATCAAGTATACATAGGAGGGTTCGTATGTAAATTCTGCAAAATTGGCTACACACCCAGGGAAGTAATCTTATAAGCCAGAATATTTAGTTTTACATATTTAAAAGAACACAATAAACCTAGAAACAAGGAAAAGATTGCTTAAAACATATGTGAGGAGCACAGCACTATGCAGCTGTGAAACCTGGACAGTAGGAGCAGCGGGCAGGAAGCTTGTGAAATGTGGTGCTACAGACATATGATGAAGATATCATGGACAGACAAAGCTAAGAACAAAGAGGTACTAGAAATGGTAGGGGAAGAAAGAAATATGTGGAAAACAGTAAAAAAAATAGAAGAGATAGGATGATAGGTCATATACTAAGGCATGAGGGAATAGTGCGGAATATATTAAAAGCAGAGATAGGAAGAAAGAGAGGTAGAGATAGACTTAGGTTAGACTATTGCACACCGATAGTGAAAGATGTAGGCTATGGGAATTTCAGGGAAATGTGCAGGCTAGCTCAGAATAGAAAACAATGTAGGTACGCATCCAACCAGTTCTAAGATAGAAAACCTAATGATGAAAAAATAACTGTACCTAAACCTGATGATTATTATAAGCAACTACAGGTATTGGTTTTGCAATATTCTCAATTAATGTTAATTGTGCAAAAGTATTTACCTGAAAACTATTAATTCAACAAATGTCTAAGTGATGGGGATCTTGGTAGCCACAGGCTGCTTAACCCCTTCACATACCACTGAATCTCGGTGAAATAGGGCAAATAATTAGGAAACACCAGAGGGGAACCGAGCTGTATCTAGGCTGTGGAAATTTCAGGGAACTGTGTAGGCTAGCTCAGAATAGAAATAAGTGGAGGTACACGTCCATCCAGTTTCAAGACGGAAAACCTAATAACGAAAAAAATAATTGCACTTAAATCTGATGATTATCATAGACAACTACAGGTGTTTGTTTTGAAATATTTTCAACTAATGTTGATTGTGCAAAAGGATATTGGAAAACTATTAATTCTCCAAATGTGTAAGTGTCGGGGGATCTTAGTAGCTGCAGACTGCTTAACCCCCTTCACATACCACTGAACATCAGGGAAATTAGGGTATATATTTCTAAATCAATAGAAGGGGAACAGAACTGCACCTAACAAGAAAGAGCAGCGGCTATGTTTGAAGACAACAAACATAGAAACAAGGAGAAAATTGTTGAAAGCATGTGTATGGAGCTCTGCACAGTACATCTATGAAATAGGGGCAGTTGGAGAAGCAGACAGAAAAACACTAGAGGTCTTTTGGAATTTCGTGCTTCAGATGCATGATGATGATAGCATGGACAAACAAAGTTAATAACAAAGAGGTTGTAGAAATAGTAGGGGAATAAAAACAACTGTGGAAAACAAAAAAAATAGGAGAAATGTAAGAGCAGGATTCGTTCTAAGGCATTTTTGGGGAATAGTGTGGGATATATTACAAGCAGAGATAGGAAAAAAGAGGTAGAGGTAGACCTAAATCAGACTATTGCACGCAGATAGTTAAAGATGCAGACTGGAAATTTTAGGGAAATGTGTAGGTTAGCTGAGAATAAGAAACAATGAGGGTACGCGTCTAACCAGTTCCAGGACTGAACCCCCAATGATGATTTAAAAGAATATTGACAATAATTTATGTGAATTCCAGGCGCTTCTCTTAGTTTTTATTGTGCATTGTGTTACAGTAATAAATCAAGGGCTATTAGGTTTATCGGACAAATCTATTGGAGTACATAATATAAAAGTAATTTAAATGTCTTAAAGCAAGTAGCAAGAGTTCTACAATCCCTGATATCTTACAGTTCATTTGAAGAAATTAATGAAGTTTGCTCATTATACAGAAGTAAATGCAGTATACTGACTAACTCACTGAACAGAGTTGAAATGCAAATCATAAGTATTTTATTGTTTTAGTCCAGACTACAGAGGTAAATTTTACAAAATATCCGAATTACAAGAGTGTCCAGGTTAGTGAGTGTCCACACTATTAAAGTTATACTGTACTTGCTGAAATGTCAAGTTGGGTATTCACAGATAACCAATTAGCTTGTGGTAATTTGCATTATTTTTAATAACTTTACAGTCCAGAGTTATTCTGTATCCCAGATCTTATAGGCCAAACATTAAACCAACTTTGCTGTATATATCTGGTTCAACTTATTTGATAAAATTCATTTGTATCTTTATTTATGTTGAGACCTAAATATTGCTGAATTTTCTCCAAATCCTTTATTTCAAAATCTTTAGAAAGTGTACGTTTAATATATTCAACTTTTGCATGCTTCTTGGCAACTACCATCAACTCATCCACATGCATTAATAAAAAAGCACAAATAGTTAGCACCTTTCAATTTATAAAGGTAGGAATCTGTATGGTACGTTGAAAACGTGTGCTAGGTAACACATCATGAATAACTTCATTCCAAACCGTAGCTGTCTAATCTTCGATTTAATGTTGGTATGTAATGGATTAAATTCCAGTAGCATTGTTGGTTGCAAATGATCTCTTGTAAACTTCTTCCATAATCTGGTTTTTGCTTTAAGCTTGTAAATAATTGATCCATTAAACCAAGGCCGATAGATAAGTTGTGTTTCTTGTTCTATATAAAGTCTGACTAAATATAAACTGTAATTGATCACATACGTAATCACACGGAAGAAAAATGTTGGTAAACATGGACAGGTTACTCCAATCAACATATTGCAACAAATATAACAAGTTGAAAATGGCCCTCTTAAAATTCAAACATGATTTCATTATATTGAAGTAGATAGAATTTTTTAAAATTTTCTTAGAACCCGTAGAGGACTAGATTTCACATTTGGAGTGCTGATAAATATAGTTTGGATATTGAAATCACCACAAACAATAGTATTGGAGCTATATCTCCTCCAGAGAAGTATACATACCTGCACTGAGGCCTAGCAGAACATAGATGCAAAATAAAACTAGTGCTTTACCATAAAACTTAATATTAAGTGATACAATATCGATTGATAACAAATCTACAAAATAATTACCCAAGTCTAAGCATACTGCTTCATATTTTGAAAACTGCTAGCACACCATCCCATATAGAGAAACTTGGTTGAGCAAACATGATTGGAGCAGAAAACATAAATAGTGGTATAGAGGGCACTACCATTATCGTTATCATGTAATCAAGTTTCAGTGATAGCAATAGTTGAAAAGTTAGTAGATGCACCCATAATATAAAATTCAGTCATTTTGTATTTAAATACATTCAATGTATGTCAGTGCACAGCATGTACCTCTTAGTGGTCGTAGCATGGGCAACTTTTTACTCGCTAAAAAAAAAAAGGAACCACCTTTGAAGAGGAAATTTTAGCTTGTATTGAAAACGTTAGGCATACCTGGAGGACCGGGAATCGTGGCAGAGAGGTTAAACATGCCAACACTGAAAAGTAAGGTGTTGTTATCGTTAGTAAGAAAAGCTACAACGACACTGTTGCAATCTAGGCTAGTAAATTGGTTCAACCTAATAAAACTTACTAACAAGACCTTACGAAAACCTCAGATCGTCGAAGTCATGGTGGGAACCTGCGACGGAAAATGGAGATGGTAGTAAATGTATGTATGGAACTGTTTGTATTCAACACATGGAATAAACATAAGGACATACACAAGTACACGTGGCAAAGGAAAAATGCGAGAAGTATAATTTATTTGGTTGTATTTGATGAAAGTTTAAGAGAACTGGTTAAAGTCACGAGAGCAATGAGATGATCTGAGTGTGGGACCGATCATTTTCTGGTTTTGACTAGAATTGATCTTAACTGAAAGCGGGTGTGTAGAAGAAAGCTGAACGTGAGACAATCAAGAGTAAAAGTAGAAGACTTGTTGGAAGAGTCGACTCAAAGAGAGTACGTTACTATGTTATAGAGCAGGGGTGGCAACTTTTTTCAGCATAGGGCCAATTTTCAATTTTCCTCTGACAATGCGGGCCTGATCAAATCGAGCGATTTATAATACTATATATATATATATATATATATATATATATAATAATACTTTATATATACTATATAAATAAAACTATGAACATTTTTCGTGAAAAACAATGAAAATTTGGGGGTATTAGAAATACGGCACTGCAAATTAAGGGCTACCAAAATTAGTTATCTAATTAAAAATGTGAAATTATTTGAATAGAAAACAATTAACAGAGTAGAAAATAAGAATAATAATAAATACATATTTACCACAATGGGAATAAAGTATAAATAAAAATAAAATTTGCAATTAACACTTTTATTATTGCAATGATTACAATAAACTTTCCTCAATCTTCAATGTGATGGATTAATTTAGAATGTTCCTGATCTATTATTACATCATACTTAGGATCTAATTCGCTAGTAGCAATTCGAAGAACTGCGTCCAAATTTTCATCTGTTATTCTCGATCTGATTTTACTTTTGTATGTTTCATTAACGAAAATGTACTTTCGCACAGGTAAGTTGATCCAAAGAACGCCAGATATTTTTGTGCATGATCCAGAATATTTTTGAAAATTTCCGGATTTAACGAAGCATAAAATTCCGGTACTGATTTTTCAGTAAATTGATTTTTAATAGTGCACTTGATTGTAAATTTATCAGTTCTAGTTGAATACTGGATGGTGCATCATCGACATTAAAAGCAAATGGTAGACTTACTAATGCAAGATCATTAGAAATTTTATTAAAATCTTCAAATCTTCTTTGAAATTCCGTGAATAAATCTTTTATTATCATTTCATATTTTTCATAATCAGTACTTTTAAGTTATTTTCCTTTGTTTTAAAGTTGGAAAGTGAATCAACTGTTCCTGTTGAAACTGTTGAGAAAATAATTTTAATTTACTTGTAAATGAGGTAACATTTGTGTACATATCATAAATAAAAAGTCCCTTTCCTTGTAATGAAACATTCAAATCGTTCAAATGTGATAATAAATCAACTGAGAAGGAAAGATCATTCAACCATTGTTCATTCTTTAGTTCTTCAAATTCATTAAGCTTGTTTTTAATATTTAAGAAGTTCACAATTTCATCTAACAAATTGTGAAATCGTTTTAATACTTTTGAAAGACTTAGCCATCTAATCTCCGTATGGTAAGGAATATCACTAAAATCACATTCAATTTCTTTCAAAAAGTTTACGAATTGACGGTGGTTTAATGCTCGTCCACGGATAAAATTAACAACCTTTGTTACAAGTGATATTACGTGCTTTAGTTTCAGAACCTTTTTACAAAGTGTTTCTTGGTGTAAAATACAATGTAAAAAAATTATTTCTTTTCCTGGAGTGCACTTTATGTCATCACTTATTCTTTTTAACAATCCAATGTTTTTTCCTGTAAAACTGGGACACCCATCGGTTGTAATATTGACAATTTTGTCCCACTTAACATTTTGTTTTTCCAGTACTTCTTGGATCGCCGTAAAAAAGTTATCGCCAGTGGTGGTGCCTTTCATAGGACATGTAGAAAGTAATTCCTCGATAATTTCAAATCGATCATTTATACCTCGAATGAAAATTAGAAGTTGACTCGTATCGGTAATATCACACGACTCGTCTAAAGCCAGTGCATAATAAGTGCAGTTTTCCAATTTTAATTTCAATTGATCACACAAGTTATGTGAAATATTATTTATACGTCTTACAATTGTTCTTCGTGAGAGACTAATTTTTCAAGAGTAGTTTTTTATCAGGAATTAATAATTCGGCAACATCTAACAAACACTCCTTAAAAATTCTCCATCAGAAAATGTTTTGCCTTGTTTCGCAATTTTATGTGCAACAATGTATCCAGCTTTTGTTAAAGCTTTATCTGTCTCTGACAGGCTTTTGAAAGTATTTTGTTGTTTAGTTAAACCATTTTTTAATTTCTCTGCTTCAACTTTCATTTGCTCTGGCGAAAATAATTTATATTTGTCGAAATGATTGGTTGAAAAGTGCCGTTTTAAATTATATTCCTTAAAAACGGAAATAGTTTTATTACAAACCAAACATATGGCTTTATCTTGTATATTTGTAATTAAATATTTGAAGGTCCAATTATCATTAAAACTGCGGCCTTCGCCATCAATTTTTCTCTTCTTTAATTGGCTCATTTTATGGGCTGTAATAAATTAAAATTCTATTCATTACAAAAAAATAATTTGCTATCTTTTCTGGAATACCTTATAAAGTCCAAAATCTAAGGAAATATTGTTCGAATTGTTCTCTAGCTCACAGCACACTAATAAACAACCACGATGCACGTACGCACCTACCCGTGGCTCATGAAACACTAAAATAGTTTTAACTTTTCAACCACGTGTGTGCACGTGTGCGTCCGCGACCGCAGTCGCCGCGTTCGTCTCTCAAAGTCGCTCAAAGTATCAGGTTGCACACGATTGAAATGCACGTTTAGCTTGCGAAGTTCTCCATCTCACCCTTTTAATGTCTTTTGTCTTTGTCTGGCATTCACAATCATCATCATCTTTGCGCAAAGTTTTTCTACACCGCAATCTCGTCACACTGCTTGCACAATTTTTCATTTATGCCGCGGGCCAACTTTAACATCGTAACGGGCCGGATTAGGCCCGCGGGCCGGCAGTTGCCCATCGCAGTTATAGAGGGAGTTGTATGACTGCAAGCAGAAAAGAGAGAATGCTCTGTATTCGGAAGATGTGGAGAAGGCATGCGATTGTTTGAAGAACAGTGTTATGAAATGTACTTTAGAAGTATGTGGAACGACAATGATTGGTTCATGTAATAAAGATGCATGGTAGAGCAATGAGGTCAAAAAGGTTATCTGGGAAAGAAAGTGGCTTATAAGAGAATGATTGCAGAAAAGGATGTTCAGTTAAAAGAGCAACTTCAAGAAGTATATAAGGAGAAAAGGCGATATACGAAATAAGTAGTGAAGACAATCAAAGAGTAACTGAGGGAGAGGGAGGATGAAAAAATGCAGAGTGATTTTGAATGGAATAGAAACTTTGTAATCGTTCTGTTAATTTTTATAGTAACCCGTCATTATATAATATATGCAAAGTCCCTGAATCCGCTCCTGAACCCCTTTCTATATTTAAAATGATATATTAACTGCCCGAATTGAATAGAGAAATGTATTTTCTACCCCACTCCTTGTTTCTATCGCACCTGCTAGTTCTGGCGGATCTCAACGAATGCGCGAGGTAACTGGGGCAGGTAGACTTGAGTTATGTAGTCCTTGGTTAAAAGAGTTGTACAATTCTCGCTCCTTAATTTAACGCTTTTGTAGCAGAATTAACAAGTTATCAAGTTTTTATGGGAGTTTATGTATTTACAAAGATCACAAATATAGTCCAGCACGCTATAAGTAATTTAATTGTTTGTTATCTAGTAGAAAATAGCAATGATAAGTGCTGAGTTTTCTTTGAAGGAACTAATCGTGTTTTCGTTCGAGTATGAAATAATTATTTTGTTGTAGGTCGATTTTATCATTCAATTTTGTTTGTCGATTGTATGTAAGCATATTTGATACCAATCTATTTTGGGAATTTACACTTTGGATGATAAGGAGAGACCCTAATTATGTATGCCGTGTGCCATAATTGTCCACTTTGGTTGGGAATAATATAGAAGCATGCCTGTCACACCATCTTGAAATTGGAGTAGTTTTGAGGGTTAATTAATATTATTGATAAAGCTCGACATTTCTTGCATTGTCTGGTGGCCTGACTCATCTAGTAAGGTAAGCGTTGTAACATAGAAATTATTGAGTGAAAACTAGTTTCGTACGTTAACATCGAGCACACATGTACTCCAGACCCATAAGTTATTATTTGCTTCTACGTCAGTGCTACTAAAACTCAACAAGTGCATTTTGTTTAACGTTATTTTGACTTGTGCAGTGGTCAGATGTTTGAAACCCGAAAGTTATTGAGGTAACCATTAAGAGAGAAAGATATATTTTGTGGAAGATTTCTTCCATAGTCTTTAGAATTTTTAAGCTTCAATATTTCAAATTTAATATAAACCTTAATACTGTTGGTTTAATAGAAAATGGTATTGTCACATTTGTAGCGTTGATACTGATTAAGTGAATCGACAATTGCTATTAAAATTATTAAAGTAGGCGTTGTTTGCACAAGGTGCCTCACGAGTGGTATTTCGCATCCTAGTTTATGCATTTTGCTGTAGAGATGTTTTAGTGAGGACTGGCGTGTGCTCCATGTGCAGTCAACCCTACCACAATAAACAAATATAAATATGGTTCTAAATTAATTTTCAGCATGCCATGGCTAGTGCACAATTACTAATTTTATGTTAATACTGATAAGGGTATTTACTGTTTAATATTTTTAATTATTATGCTGATTTATTTGCAGCGTACTAAAGTATGCTAGGATTTGCTAATATGTTAATCAATGTATTTCTTTCAGAAGCACTTTAATAGAGTTAAATTGAGTTACCGGTGTGTATTATTTCATTTATACGAGGAAGTTATGTTAGGATGAGTCAGATCACTCTACAGTGCAAATTATTTTTGTTATAATTATTGAGCTTAGAGTTTTCTTGACCAGTGACGAGATTCTCTCGTATTCACCTGGCTTTATGATATTGTTGGTGGCGCCCACCCAATTTTGCTGTTATTACTGAAATTCAGTCTACCCGATTACGATTTAAGGCTGTTTGACACTTCAAATCCACGACTTTCACCTGACCCACCCTTCACCAGCTCGAGCTAGGCTGCTTGAGGACTTCGATCCTCTTCTTGGTGTTGTAGATTGAAACAGGCCCATAACAACTTCTTTTGGAAATGGGTAAGGAAGACAAGAAAGGGTGAAAATGGAAATAAAATTGTTTTGGACGAAGCAAGTGTGAAAAACTGTTTGAAAGAGTATTTTAAGATGCAATATGGTGGTAGCGAAAAGGATACTGATGACTGTGTGGATAATGAAGAAAGCAGTAATGTACTGGTTGAAAACGTAGATAATAGTATAAAGTTCGAATGCAGTGTAGATGAGGTATGGAAGGCAGTAAGAACTCTGAAGAATTGCAAAGCGGCATTGATAGAGTTGTGTATAGAACAAGCGAATGTGCCTGTAAATTGAAAGAGTGCGATCATTATCCTGTTGTACAAAGATATAGGCAGCAAGTATGAATGCAAAAATTATTGTGCGATAAGTTTGTTGATTGCACCCAGTAAAGTGTATGGAAAAATTGTGATCGGAAGAGTTCACAAGAGAACGCAGCGTAAAACATGGAATGTTTAATATGATTTTATTCCTGGAAGAAAATGTGTGGATCAGATGTTTGCAATGCAACAAATTGTTGAAAAGTGTATACATGCTAGAAAGAAAATATATGCAGCATTTGTAGATTTTGAAGAGGTATATGGCTCTCTAAACAGAAGTGAAATTTGGTAGGTGCTGTGTGAATGTGGCCTAAGGAAGTGCTCGATAAAATTTATCAGAGCGATGTACAAAGGCAGTAGAGCACGTGTACGTGTGAATGGTAAAATGGGGCAATACTTTGAAATTGTGGAAGGTGTAAGACAGGGCTGTGTGATGTTTCCATTGCTGTTCAATGTATGTATGGATAAATGTATGAGGCAGGCTTGTACAGAAGTGGAAGGAGTGAAAATTGGTGGAACAAATGTCAGTGTGCTGTTGTATGCGGACGACGCAGTATTATTGGCTGAATCGTGACAAGATTTGCAACGAATGCTTGACAAGCTGTCGGAAACGTGTGAAAATATGCAATTGAAAGTGAATGAAAATAAGACGAAAGTAATGGAGGAATTGATGACTTTGTGTTTAGAATGTACAATAACATGATAAAGTGAATGACTTGGTAGAAAGTTTTTGAGTAATAGAGAACTGGATGATGAAAAAGAAAGAAAGACAAATGCTGGAAGGAAAGTGTCAGGAAGTATGCGGTCAGTGAACAGGAATGAAGGATTGAGTATAAATGCAAAGTTGGCCATTTACAACAGTGCATTTGTGCCAAATGTTCTGTATGGAAATGAAACTTGGGTCTAGCAAAAGAAGCGTGTAAATGTTGCGAGAATAAGGTTCCTAAGAAGTGTGTGCGGAAAAACATTGAGAGTCAGAATACCATACGAATGGGTTAGAGCAGAGTGTGGGGTGCAAGTGACTCTTATGAAGTTTAGCGAGTGAAGCACGCTTAAGTGGTTTGGACATGTGGAAAGAATGAATGAAGATAGACTTCCCAAGTGTATATAGGCAAGTAAGATGTTTGGTAAAGCTGCAAGGGGCGGACCATGTAAAAGATGGTTGGATGTAGTAGATGAGGTTCTGAAAGAACGACAGGTGAGAAGTCTGAGGAATTAAAGAGCATGCCAAAAGCAATGTATGAATATTGCAGAGGCAAAGGAAGTGTGTAGGTACCGAGTGATGTAGAGAAAAATTGTAAATGGTGCTGGGAGTAAAAGGAGTGTAGTAGTATAGAGCTATACCCTGCATGTTCCCCCCAGAAAGAGGTGCTAGGTTTGGTTAGTCTGAAAAGGAATACCGTGATTGTTGTGTTGTTGTTGGTATTTAAACCGCTAGCATTCTGATAATTAAATAAACACATCGGTGTTCTAGCTACTTAGTGCTGTAATTCCTATTTCAATCCAAACAAGTCTGATGTAAGTTTCACGATTGTTTGCTTATATACTATGCACGAGTTGTGGTTCCATGTTACATGCCGAAAATCGGCTATGTAAACATTTCTGTTTTTAGTCTAGTCTGCGAGTGAATTCGCGCCAATATTTTAAAAGACTTGTGCGTGCATTTCTGTCACTTTAGATAGTTGCGTCGTCGCCCGAGATTGGGCAGACGCGAAGTGGGGAAGGAAGTGGTGATTTCCGTCACGTCATGGATAGTTGCATTTAAAATACAGTAATTTCAACAGCATCAAATACTTTACATCCTGATCTGCAACACGATACTCGGCATCAAAAGCTTACTCTAGGTAAGGTTATCAATCTGCAATATAGCCTGATTCTATAAAGGGTTGACTTTTAATACCTTGGATTCTGCAGATTCAACAAAATCTCTTCATATTGCTTTTATGAATATTGTATAAGTAGATTAGTACTGTATTTTTCCAATAAACCAGTTATTCTAACATCTGAAAAGTTTTTTTTTCAGAATATGAATATCATACTTAGTCGAGGATTTATCACCAACAATCTGGGCAAACTTATGGGCATTTGTTAAATCATTGCAGCTTACAATAAGGTCACCATTTAATATGTACTTAATAGTGTTAATAATCAACGACGCCATCATAATAAGCTACTTCAATATTAGGAACATTTGCCTTATTATCCGAATTTTCAAGGATTGGCAATAACTCTTTATTGTTCTTTTCAAATATCTAAACCTTATAATTATCTCAACAACGCACGACGATAGTAATCAAGTTATATACAAGATTGGATAATAAATTTCTTAACTATGGATATGATATGAATAACCATGTGAAATAACTATTCACTCCTAACACTATCAGAATTTATAAGCATGACTAAAATTTATGTGCTATTGATTTATAATGACTTTACTTTAGAAACTTAAACGATCGTGCACCATTTCAATCTGGCAAAATTTAACTACGATCAATTGACGAAAGCATAGCTGGAAGTAGGTGCCCCTACTTCACGCTGGTAGCATATAGTTCAGCGTAAAATATATGTAGGTCAGTTCTATGTTTAAAAGTATTAAAACACATACAGGGCATTGCTATACAAAAAGTTTCTACAGGGTATCGTCGCCCTAGTGGTGAAAGTTTTTAATCCACCAAACACACATTTTAAGAAAATTGAGTTTTAAATTTCTGTTTTACATATTTGCATTTTTCCCGTATATTTAGTGAAATAAAACGGTTTGTTCTTCAACTTCACTATTATATCAATAAAAAATTTACTACAAAAGAGTGTTTGGAAAATCCAGGTCTACCATTATTACAATAGTAATATTCTGTTGCTTAAGACTATTCACTAATAACTAAATTTAACAAAAAGTGTTTGCATTAGTACTACATAATTATGAACACGATTCTTTTTTACATTTTTATGAGTATATTATGAAAACCATTTAGTTAATCTATTTCCTCTCCTGATGAATCTGAAACTACTTCTGCAAACTTCAAATTTTTGTGAAATGGTGGTAGGTTTCTGGAATACAACCAGTGTTGCATAATTTTCGTTAACTTTGTAACTTTTTATTTCTATTGGTAGAGCACTTTTATAAAATGGTTGAATATTATCTTCTTTTAAAACGCCAACAGTTCTTGTGGTAATCTTTTTAATAACAATAGATTTAAACTCAGAATCAGAAAGTAGTTCTTTATAAAAAATGCATGTCGGATCTCCTTTCCTGTATTGAGAACATTTCATTTCAACCAATAGCATTTCCACCATCCTCCTCCTTGTTTCAATTTTTAATCACCATAGAAGAAAACTCCTTAAAGTTTAAGAAATCTGCATAATTAAGTTTGACCACTTTATAAAATGGCTTTTTTTGTTTTTGCTACGCCACACCGGTAACCAACATTCAGGCGTAAAAACATCGATTTGGTTGCCTCTGCGTTCAATACTGGAGTGGACGCTGTCACACTCCATTTCTGAATAACCTGACTCCATAAATTTTTGATTAATGGTGTTAATGGGCAATTGCGAAGCTGCTTTAAGAAACTTGCTGCATTTATACAATTTCTATTTTGTCCAGAAGCAGTGTCAGAATAAAACGTTACATCTTTAACGCAAGGTGGAAGGTCTGAGAGAAGCATCCATAGACACGTTGCAATTTCTGAAGATCTTTTTGACCATATGCCTTCGTGCCACATATAATTTACAGCCTCTGAAACAGCCAAATTATAAAGAGTAAAATTAAAAATTTTTAATTTTTGAGTGTAATAAAGTTTACCAACATTAAGCGAAGGGGTTACAAGAATCTTTTCCATGTCCATCGTAAAACAGACAAATGTATTATCTATTTTTGGTTTTTCTTTATCCTGATGTTTATGGTCTCGAGCTTCTTGCTTTCTCATTATATGTAGGTCATATTCTTCTTGTAAAGCTAATTTTTCATCAGCTTCTAAACAATTAAATTTTGTACAAAAATCACATTGATCTATTTTTGGGTAATGAAATCCAAGGTTAAACCCTGTCACAAAGATGTGCCTGTAATAGCTAAATTTTTCAGGAATCACATTAAGCTCTTGGCAATTAATAGAAGAAATATTTCCTAAAGACAAGAGCAAAAAATAAAACGCCTAATAGAAATTTGTCAACTGCTCATTTACCTGAAAAAGTAACTAAAAAAGCATCAAATAGTAAAACCCACAGAGGTTGTTACAATAAAAAAATTCGGAAGGACACAGTATACTTATGCGTAGTGTGTCCAGGTTCTCCCAGGCTATGTCTTGAACCGTGTTTTTCAGCATACCACAAAACAAATATGAGTGAAAAGACATATTTTAAGTTTGTCTTTGGTTTTATAGCCTTGCGTTGTTAGTTTCTTCTATCGCGTTTTTATAGCAAGTTATTTTCCGGTGTTTTTATGTAAATAAACGATTCAGAAGTACTTGTATCTAATTTTTAATGCACACATTTGCGTGTCCAATCGCACATGGATGAAAATAGCATTTCATATGCGCTAGACGTGCATGTGCGTGTTGGTGCCAATTTTCAAAAATGTATGCCAATATGACATTTTGATATAATATACTGTGATAACAAACCAAAATATATTGCATTTCATCATAATACATACACCGCTATCGGAAGTGTCCATTGCTGCATTTGCAGCAGTGAACATGAATGCAAAGTACTAGTATTTGCTGATGATTTGAAGACTTTTGTGGATGTTACTTTGAAACGCAACTGCTCTTTATTGTAAAATAATCTAGATAAACTTGAACAGTGGTGCAGTATAAATCATTTAGACCTGAGTATCAAAAAGGGTAAAGTGATGTCGTTCGTGCGAAAAATCCATGTCGTTGTTCGTGATTATACCAAAAATGTGTAAAATTGGAACATTTGAAACTATAAAAGACATAGAAGTTCAATCAACACTACAGTTGGAGTTGCAGATTCAAAATAGAATTGGCAAGACCAGGGATATTAAAAAGCAGGACGAATATCTCTAAAGCAGGACATAATAACACTAAAACATTAAAATAATATTTTTTTCAAAAATGTATTTTCTTTTTCAGAGTTGGCAGTTTCTAGTAATTTTTTGCATTTAAGTGCAAATTCCATTTCGAATGGACCTGCACCTTGCCGAAGTTCTAAATTACTAGAACAGGTGAAATGGCTTGCGTGTTCTAATGAGCTAAAGAGCCAAACTACAGGTCCAACCAAAGTAGTAGGGTCGTTAGTGAAGAACCAGACTAAGACAGATCCCCGAAAGAGGGCAGCGGCTCTTTCGGTACTTAGATTGGCAGAGACCATAGGAGTTGGTATGGCAGTCTAAGACACACTACCGCGATGTGGAAGGCAACGGGAAACCACCACATTATCTCCCAAGTACACAGCATACCTAAATTATAATAAAATGATGGCATTCTCTGGGGTAAAAGATTCCGGAGTTAAAATAGTCCCCCATTCGGATCTCCGGGAGGGGACTACTTCAGAGGATGCGATCGGAAAGTTAAGAATAAGAGTCGGGAACTTTCTGCGAGTCGGAGCGTGGAATGTTAGAAGTATGAAGCAAGTAGGTAAGCTAGAGAACCTAAAAATCGAAATGAATAGGTTATTACTAGACATAGTAGGAATCAGCGAAGTTCGGTGGCCAGAGGCGGGGAATTTTTGGAGTGGAGACTTCAGGGTAATTCATACAGGAGCAGAGGAAGGAAATTTGGGTGTGGGGATAGTTATGCGGAAAAAGATAGGATACTGTGTAGAAAATTACTTACAAAAGAACGAAAGAGTACTCATGGTTAGATCACTGTAGCTAGAGGTGGCTCTAGCTACAGTGATGAAAAGGTAGAAGCCATCTACAAAGATATTGAAGACATATTAAGATACGTAAAAGGACATGAAAATTTAATAATTACGGGGGATTTTAATGCCGTGGTAGGTGAGGGTAGGGAAGGAGCGGTAGTAGGTTTATTTGGTTTAGGCACAAGAAACGCCAGGGGAAATAGGCTGGTAGAATTTTGCGACAAGAACAATTTAATCATCACAAACACATTATTTCAACATCATACTAGAAGACGATATATGTGGAAGATGCCAGGAGATATAGGAAGATATCAAATAGATTACATTCTTGTTAGACAACGGTTTAGGAATCAAGTAAAAGACTGTAGAAGCTACCCAGAAGCAGATATAGACACTGACCACAACATCGTAATTATGAAGGCCGCACTTAAATTTAAAAACTTAAAAAAAAGAAACGGAAAAAGGCACTTGGACTTAGAGAAACTAAAAGATAAAGATATTCAAGAAAGATTCGAAAAAAAGTCGAATGAATTGCTCAAAGATATTGGGAAAATATCTGATACTAAGGAAGTAGAAACAGAATGGAATAACATTAAATCCAGCCTAGACATGGCGACCAGAGATATTCTGGGGTATACACAAAAAAGAAATAAGAAACCATGGATAACAAACGATATCCTGAATTTAATAGAAGAAAGACGAAAATACAAAAATAAATCAACGAAACAGGAAAACAGAGATACAAAGCCATAAAATGGGAAATTATTCGCAAATGCAGGAAAGCTAAAGAACAATGGTTTGATGAAAAGTGCAAAGAGGTACAAACGAAGATGGAAATAGGAAAGACAGGCGAAGCATACAAATTAGTTACAATGAATTTTAGGGATATAAAACCGTGTAGCAAAAATATAAGGGACGCACAAGGAAACGTCATTATAGAAAACGTAGAGAAAGTGGGTAGATGGCAAGAATATATAGGGAATTTATATGCAAGAGAGGAACTAACTGCATTAGAACAGGAATCAGACATTGAAAATGATGACTTGGGATATCCTATACTTAGAGATGAGTTTGAATTAGCATTAAAGAGTCTGAAAAATGGTAAGGCATCGGGTACAGATAAGGTGCAAGCAGAAACTCTAAAAGCCGCTGGACAAGCAGTAACAGAACGTCTCTTCCAACTTGTAAGCTATATGTATGAGACAAGTGAGATACCCAAAGATTTCAAACGTAACATCATAGTAACTATACCAAAGAAGAAAGGCACGGATAGATGTGAAAATTTTCGAACAATAAGTTTGACAGCACACGTGTCAAACATATTAACTAGAATCGTGCAAAGACGAATGGAAAAACGGGCGGAAGAAATACTAGAAGAAGACCAATTTCGGTTTAGGCGAAACAGGGGAACACGGGAGGCTATTTTAGCTCTGAGAGTGATAATGGAGAAAACAATAGAAAAAGGGGACAGTGTGTATATAGGGTTTGTAGATCTGGAAAAAGCATTCGACAATGTAAAATGGAAAAAAATGTTTGAAATACTCTAAAAGATTGGAATGAGTTATAGGGATAGACGAATAGTACATAGTTTATACAAAGAGCAAACAGCAGTAATAGAATTAGAGCAGGAACGTAGAGAAGTAAACATTAGGAAGGGGGTGAGACAGGGATGTGCCATATCCCCATTGATTTTTAACTTGTACATAGAAGAGGCAATGAAGACTGTCAAATGCAGGAAAACATTTGGAATTACTATGCAGGGACAAAAAATAGATATGCTTAGATTTGCAGATGATATAGCGGTATTAGCGTCTAGCAAGGAAGAGTTAGAAGCTGCTCTTAATGAAATGGAAACGGTTCTAACAGAGAGATACGGTATGAAAATTAACAAAACTAAAACTAAAGTTCTAGTATGCAAAGGTGGGGAAAATAAATCAAAAACAAGAATACAAGTATGTAACACAAACTTACAAGAGGTTAAGGATTTCTGCTACCTAGGAAGCCAAATAACGCAAGGTGGGAAAAGCACAAAAGATATAAAACAAAGATTAGCACAAGGTCGTGCTACATTTAACAAGAAAAAGCAACTGCTGTGCTCAAAGACCACAAACATAGAAACAAGGAAAAGATTGCTTAAAACATATGTGTGGAGCACAGCACTGTGTGGCTGTGAAGCCTGGACAGTAGGAGAAGCGGACAAGAAAAAGGTAGAAGCCTTTGAAATGTGGTGCAACTGACGTATGATGGAGATATCGTGGACAGACAAAGTTAAGAATGAAGAGGTACTAAAAATGGTATGGGAAGAAAGAAATATGTGGAAAACGGTAAAAAAAGAGGAGAGATAGGATGATAGGCCACATACTACGGCATGAGGGAATACTGCGGAATATATTAGAAGCAGAGATAGGAAAAAAAAGAAGTAGAGGAAGACCTAGGTTAGACTACTGCACACAGATAGTGAAAGATGTAGGCTGTAGGGGTTTCAGGGAGATGTGTAGGCTAGCCCAGAATAGAAATCAATGGAGGTACTCATCCAACCAATCGCAAGATGGATAAACTAATGCCAAAAAAAAAATTACTGTCCTTAAACATGATGATTATTATAAGTAACTACAAGAATTGGTTGGGCAATATTCTCGAATAATGTTAAGTGTGTGAAAGGATTTACTGGAAAACCATTACTTCGGCAAATGTCTAAGTGTTGGGGCATCTTGGTAGCCACAGGTTGCTTAACCCCGTTCACTGAATCTCGGTGAAATAGGGCATAAAATTAGAAAACAATAGAAAGGGAACGAGCTGTATACACATGCTGTGTGAGAATTTCAGGGAACTATGTAGGCTAGCTCAGAATATAAATAAGTGCAGGTACGTGTCCAACCAGTTTTGAGACGGAAAACCTAATGACGAAAAAATAAACGCAGATAAATGTGATGATTAGTATAAACAACTAGTTGTTGGTTGCGAAATATCTGCAACTAATGATGACTGTGCGAAATGATATATTGGAAAATATATTAAATCGGTAAATGGTTAAGTGTTGGGGGAACTTGGCAGCCACAGGCTGCTTACCTCCCTTCACAACCACTGAAGGTCGGAGAAATAGGGTATATAATTGTAAAACAATAGAAGGTGACCGAACTGCATGTAACAAGAAAAAACAGCGCCTATGAGGAAAGACAACAAACATGGAACAAGAAGAAAAGTGTTGAAAGCATATGTGTGGAGCACAGCACAGTATGCATATGGAATACGGGCAGTCAGAAGAGCAGACAGAAAAACGGTAGCAGCCTTTTGAAATGCTGTGCTTCAGATGTATGAGGACGATAGCATGGACAGACAAAGATAATAACAAATAGGTTATAGAAATAGTAGGGGAACAAGTATATCTGGGGAAAAAGATAAGAGAAATAGAAGGGCAGAATACATTCTAAGGCATTTTTGGGGAAGTATGTATATGTTACAAGCAGAGATAGGAAAAAAGAGGTAGATGTAGACCTAGATCAGATAGTTATAGATGCAGACTGTGCAAATTTCAAGGAAATCTGTAGGTTAGTTCAGAATAGGAAACAATGATGGTACGCGTCTAACCAGTTCCAGGACTGAAGACCTAATGATGAAGTGCAAATTGATGAAATTCTTTACAAGACAATAGTTTTTATGTGCAGCTCTGCTATGACGAGATTGACAAGTACCCTATTTTGAGCATCTGTCCAAGATGCAATACATAATGAAGAAACCCTTTCAGAACCGGCATTTGAGTCGTAGATTGAAATTATAAATTGAATTATTTAAAAAAAGTATATGTAAGTTTGGTATTAGCCAAGAAAAATCGATTCCATTGCTCGATCACAGAACCATTAGATATGCATGCCACCTCAATGGCTGGTTTTAAAATACCTACAAAACTCTTCATAAAGAGCTTCAAAATCTACTTTAAAGGACAATTTCAGTAGATATTTCCATAACAGAAGCTCTGAGAAAAATCAAATTTAGAATCTAATTAAAAGAAAAAATTTCTGCAAAATTGCAAGAACGATTCTTTGATTCTGGTTTGATCATGCCGTGAAAATCTTTTTAAACCGAAAAACAAGTAATTAATTCTTTGATTAAAAATCTCAAAGACACTTCAAAATTTGAAAAAGAGAAGAACGGATTTTTCAAGTTTTCTCTGTTTTGTAAATAAGATTGAAAATATTATGAAAAACCTTAGTGACATTCAGTTTTAACCGACACATCTTCAGATAAGTAGTTTAGAAGTGCCATAACCATAGGAGTTTCTTCTCCTAGTAACAAAAAGAGTTACTTTTTGTAACTTGTAAGAACATGGAAGATACTAAAGATTCCTTCCACTGCAGGATATAAAGCTAGCCATCTTGTAGGCACGTGTCGTAAAATAGCTTTGAACGGAAAATTTACAAATTCAAAGAACGTTTTTAGTTTCTTTACATGTTTAGCTTGCGATGAAAATTGACTGTAAATTTTTAAAATGACAGTTTGAACATCAAAAATGATTTTACTCAATGCATGCTTTACAGCATTATTGACCATACAGTATTTGTATTTAATTGCTGAAACAGTTGATAAGGTGAATGAAATTTTCCGAAGTTGACATAGACATTATATGCTGAATAATAACACATTCTGCAAGGACAGTCCCTATTTTATTTTATAAATTAGAAAAAATTGCATTGGCAGGCGCATCTGGATCCTCAAAAAGCTAAGAAGAATTTAACATTGCCTGTAGACACACTATATCTAAGATGTATTGAGAAAAGTTTAGCACTTGCATAATTTGAAGCATCAAAACACGTTCCGTTGCAAAGTTTTTTAAATGTAGACTCTATGGAAAGAGAGCCAAGAACATTAAAACTGATTGAACTAACCTTTGTACAATCGAGAAGTATTTCTGTGGCAATTAATTATTTAAAGATGACTGATAATGAACAGCAAGTGTTACGTGATTCTACTAATATATGTAATTACCGTGTCAAGAAAGTTGTTAATAAAACTGTAAATTATTTATTTATTTATTTATTGGAAATATACAGGCGTACGCCTAGTTACATATTTCCACTAAGCTAATTATAAATATTATGGTTTATTCATTTTTATATAATCCTTCCATGTAACGAAATTATACTTAATTGTAATGAATATTTTATAAATAAACATGACATAAATAATAATAATAAATAATAAATAATTGGATTTACAAAAATGCACCTTGTGAATAATAAAAACTGAAACTACTTATATTTACAAATTATATATATATATATATATATGTGTGTGTGTGTGTGTGTGTGTGTGTGTGTGTGTGTGTGTGTGTGTGTGTGTGTGTGTGTGTGTGTGTGTGTGTGTGTGTGTCTGTGTGCGTGTGTGTGTGTATGTGCCTGTATTACGCAAGTACTTTTAAATTAATTGATAACTTCATACATCGTTTTCTTAAAATTTCGCAGATTTTTCAAATAAAGGTATATTTGAGCTTTGTTGTAAATTATTGTATAGAAATAACATTTTTATGATAGGAGAATTTTTCCTAAGCTCTGTGTGATACTGTGGAATATGAAATAACTTTTTTAGTCTACCAGAATGGAATGGTACATAGAACCCAATCTTACTCAAAATAACGGAGCAGTCAATGAGATTGTTGATTATTTTATACAAAAAAGTGAGTTTTATCACGATCCTTCGCTGTTCCAACTTAGTAACATTTAGCATTGACCTCACAGAAGCATATGGATTTAAACCGATGAATGTTTTATATTTTTTAAAGTACATGTACGAAATAAATTTATTTTGCACCGTTTCTATCATTTGTGAGTGCTTAAGAGTCCCTGGATCCCAGACAGTGATTGCAAACTCAAGCTTTGATCTGACTAAGGTATCAAACAACACTTTAATACTTTCTGTATTCTGAAATTGCCGTGTGTTACGGATGATAAATCCCAGTGTTTTGTACGCAGATGAGCAAACTGTTTCGATGTGGCCAAAATGTAAATTGCTACTAAATATAACTCCTAGATCTTTGATGTTATTCACTTCAGTTAATGTACTATTTAGCAATGTATAATTATAGTTAATCTTGTTTGTTTTAAGTGAATAACTCATTTTAAAACATTTTGTAACATTTAAGTGTAACTTGTTTCTTTCACACCATTGTTGGACTTTGTTTAGTTCAGCCTGCATAGTTTTACAGCTATTCATATCTATCACTTCCTTAAATAGTTTTAGATCATCTGCATACAGTAAATACCTGCAATTATTTAAAGCAAGTGGGAGATCATTGATGAATATCAAAAACATTAGTGGCCCTAAATTACTCCCCTGCGGTACTCCAGATGTCACATCAAACTGTTTGGATATTGTGTTCCTATAGCAAACATATGCCTGTCTTTCTTACAGGTATGACCTAAAAAATTGTATCATAGTCTCAGAAAACCCAATCGATGCTAACTTTTCGAGCAAGACATCATGACAAACTTTGTCAAAGGCTTTTGTAAAGTCAGTATAAATAACGTCTACTTGTCCCCCGTTGTCTAGAACCTCGCTCACATAATCTACAAAAACGGTTAAATTAGTTTGAATTGATCGTTTGGGGATAAAGCCGTGTTGACTAGTGTTTAATACAGACGACACATGATGGAAAATCTTAATGTACAGTATATGTTCGAAAATTTTTGCTGGCGTGGATAGAATAGAAATTGGCCTGTAATTAAGAATATTATTTACGGTACCCGATTTATGTATGGGGGTCACTTTTGCCAATTTCCACTTAGTGGGAAATATACCTGTTTCTAGTGACAGATTAAATAAAGTAGTAAGAGGTTGCATGAATATTTCCATACAGCCTTTAAATATGTAAGCTGGAATCCCGTCTGGTCCTGCTGACCTCTTGGCTTTCAATCTTTTTATGGCAATTTTTACGTCGTCTTCGGTTATTAATTTTAAATTAAAAGTATCTGAAATACTACTGTTTAATTCCGGCTCATACTTTACTTTGTAACTTGATTTTTCAGTATATACAGTGGAAAAATATTCAAAAACCATTCACGATTGCACCTAAATTTTCAAGGTTTTGTTTTCATATATAAAACTTTGAGCTTCGTTATTGTTTTTTTTCTTATTAGACACGTATGTCCAGAAAGACATAGGATCTGACACAACTCCCTCCTCTACTTGACTGATGTATTTTTGGTAGGCCACGGCTGTATCTTTTTTTATTTTTTGTCTTAATTGCCGAAACTCTATTATGGTAAGCTGATGAATGTTTATATTTATGGTGAAAGTTTTTGAGTTCAATATCTTTAATGATATTCCGAGTAAACCATACTGGATAGTGATGATGGAATCTAGTGTTACGCAGAACACATTTTCTGAACACAGCATAAATAGTGTTATAAAAAGCATCGACTGCTTTATTTACATCGGTGAAATTATTAAGAAAAGCAAAATCCGTATTATTTAATAATCTGTACATTACAACAAAATCAGATTTCTTAAAATTAAATTGACTGATAGAATTGCACGTTAAATGTACATATTTGTTTATGTTTAATTTAATAAGTAATGGAGGATGGTACGGATCAGATAGGATAAGACTTTCGTCTGATAAAACTACATTGACAGTCATAGTTGACAACACTAAATCTAATGTTTTCATTGAGTTATTGGCTATATTATTGTATGAGACTAAACCACAAAGATCAATAAATTCTCCAATATTTTTGTAAACTGGCGGAGTATTTGTTTTAAAATTAAATTTTCTACCACTGACCAATGGCAAGTTAAAATCACCTAGTAGTAATAACTGGGCTTCATGTGACATATACAGATCGGTAAATATTCTAATATACTCTTGGTATATTTCAGTTTTGAACCTGGCGGAAAATAATTCACACTTATATAATAATTGGATCCTCCAATAGTAGTTTTGACTATAACTAGGTCCAAGTCAGTTTTAAAATTCAGCTGAACCGATAAATATTTTTGTTAATTGCTATAAGAACTCCGCCGCCCACCGTTTATTTTCAGTTTCTCTATCTTTTCTATATACATTGTACCTATTATCAAATATCTCCGAGTTATATATTCCGGCATGCAACCACGTTTCACTAAGACATATAATATCAAAGTTGTTATTCAAAACATTTAAAGATAAAAATTGTGTTTTGGTTCGTAGTCCCCTTACATTCTGATAATAAATTTCAATCTCTTTCATGCGTTACAACATTTTGAGATATTACTACTTTGAGTATAAAAATCTAACTGACCTGTTAATGTAGTGCGTAATACCAATACAAATATTTATGTACCTATGAATGAGATGCGTGTTTGCCAATAGTTGTGTTACTTGTAAGTGTATGTATGTGAAAATGTATTAGTATTTTGTGTCTGTTGTATGTTGTGTGTGTGAGCTTATTTGCGTGTTGATGTGTGTGCAAGAATGCATAGTTAGGCGTTTTTAAAGTGTAAGAATGAAAAACAAATATTTCGAAAAAGTAGAGATAATTCCTGAAAGAATTCCTAAAAATTAACCGTATCTCATTATAAGGCCATCCACAAAAATCCACAATAAATTACTAAAGGTATATGGTACTAGCGTTAAGGACAGTATAATTAATGTTACCAAGAGAGTGTCGTTAAAGAATATTACACCTGTGAGTTTTGTGTCGAAGCACTATTGCTGTGACTGCGAGTCCAGTAACCTTTTGATGACATCGCCTTTGTTTGATCTATCTGGGTATCCTGAACAGTTTCATTGCTCTGGGCTGCTAGTGGCTTCGGAACACCATCTTCGTCATTTAACTTAACATTCTCTATGTTCCTGACGACCATTTTCTTGTTATTGGGTAAAATACAGAAAATTTTCCCGTCTAAACTCCATACTTTTCTTTTACCAACTAAGGTTTGTAATTGTTTTAATAATAAGAACTTTTTTTTGGTAAGAGACTCAGTTATAAATTGTTTCGTATCTTTCAATTTGTGTTTTTGTGACAATATTATATTTATATAACGATATGAACAAAATTTTACTATTACTGGTCTATGTCGATTTTTTGACAATTTACCCAGCCTATGACATCTGTCGACCATAGTTTCTATATTAAAGTTTTCGATACCTGATGATCGTGTAAATATATTTACCAAAGTATGCTCTAGGTTTTCATTATCCTCTTCTCGTATTCCGTGAATAATTAGCGTGTTACGCCTCCCGTACTGTTCCAAATCGTCAATTTTGATATTCACATTTTCTATTAAATTTCTCAACGCTGCAATGCTATTAATAATAACCTCTTTAAATGCATAAAATTCGGCTTCTACACCTGTTACACATTCACGATCTGCAACATTTGTCGTATTCTTAAGTTTTGCTTCAAAATCTTCCATTTTTGCTTCGAATTGTTCTTGCAAAGAACTTAGAGACAAACTTATATTGCTTCTATCCATAATTATTTTAATTGATACAAACTAACAAATAAATATAACCTTTATATACTATGGATACACACGTGTAGTCTGAACGATAACGATAACACGACTTACGAGGAGAATTGTATTAGTTAAACTAGCTAATTTTTCTGAATTTTTACATAAATTTCACTTTAATTTAAGAAATTTTTAGTTGCACAGCAGTCCCAGTGTAACTTTTATTACCAACGCACTCAAACGAAAAATAATATACGCTTAATACCACTAATATTTGTAATTCTTGCGGAGTGACAAATATGTTGTCTACACGGTCATAATGTTGGCTGTGATGTTGTAATGCATCTATCATGTAGCGATAGAGGAGGCTTGGTTATAGCTAATGAAAAAGGAAAAAACCTTAAACGGTGTCGATTGTATTAATAAGGTAATTAAGAAAGAAAGAGATACAAATGTGAATAAAAGCGGTATTAAGGTCTTAGATAACAACACTGCTGTGAATAATAATGTTTATGAATTACACTAAAATATTGGATGACTTACTACCAAAGCAAACTACCCAAGCACTGATTATTAATGTACAAAGGCCATACAATAATTTATATAATACAGAGCAATTTATATAAACAATAGTTTATATTACATATGTACGACTAAAAGGCTTTAAATGAGAACAAATAGTATAATCAAAGTTTGCATCAGGACTAATATCAAAGCTTCAATTAGAACTGACCTCCAATATTCATGACGGCAATTTATATACTTTTCAATTGTACTAATTATTTCTAGAACATACAAGAAACTATGCGAATAACATCTTCGAGATTTCCTATTGTAGTTTCAATAACTTTTAAATGCAAAGCCCTTGTACCTGTTACACAAGTCCATCTGCAAGATGTGGGCCGAAGCGCCCTTTTGCGAACAAACCCTTCGTTTACGTTCTAATTGTTAGAAAAAGAAATAGGAATGACATCTAGTAGCACAGTAATTTGAAATACAAAAAAGGGTGACCTGTGGAAAAATGTCATTATAATTTTGAAGTTACAAAATTGCATTTGTAGTCAAAACCTATGCAAAATTTGATTAGTAGTACTAAGTTGTTTTCTGTTGTGAGTTACTTTAATTTATTGTTGTACCGTATAAGCGAAAGGGAGACCGTATTTGAAACCGAACTAAGCAATTCTTCCCCACTATTGAGATATCAAATAAAATAGTAAATCAGTAGTAGAGTTTATTTGTTGGCTTTGCTTGTGCGTTCTCAAAATTGTTTACAGATAAAAACTATTTGGAAAAGTTATTTTCACAATAATTATTCTGGTCCGAGGCAAACCAATCAGCACTACAATATTATATCCAAATCGTTCTCAAAAATATCTTGATAATCAGAATCGTTCATTATGCTGTGGTAATTAAATTTTTACAAAAAATGGAAGTGTATTTTGGAGAAATGGTTAAGTACACAATAGCTTAAACATAAAACAAACATTAACCATAAGAACACTAACAAAATCTATTTAAAACTATTAGCTGAAAGAAAGAAGTCTAAAATCAAATGTTAAATGACCTGAATTGTCAATCACACCTTTAGGTAATTGTAAAACTGGAACTATATCTTTGCATTAATTTAAAAAAAAACAAATTTAAAAGGTTTACACTATTACATGGTTGTGTTTTTTCAACTATATTACACACACACACACACGCATGAGCGCACGCGCACGAACGCACATGCACGCACTAGTTCATTACTAATAGACATTCTTAAACAAATATTAAAAAACAAAAAAATTCACAAATTACTTAACTAAATTTTTAACCTACTCAGACAGACGTAGGTGAGTTTTATCCGTAATGCAATGAAGAGAAAATGTTTATTTTATCTGTTAATTTTCTATGGTATAGTTTCAGCGGTTTTCATAAATACCTAAGGAGTTATTGTTGCCTGTAGATACCTCGGACACCACTAAAAGCCTTTATCTCCAGATGAATTCAAAAGAAACTAGCCGTTCTCAACATGCCCAAGTCCAACGTGAAGTTGTTAAATTAACGGAATCAACGGTTTCCTATAATTAAAAATAACCAACCTTGTCGGGTATTATCCGAACTTAAATACCTACTATCAGACTGTTCGATACCTTTCTTTCAAGTTACATCTTGTTTCGTTGAATGTTAATTATAAAGGTCTATAAAAAATTGCAACAACTCAGTACGAGGATGAGGAAGTAGAAAAGGTATACGAGGATATAAATAGTATAGTGAGAAAAGTAAAAGGAGATGAGAATTTAATAGTTATGGGCGATTTTAATGCGCCAGTGGGAGAAGGTAGTGAGGGAAAAATGGTAGGAAAATTTGGGTATGGCAGACGAAATGATAGAGGAGAAAGATTAGTTGAGTTTTGCCAGGAACATAGATTAGTAACTGTAAACACCCTATTCGAACAACATGTTAGGAGAAGATATACCTGGAAAGCGCCAGGTGATAGGGCTAGATACCAAATAGATTATATTTTAGTTAAACAAAGATTTAGAAACCAAGTTAAAAACTGTCGTAGTTATCCAGGGGCTGACATAGATAGCGATCATAACTTAGTTAAAATTAAGTGTAAACTAAAATTAAAAAAATTGAGAAAGGTTAAAAGAGAGGGATGGGATCTAGGTAAGCTTAATGATAGTAGGGTAAAAGAGGAATATAAACATGTATTAGATAATAAGAGCAAAGAGATAGCTGTAGGAGGGAACGTAGAAAATAGATGGAAAGAAATAAAACTGACTGTACATGATACAGCAACACAGACTATAGGTAAGAAAAAAATAGAAGCAAGAAAACCGTGGGTAACAAAGGAGATATTAGATTTAATAGAGAATAGAAGAAAGCTTAAACCTTTCAGAGAAGTGGATAGTGAAAGTAAACAAAAATATAATACAGTTAGAAATAAGATAGTACACGAGTGTAGAAAAGCTAGAAATAAATGGATGGAGGAGAGTTGTAAGGGAATACAAGATGATTTGAGAGTAGGTAAGACAGACAGGGCTTACAGGGCAGTTAAAAAGTTTTTGGGAAGATAGGAAAAATATAATGGTATTAGAGACGAGAATAATGAGCTTCTAATAAATAAAGTTGAGGTAGCAGATAGATGGAAAAGATATTTAGAAGATTTATATAAGGGAGACGATATGGATGAGTTAGAGAAGGACCAAGAAGAGGATGTAGAAATAGGGTTCTCAATATTAAGAGAGGAATTTGATAGAGCTGTTCGGAATCTTAAACTAAATAAAGCGCCAGGGATAGACGATATTCCCGCAGAATTAATAAAATATGCAAGTCAGAAAACTTTAGATAGATTATATGAACTAGTAAAAGTAATATATGACACAGGTGAGGTTCCAATAAATTTCGAAAAAAATATTATTATCCCAATCCGAAAAAAGTCAGGAACTGATAGGTGTGAGAATTTTAGAACGGTTAGTTTAACTTCTCATACTTCCAAAATTACTAACAATAATAATTAAAAATAGAGTAGAAGCTTTGACTGAGAATTATTTAGGCGAAGACCAATATGGTTTTCGTAAAGACAGAGGGACTAGAGAACCGATACTAATGATTAGGGTAATTATCGAAAAAGGTTACAAAAAATAAAAGACTCATTTCGCGTTTGTAGATTTAGAAAAAGCATTTGATAGGGTTAATTGGATTGTTATGTTCAGAGTTTTGCAAAAAATAGGAATCTCTCATAGGGATAGAAAAATTATTTACAGTCTATATAAAAACCAAAGCGTAGTAATTAGATTTGATGAAATAGAAAAGGAAGCTAAGAGTAGAAATGGTGTTAGACAGGGTTGTATACTGTCTCCCTTGATTTTTAATGTTTATATTGAGGAAGCTTTAAACTTAGCTAGAGAGAAAAAAGAGATAGGTAGTAGTGTACAGGGACAGAAAATAGACATGTTACGTTTTGCAGATGATATAGCCATTATAGCAGAGTCTAGAAAAGAGTTAGGAGAGTTTTTAAATATTTTAGATGAGATACTATGGAGTAACTATAGTATGAGAATTAACTCAGTAAAGACAAAGATAATGACAAGTGAGTCACAGCCTAGTTCTAAACCAAAATTAAAAATAGGTAATACCGAGTTAGAGGAGGTAGATGAATTTTGCTATTTAGGTAGTATAATCACAAAGGATGGACGTAGCAGAAGGGATATAGTAGCTAGAATAGCTCAAGCTAGAAAAATGTTTTTAAAAAAGAAAAACTTACTAATAGCTAATAGTATTAGTTTAGATAATAGAAAAGTTTCTTAAAGTCGTACGTATGGAGCGTTCTACTATACAGTAGTGAGACTTGGACAATTAAAGAACTAGATAAGAAAAAGATAGAAGCTTTTGAAACTTGGTGTTATAGGAGAATGTTAAAGATTAGTTGGACAGATAGAGTAACAAACGAGGAAGTTTATAGAAGGATAGGTGAGGATCCCTGTATGTGGAAACAATTGAAGGTCAGGAGAAATAGAATGATAGGGCACCAGTTAAGACATGAGGGACTATTTAGTAAAGACTTAGATTATAGACTACCAAATAAAAATAGAGTAGGAAGGCCTAGACAAAGCTATATTAGTCAAATTATTAGAGATTTAGGTTGTGAAGGGTATGCAGACCTTTTTAGACTAGCTCAGAATAGAAAAGAATTTAGAGCTGCGTCAAACCGACTTTAAGTAAGTTCGAAAACAAAAAAAAAATAAAAATCAGTTAACTAAATGTCACCAGGACATAACTCACAATTAGTTAGCGGTCTGGCATGTTGGTAGCGATTCGTTGCTTAAGCCATACCATAACATATAATTTAATAAACGTCACCATGACATAACTCACAATTAGGTAGCGGTCTGGCATGTTGGTAGCGTTTCGTTGCTTAAGCCTTACCATAACATACGATTTATTAAACGTCACCATGGCATAACTCACAATTAGGTAGCGGTCTGGCATGTTGGCAGTGATTCACTGCTTAAGCCTTGTCATAACATATAACTTAATAAACGTCTCCATGACATAGCTCACAATTAGTTAGTGGTCTGGTATGTTGGTAGCGAGTTGTTGCTTAAGCCGTACCATAACATATAATTTAATAAACGTCATCATGGCATAACTCACAATTAGTCAGCAGTCTGGCATGTTGGCAGCGATTCGTTGCTTAAGCCTTACCATAACATATAATTTAACACTTTTCCTTTTTGAAGCGGATAACCAGGTTATATTTCATTTCCTTATAAATGGTAATCATGTAAACATGTTAGAGTTCTTTAACAACCATCAGGCTGCTAATATCTATGTAGAGCCAGCTGGATAGGAAAAAGATAGAAGGATATAGGAAGACCTAGACCAAACTATATTAGTCAAATTATTAGAAATTTAGGTTGTGAAGGGTATGTAGAACTTTTTAGATTAGCACAGAATAGAAAAGAAGTTAGAGCTGCGTCAAACCGACCTTAAGTAAGGTCGAAAACAAAATGATGAATGATAAAAAATTGATCTTGACTCTATAAAATAATTCCACATCTCTTCGAAAACTTTGGACAAATGAATTAAAACTGCAAATTGAAGTTACGTTTGTGTCGTTTTTTAATATATCGAATATATGTGAAGCCAGAGAAAGGCGTTTTTTATATTCTGTATCAGCACAAATCTGCCTACGAACGTCCTCATTCTCTGATAATATGCATTATTAATAAAAAAAAAATGAACCATGACACTGTAGTGATCCGTAGGGTTTCTAAGTCGATTTCTCATTGATTGATAACTATTACAAATATTATAGTGTACATTTCCATATTCGAAGGTATTTGTTATAGTAGTTCAGTAACCACTTGCAGACTTCTGAACGCATTCAGTGACGTCAGAATTTACAGTCTAAAGGGGCGCATGGGTAGTGACGATTCATAGATAAATATTGTGTGTTCTCTATGTGACGATCGATCGAGTCGACAGGGTTAAACAACTTTGTTTTTAGTTTTCAAGAAGGATGGTTGAAACATTTCACTTGGCGGTTTTTTATTAAAGGTAATGTTTTTAAGTTTATAATGTGGTGGTTATTTAAGATAATCTGATTAAATCTTGTAATTCCAGCCTTGTTTTGAGTGTGATGTTGGTATTTATTGTAAAACCGTTAGTTCTTTAATCATTGAAGGAAATATGTAAGTGCTACCTGTTGCTTTTGGCTTAGAATTTGATGCCGGTTGTTTTATGTATAAAGATGTGTTGTTTGGTTTAACAACCGAAAACCAATATTTATTTATTTAAATTGATTATTTAACATCTAAATTAGAGTAAAACCAATATTTATTTATTTGAAATAATGTTAATTTTGTATTTAATCAGAGTTGGAACTACAATTGCGCTGCACTTATTGCAGAATCAAACAATGAAAAGCACTGACATCATATTAAATCAAATTATTGGGCAAGCTTGAACATGAACAGTATAATATTTCTATGTTATATTTTGTTTTGGTTTTAAGACAAAAATTGAATTGACCACAACGTTGCTGTGTATATTTTTTGTTTGTAATTTGTAATGCCACGATGTGTTCAATTTTTAAAAGTACGTTTTAACCGATGCAATCATAATGAATAATTTTTACCATTTGCTCACTAGAGTTAATATATTTAACTAACATGCACTTATATAAAGATTTAGCGCCTGAATCTGGTGTTTTATGCTGTAGAATTTTGGATATGTAGTTGCTGCCAACATATTTTGTATTTGTTTGATATTGGTGATTCATTTGACATTTTATTTATGTGTAATTGTTTTATTTCAGCATATTAATCACATTTACAACTGCACTGCTCACATCTGGGTTTAACTTAATGATATGTTTGTTGTTTTGTTTATTCTATTATCTAGCCCATGTTTCTATATAAGTAACTAGTATTTAACGTTTGTGATAATTGTTGTGATGTAATTAAAATTAACCTCTGGTATGACCGACCATCTTCGTGTCTTTCGCGTTTGCATTTATGACTATGTTGGAGATAGTCTATTCAATAATAAGCGCCTTTTTAACCATGCGCAATCATACCATAAGTTTATTTCAGAGCTTAATGTCGTCTTGTCAATGTACTTGTAGTTGTACCCTTTTGCAAATAATAGGAAGTCGGCTAGCCTTTGTGAAATATTTTGTAACACGGGCTGGAAACTGTTAATGCATGTAGGTGGGCGTGTGTGATCAAGCCTTGTTGAATATTACTAACATTTTATATCCGTGCGGGGAGAAACATTGGTAGTCAAGGCAGATTTTACCTTCTTGGTGTTCTCCATCTTTCAACTTCAGCTGGGTAGTATTGGTTATCCGACCTCAGTACCTGTCAGAAAAGACTAGCTGACCTACACTAACGTTTCTTCAGTTGTCATGTGTGGTATGTCTGGGTAACAGTTGACATCCCGTCAATTTCAGAGTTGGTGATCTGGGTACTTGTACGTTACCCGTCCTTGTCGAGATGTGCCAAATGCAGTTGGAAGTGTGAGGGCAGTTCGGGGTTTTTTCTGCCGTGCTCTTTCCCCAATCGCCCAGGTTGAGTACGGCACTGTTGCTTTAAATGTGATTTTTTATGCTTTCATGAGAATGACTTATTTAGTGGTTATTGTTTTGATTAAAGTAAGGTTAGGTAAATGCTATAGTTGTATTTCAACTCTTCCCGCCTTAACGCCATCTTCTCAGTGTGAATTTGGGTCACATTATAACAAAACAACGTAGGTGTCGTCGAGCCACTTCCACTAGATGTTAGATCATGGAGCTCGGTATCGGTCGATTATACTACAACCGTTGATCGAGGTATTGGGAAGATACTCAACTATATGGACGAAAACGTATCACACGGTATTGTATATATTTAAGTAAGTTTGGTCTCGAATTTAGCGACAATATACGGAGTTCAGCTAAAACTAATAATGGAAAAATGTAATTGAATCTATGCGGTATATTTCCGTGCTAAGTTTAGTTCAATTTGGGACATCAACAGATGACGCTTCAATAAATGTCATGGACGTAATATCGGTAATATCACACAATCTAAAGAATGTAAATAAATATTGATAATTTATAATGCTGTGGGCAAAATTTTGATAACGGACTGAAAAGCAACTTCGAAGCAAAAATAGTCCCAGTGTTGAGTTTTGCCGGTAAACAAGCATATATTTATGTTTATTCATTGTGGCGAACTCAAGTCACTGAACTTAAAAGCAGTTCCATTATCAGTGTCTGCTTTAAAGGGGCGCAGCTGCTAGGGACAGATGCTGTTTCACTCATATACACGGGCGCTTATGACTGAATGATGACAGACACAGATAAAGTAGATGTATAGGTATATGATCGTCGTATAATCCTTTCAAACGGTCCCATTTTAAATGAATTTATTGTAAAATGTATACTTATAAAAAGCTTATTGTAGGAAAAATAGTATCAAGATATACAGTTTGAATACTTATATTGTCAAATGATTCTAGATATATTGAATGAATTCTTTTGTAAATAAATAATGTTGTTACAAATGGAAATAAATCTATTTTGTATTTAAGGCTGGCGTTTTATTACGAAACTTTAATACATTTTAGGCAGTTTTTGTGACATTTTCCTGAAAATATGCAAACACCTACTAGGAACTAATTAAGAAAGGTTTAAAAAAGGTGTTGAAGAATTCTCACCATAATCTATGTAGCACATTTATTTAAAACGGTTTTGGAAGTTGGGTAAAAAATGATCTCATGACCTCGCGCGCTTTGAAATTGCACAAAAAATGAGGCCATATCTACTGTAGCTAGAGTATTAGTACCTTCTTAATACTATTATCATTACACGAAGTGTATATTAGTGGAGATACATTTAGAAATTTACAAGTGGAGATTCATTAAAAACGTACATTTTGAGCATTTCAAGGTGAATTACCATGAAAATATTCACCACCTTTTTTAAACCTTTCTATATTTGTTCCATACCAACTATTTTTTTCGAGGGGATAATACAAAAAAAATTGTCTAAAATGTATCAGCTTCGTAATACAATGTCAGCCTTAAGGAATATTTTCTAATAATACACTAACACTCTATAGATACATCTAAAACTAAATTTTTTCTCCAACCTCATTAAAAGACCTCATTTATAATACTATTTCTGACAAAGTTGAGGTTTTTGTTATGGATGTATAATATAGGTACGTGTTGCTAAGCAACTCATTAAATTCTAGGAATAAAAATACTTTTAGCTCCTGGGATTACAAGTGTTACCAATTAATATTTTCAATATTTATTAATTTTGAATGATAGATTTTTTAGTTGGCTTTGTTTGACGAGCAAAATTACATAGACTCAGCTACGATGCGTTTCGCCTCACCAACGCAAGATTTATATATCAAACAAAGAATTACTTTTAATCCGAATATCACAATATACTATTTTGTGCAACCGCAGAAGTATAAACATTTTGTGTTCTCTCCACAGTACGCGAAATACAATTTCGCGGCTGTTACCCCTAGTAATGAGCACCATACTAAATGTCATTTTTATAGATAATTGACGTTGGTCACTTCACACTTATACATTTCTAAAATATGTCAACAAAGTGTAATTGCTTTTTATTAAGAACAAAAAATTAAGTAATAATTATTTTCAAATTCTCGAGTGCAAGAAATTGAACCACTGTTATTGCCGGACATTTTCACAAATTTTTAAAAATTATCAAATAGTTTTAATATATTATTTACATAGCAATGTTGTGATTTAAAGCCACTACAAATATGAACGGTATATTTATTATAACATCTAAATTCCAACCATACTTTTATCAGGTAGAGAAAAAATTTTGTAACATCAATACATATGGTTGCAGATCAAACAGTGTGTATAACTTGGCCGTGCAATTTTTTAGCGAGCTCAAAATTATTTTGTCTCGGCGATAAACTTTTTTTCAGTACACTAAAAGGCAATTTCTTGGCTTTGGTATGCAAATAACTATTAAAATTTTTTTGTGATGCCTACACACTATACTAATTTCTTTTGGAAGGCAAACAATACATACTATTATACAGCTTTTAATCCTAATAATACAATACCATTATGTAACTTATAACTTATTCTGTAGTGCAATAGTAAAACCTAGTAAGTCATTTTTTAGCCAATATGAGGTTTTTACACAATCTGAATGGACTAATAGATAACATACAAGTGTTGGAAAATTTTGTAGTCGAGCAGGGCCTGTCAGATCTTAGAGCCTGTTTCTTGAATTGTTATTCAAACTTTACTTTAAATGTAAGTTACATAATATTCAAAACGAGCATACTTGCAACCCTGATACCCCATACAAAAATGTGATTACTGCTTTATTATTGCTATCTAATGCAGTACTTCAAACAATGTATTATTTGACCTCCTAAAAAGTTTGTAGTTGTGGTTTTACTAGGTTCTACCCTTGCAACGAAAGTTACCTTAGTACCTAATAACTAAACAGTCTAGGTGGCCAATTCTTCATCAGTAATATTATCCATGTCATACACATCCATAATGCTTAAAACTTTTCTTACCATATATAAAAAAGCAATATTTAGTGTAGGGCTATGCGGTTTAAACGTTAAACATTTAGTTTCTATTACACGTTTATAGTTTGTCTAAACAAAAAGAATTAAAAATCGAAAAGTCCGGCCAGGTATCCTGCTGATCGTAAAATGTGTGCAGGGAAACAACTCAATGCATGAAATGCAGAGTGCTTTTCATTTAATAATAAAACAACAACAAAGACTGTTTAAATTCATGATTTAAGCATATAAAAAATTTAGTAAAAGTTATATTTTTGTGTTTCGAATTTTTAACAGACCACTGCTCAGTTCATACCTATATCTTATTGCGTATAAACGTGTTTATTATTTATGGTTAAACGATTAACAAAATAGTTTAAAAAGCACAGCCCTATTGTATTTGTAGTGGAATCAAAAACTAATACAACATCTTTAAAATACCTAAATCATTATTATCAACGTTTACTTTTAAGTATTTAAATACTTCTGATAAAAACCTGCTTCACAATCAAAAGAACTTACCACTTACTTAAAGTGGCAATATGAGCTACATTTAATTCGTTGTAAGAGATTACTCCAGATAATCCTCCTCTTTGAAATGTTCACTACAAAATATACTAGCAAAATATGACAACATTTTTCTGTGCAATGTATGTAGCCACAGCGTTAATTTAAGTTCGTTTAATTGTTTGTATTTATTTCAATGGGCGAAATGTACTAATCCTATTTGATTAAGGATAAAAGTTCATTACTTGGATAATATCATAATCTTTCTATGAGGTTTTGTAGCACTTGAATAATTTTTATTATTTGAAGACATTAGCCACTTTAAACCTCTATATAATTTAATTTTATTAACTGCTCTAAAACAAGTAATCTGTGTTCCTTGCATTGGTTCAACCAGTCGGGGAAGTCTATTTGTAATTTTGTTAATATACTATTTTTAATTTTTTTATGAACTGCATTTTCAGTCTTATAAAGAGTAAAATAGGTATTAAATGACTTCAACAAAAATGTAAGCACCTCACACAGTTCATTTGATGGTCGCTTTAAGTGATTGATTAGTATTCCCTTTGCCCCATAATCTCTATTTAAAAGGACTAGTTCATTAAAATCTATCACACTGTTAGAATCTTTCATTAATGTTTTTTTACAAATGTCGCACTTTACTTTTTTAAACAAATAGTGACACAAATAACCAGCGATAAACACATTGGTGCAAGTTTCTAAAGTGGTTTCACTGTTTATATAGGTTGCTAAGTGTCCTTGCTGTACACTGGGAGGTTGTTCAATAACTGTGGTCAAAGCAAGTTCTGCATGAGAGATGGAGGCTATGCTTATTTCTATTTCTTTGTCTTTTATGTTGTGAACAAGTAACTCATCACTATCAATTTCACAGTTGCTCCAGTTAACTGGCATTTGCAGTCTGATTTGCATATTATGTTGAAGTGCAGTACGAAAGTCTTTTACACTTGGCTGCGGATTGTAACCTCCGCGTGTTCTGATAACTGAAAAGGCATTCTCAACAGGGTCTTGATTGATTCGAGATGTTATAAAATATTTTGCATCCTTCCTGTTGTAGTTTTCCCCACAACAATAAAACAGCCTTAATGGTCCACTGAAAACCTTCAATGCAATATATTTTGTGATACTCCTTTCCGTTTTTAAATTTTTTTATAGTTTTGTAGTATTCTAAGGCGTCCTTTAATGTGTCACAAGGCTGAGGTTTATAAATTGAAAGAGCACATCTGAATGGATTGGAATTGTTTACTGTTGTGCTGTTTAAACAATCGAATATATTATTTATAGCTTTAAAAAACAGCATAGTATTAAATGCAGTATCATCTTCAACTGCAGGGTAGAAACACATGCAACAATTGCAGCTGCTACAGAGTTACTAAATACTTGTGCAGCATATTTTACTCGCATTCGTTGAAATGTTGTTGAATTTACATGCACATCTGTAATTTTAACCACTGCTCTTGAAATGTTACTATGCTTATCTAGTTCATATTTTTGTTTAAAATCTGTCCACCGCAATTTTTGATTATCTACATAAACATCCAATTCAGCATTCATAATATTGTTTCGTAAACATTTCAATAAATGGGGAGGATCCCAAATTATATAAATGACCTTACTATCTACAATAATTTTTGGATCGGTCTTCGTAGCACTTAGTTTCTTGATTGCAAGTCTGTTGTTTGAACCTAGATCAGACACTATAACACGTGGTAAAAGAGCTATTCTAAACCATTTTCTAACAACTTCCAATATTAATATCAAGAGATCATTACTGTGTATTGGTCCATTATAAACAAAATAGCAGAATGGCATTTTCCAACTAAACAGAAGCCCTCTCAGATAAAACAATAGCCTATGATCTGTAAATTCTGACGTCCGACCCAAAGTTCCCAAGTCCTCAAATCCCTCAATTATATCTTGATATTTATTATAAGCAAGATCTTTCTTGAGTTTTATTTCATCACAAAGCACTACATATTGCTTCTCTTGTTCAGCCACGGTCTTTACTTTTAATTGCAATTTTCGACTGAGTACGGTATTCACTCCAGATTTCAAATTAAATATTTTTAACCATGATTGAATGGTTGATACACTACACTAGGTAATACAAATTGCAAACTGCTACGCATGAATTTATAAAGTCCTGGTGATTTATAATACAAAGAGAGCCAATTGGCTTTCTGCAATTGTCCATTTAGCTCTGTTTTTGTGAAAACATTGAAGACTGTGATTTCTTTGCCATTTGTTTTCCTAGAATATTTGTTATAGATAAACTCAAACATTTTTTCTTTAACCTGGAATTTCTTGCTTGTTGTCTTTTCACTGTTCTTCGTAATTGGGTAATTTTTACTCTCAGTTTGTTTTTCCTTGGGGTAGAGCCAGGTGATCTTGGCATGGTCAATAAACTAGTAGATTCATTAATAGAAATACTCCCTGTATGTTTGTTGTGGTTTGTTTAGTATTCTTCTTAATCTTCTTTGGGGATTAAACCACTCATAGTTTTTAAAATTATCTTTATTAACGTTTCGATCCATAACCTAGGATCGTTTTCAAAATAATAAAACTTCAAGTTTGACATTTATGACATAAATTGAAGGTGACTTTGATTTATTGATGTTTGAAATATTTGGTTTGAGTACACTAAGCAAAATTTTAAAGTTTAAATGAATAATTGCCTTCAATTTGTGTTACGGCCTGGGACCGACTTTTTAGGTAGCCAATACGCTTAACGTGAAATCAGCTGATTAATTTTTATTGTAAAATTCAATAACTTGGGAATTGGAAAACATTTTTTAACATGTTTCTATTTAAAAATTTTTGCTTAGTGTACTCAAACCAAATATTTCAAACATCAATAAATCAAAGTCAACTTCAATTTATGTCATAAATGTCAAACTTGAAGTTTTTATTATTTTGAAAACGATCCTAGGTTATGGATCAAAACGTTAATAAAGATAATTTTAAAAACTATGAGTGGTTTAATCCCCAAAGAAGATTAAGAAGAATCATTAATAGAAGCCACCTCCGAAACAACACTCTCCGTGTATTTGTTTGCAGTTGTTAAAGAGCAGCTAATATTTGATTTATCTATATATTGTAGGAATTCAATGGAGTCAAAAGAATCACTATCACTCTTTCTATAAGCGCTGTAGGTACGTACATTTGCAGTTTTCAATACAGTCAATTCTGTTGACAGTTGCTGATTAACGTTGACATTCTGTATCGAGGTAATACTTGAATCTAAAACAAGAAAAACATATTAACCATAATACTCCCCGACATAAACTTAGTGCAAGAATATTAGTTAAGGAAGTTTTTATTAACCATGGTATACGGAGTGGCTACTTTTTAAATAGGGACTTTTCAATAAACAACGGTACATAAATGTTCGAGTAGAACAAAGAGACACAGTCTTGACAGCAATTTCCTTTAATAATTGACAAATAAGGGATGTGCTTCAAGATACAAATTTTAAAAATTAACAATTTTAAATAACTTTTCAGGATTACATTTAGTGAACCTATTTGAATAATATAATTATATAACTAATACTCTAATAGGAAAAACCCATTTAAATTACTTTTTAGCTACGCTAAATTTACAATCTTTAAGTTTGGCAGTTTCAAATTATTTTTCTGTTTTCTCGGGTAACGCGTTTGTAATAACTGTAGCAGCAATAAATTTAAAATCTGACTTTTTTTTCTCCAGGACCACTATCAACTTAATTTTTTTTTAATGTAGCCCTAGATCTTTTACTTAATATTTTACAATCACTTTGAATACAAGATTCACTATAATGTATAGCACTTGATGTTTCTACATTTCGTTATTTGATTATTGTTAAAAACTGATCAATAAATTTGTATCACATGGTTGGGGTGGAAACTTGTAGGGAAAAATAAATTAACACATACTTTAGTAGTACATATATTGTGTATCACTTCTGATTTCCTCTACCACACGCATTTGGTCTATATGGCGTTTCCATGTTCGGCCATCGTCTAACACCACTGAATAGAGCAAGATTCATCTCTATTTTTAACAGAACCCCATTGCCATTTGGTATTTGGATTTGAATAATTTCTGACGGCAACCTTATCACCCTATTGATATTGCTTACAAGCTTCAAATGATGTAGTTATTCTTTTTGATGTGGCAGGTTTCATTAAGTCAAACCTAGTTTTAACCAAATAGTTGAAAACTAAATCTGCTGGAGATTTATTAGTAATCCAATACAGACATGTAAGTTTGTTTTTAAGTGTTTGTACAAAATGCTTTGCCAAACTGTATGTGGTGGATATTAAATAACAGGTAATTTGTGTATCAAAACAATTGGTCTGAATTAATGGTGTTATTCTGACAAGTGTTGTCTGAACAGAAAATTTCACATATGGTGATGTCATTTAATCATCTTTAAAATATGCAACTTTTTTCTCAAGTAACCGACTTTGCAACTTCCATCGTTTCTGAGAGCAATATTGTCACTATTAAAAAGTTCAGATGAAGTTCACATCGATATAATTTAAACAAGGCATTTTAAAGTATTGCAAAAATCATATCAGTCTCGACTTAAATCAAGGTAATTAAGATTAAAAAGTTAAAAGGTAATTAAAGTATGCCCTTTAAGAACCTGTTGGGAACCCCTGACTACATAACACAAAAATTTCAAACAGAAACTTGCCTTTTTCTTCAAATATTAAAGGCACTGCATTACGATGCAATCCCCTTTTAGGTAGTGAGGGAACACTAAAAGAACTCGAATCGAAGTGTTTTTACATATGCATTTTCCTTTTAATTCCACCTTTAACAGGGCTGAATTACCGCAGTTATATAACCATTGTTTACAACGATTTTTATAGTTAACTGGAAATGTATAAAAAGCTAATGCACTACCCCTTCGGGAGGTTCCACAGCCTTTGTATACACAACAATGACAGGCAGTTGTACTCATTCTTAAACTACTTAACTTCAAAACACCATGTAATACATAAAGGGATTCAACCTAAAAGTAGCATTTATATTATTCTTATATATTTTAGTACCGTTTATTGAAGTATACCCCAATCAACGTTAGTACTTTCAAACAACCTGGTACAACTTTGCAATTGATCAACAGGTAATATGAATTGTTTACTAGAATGTTTGAATAATGTGTATCTAACCGTTGATTGACCTTCAACATCTAAGTCAATAGTCAATACATACCTTTAATGGTGTATCACCATATAAAATCTGGAATTTTTATATTGCCACCAGTTTTAATTCTATAAATAAATTAAAATAAACTACAATGTCTTTTAAAACTTTTACAAACTAAAATTTAGATATGCCGGCACAGATATTATAAACACAAACTGATTATAAACAAATATTCAGATTAAAAAAGTTCTAAAAAATTGATATTTAGCCAGACTGCAAACCAAGCCACTCAATGCAGCAAGCACTTGATTTTTATAAAAGTAGCTTCTGAGCTATAGATGGCACGAGCGTCTTTTAACCACTTTTGGCTATATTTAGTTGATGTGAGAATTCAGAGATGGCTCGACGTGAAGCCATCTATGAATTCTAACATTTAGCAGCATAGATAAGACCACACAATAGATGGGTAACATTTATGGCCGCGATTTTAGCATTGATTTAGTTGATACTACGCCCGCGAGATGGTACGTGTAATTTGTAATGCAGGAAACTGTCGGACGTTAGATGACATTTCTAACATAAAACTTTTGTCAATGGTGACATTTGTAGGTATTGTATAATTATTGTTATTTGTTAAACTTTCATTCGGAATATTTAGTGTTTTTATTTGCAGATTAATTTATTGTGTTGCGCGTTTATTGACTTAATTTTTGTATTTAAAAAGGATAACTTTCAGTGCAGGTTAGATTAATCTATAGGAACAATGGTTTTTTTGTGCTATGTGCCTTTGTGTTGTAAGAAAAACTCTGAAACAAAAATGCACCGGTTTCCTACTGATGACATTGTAAGTTTTGTGAAATAATTAAATATGATTGTAAAATTCGTATACAACTTCTGTGTATTGCGAGATATTGTACTGATTGTTACTGAATAAAATTAAGTAATAAAGACTTGAAATGTTGTTATAAAATTACAGACACCCTTTTAAATTAAAATTTCAGTTTAACAGAACGAATTTATAGCTTTTATTATATATGATCTGTATTTATATAATTTTACCCAAAATATTGAAGTCTGACCATTATTCATGTTCATAGTTTCTTTTTCTTGAGAAAATAGTATTTATCGAACGTTTTCATTTCTGAAAACGTCTGATAAATGATATTTTTCTTGCACGTGGTTCTTTGGTTCAAGAAAAAGGATATAATAATAGAAACTGCATAATTTAAATATTACCGCCATAATAGTTGTTTAGACTACGCCCGCTAGAGGTCGCGAAGAACTTAGAAGAAGTTAGTATTAGGCCGTTGCCCATCTATTGTGGGTGGGTGTTTATCTATGATTTAGCAGCTACGATTTATTTGGCAGTGGGTCAATATCTTCCCAATACCTCAATCAACGCTACAACCCTAATAATTTTATACAAAGTAACCTGATGGATTTGACAACCTTTAAGAATGAATAACATAAGATACAAAAATAATTCTTCCTTAAATCAAGAACGCAAATTTTTTACTGGAAATAACTAGGGCTGGGCGATACGGGATTTTGCGTATCGAATATCGATACATATTCTATATCGATATGTATCGATATATCGATTATCGATATATATCGATACGTATCGATACGTATCGATGCGTATCGATACGTATCGATGCGTATCGGTGCGTATCGATACGTATCGATACGCATCTATACGTATCGATATATATATATATATATATATAGCGATTCGTATTGGAACGTTTAGATGTGTAGATTAAGTAAACATATCGAGGCTTAGCGATACGTATTGGTACGAATAGATACGCATCGATAATTTATCTACTCTTTCTTTGAGAATAAAATCACAAGATCGTTTTAAAATAATGTATTTACTAATAATTCGATCTTTCACTTAAGATTGTTTGTTATCAAAATAATTAAAGTTTCAAGTTCAATTTTGTGACATAAGTATATATATATATATATGTATCAATATTCGATACGCAAAATCGTATCGTCCACCCCTATATATATATATATATATATATATATATATATATATATATATATATATATATAGGGTGGGCGATACGATTTTGCGAATCGAATATCGATACGTATCGATGCGTATCGATATGTATCGATGCGTATCGATATATATCGAGTATCGATATATCGATATTTATTTTTTGCTGTATCGGGGGGGTCGATACGGGGGTCGTATCGATATATCGATACACCGACCCAGCCCTAGAAATAACCTACCCTCGTTGGTGGGATTTATAAATATTGAAACTATTGAATTGAAATATGATTATAAACATTTCAAAAAAACGTCACGTCCCCTCTAATTAATAAGTTTTCCAAAAATTTCGAGTGAATTAAAACCAAATTGACACAGATAGCGAAAAGCGGACACTAAGACATCAACCTAAAGTATGAAATAAATCGAAAGATTGTGTGTAAGTAAATAAATATGCGTGTTGTTGTGTAAGTATGTCTATGTTAAACTTAACATAAGTAAAACGTTCAATGCCATGGAAGGTGAGAGGCCTTGAAGCGTACTTCGCTCTACTTTTAAAAGGACACCTACGGTGAGTCTAATACTGCGGGCAGTTCTGCGGCCACGCTTCAGGGTAGTCTTCTAAAATATTGGGAATCGGTATCACTTGACCTTGATTAGAAAGCACTTTCAAATGAAGAGAAGAAAATATTCATAAAAATCTGTATGAAATTAGGACAAAAAGTACACAAAATTTATATAAATTCAATCAAACGTTTATTATAAAAGGTTACACTAATAAACAGGATTCAATTTCAAATCTTTGCCGTTCCAACGACCCCTATTTGTTCCCATTTCATCTGTACGTTAATAATTATTATAAAAAATTTTATATTTAATAAAAAATAACCCTCCAAATTTTGGCGCTAACCTAGAATTGAAATATTTCGCTGCGTCTGACAAAACAAGCTCTTACGCCGAACTGAAATTGTATCTCTCCGCTACGTAAGTCATGATTACTTTTTAGTTTTGTTTTCTGGTAAACATGGTCTAATGTCTTACCTATATCTTTATAAACTTTATCATATTCACGCACTCTGCCTTTTAAACTATTTCTACTTTCAAAAAATAAGTTTTCTAAATTTTCAGAATTCTCCGCCTTCCCAAAAGAAGAACCGACAATGACCATTTCCCTTCCAAAGTCAGCACAATTTTTCATGTGAAAGTACATCATGCTCAGACGATGAGGACATCGGCTTCAATAGGGTATATTGTTAATCAAAAGAAATGAATAATATAACGGTAATAATTTTTTATGTAAAATAGCCATCGTGAATTTGACTATCTTGGAGTATGAATAATATAAGATACAAAAATAATTCTCCCTTAGATCAAGAATGCAAGTAACTTAAAATTGTATTTCTCATGGAAATAACCTAACCCTATTGGTGGGATTTTCTAATACAAAAACTATTAAAATGAAGTATGATTATAAAAATTTCAAAACATGTTTTATATAAGACTTACAGTAAGATGTTGCTGCATTTCCATATTATTTATGGGGTAAAAATATCTACACCGAAGATAAACAATTCAATAAATAACACTAAATATTAATGTTAGGTTAGCAGACATATTTCGGGAGAAAAATTCGCACACTAACGAGTGAGATTATGTGCGTATGATGACGGAATTAAACGTAGTGTATACGTTTGACATTTAGACATACGTTAGAAAGTTGTGGGCTTAAATAAGAAACACTTAAATCATACTTAAACACCAGTGAAAACCAAACAACATTTAAAGCAATGCATGAAAATAAGTTCTTCTTAAATAGTGCGGTGGAAAGAGGCATAAATTTACATATTTTTATTTACATTTAAAACGTGCGCTTTTTGTTAGTTTTGCTGTCATAATTACAGCAAAGGGACTGTCACCATAAGTGGCAGTATTCAAACAGTATCAATTGTTCTAGTTAAAACATTTGTAAAAAAAACCCTCCAAAACCCATTATTGCTTTTGTGTTTTTATATCCCTATATTGGATTTGCGCCTATCTAGGCGTCTAATTGTGAGGTCTAGGAAATGACACCGCAGCCGAACTTTATTCAAGAGAATTACAAATCCTGTACTATTCAATGTCTAAATTGATAAATTGTATATAACCTCATAGAGTGACCTATACATAACCTTTAAAATTATTTGTTTACTGTAATGTTTTTAAAGGTTTATTGAAATTCATAACAGATTTAACATGCTTTCAGTATGAATAATATTACTAAAAATTTCTTTTATGGAAGAAATCTAAATCTTGTAGTGAGTTACGGTTTACTTTGCGAACTTGCAGATTTTATGTAACATTTTAATTGTGCTGCATAGAACCCTATTAGTTTCAACTATTAATATGAACCAAGAAACAGCAAAACGTTTGTTAGTCGAAGGAGCAACATTAGTTATGCTAGACGTTCCCCAAGGAACTGAATTTGGAATAGACATGAAAAGTTGGTCTACAGGTGAAAAGTTCAGAGGGGTTAAAATGATACCACCTGGTGTACACTTCATTCATTATAGTGCAATTGATGAATATGGTCAGATAGCTCCCAAAGTGGGATTTTTCTACAACTTTAAAAAATCTGAATTTGTACTTAAGAAGTGGGATAGTGAAGAACAGGATTTCTATAAAAATACTATGAACGAAAGTGAAATTGTTCAATTAAAAGATAATATCACTGTTTTGGACAAATTTCTAGGGCCATATCCATATGATATTTTATCTAGATGGCTTTTGTTGACTTCACAAATTACAGGTGTGTGAAAATGATTTAAAAAACATTTAACACTTTTGTTTTTATAGAAAATTTATTACAAAAGTTACTCCCTGAATCTGGTCAGGTACGTTCTGCATTAGATTTGATGTCTTATACTGATGCACAACGTCCTCGTAAAGATAAATCAGATGCAAATAATTCACTTGCTGAAACAAGTTCTCGTGCTGGTGCTTGGGAAGATAAGACAGATTCATTGCTACCTGATTTAAAACCATTACCTGGCACAGAATTGCGACTGACATCATTTCCTAAACATAATTATCCTCCTGGTTCTACACCTACTGAAATCACGAAGCATTCTTTGGACTTGACATATGTTTTGGAAACCATAATAAATCAGCATTCAAAGTAATTAAAAATAGTTTTAGAAACAATGCTTATTTTCAATTTACTACAGTACAGTATTAGGTACTTTTTATGGATACACACGTAACGGTTTCACTGGCTGAAATAGTCAATTAAATTATAAATAAAACTTTATTTACAATGTTAACTACATACGATTAAAACTTTGTACAATTTTAACAGTTTGAGGTACTTGATGATGTCTTGACATGGATCTTTTGTGTATACTCGAGTTTTATTTCAGCATAAGGTAATTGATTTGTTACGAAATATATGTGATATAGTGCAGTTAAAAAGCTGGAATCGCAACTTTTTTTTATTGACGACAGTATTAGAGGAACATCAGTTTGTGTCCTTCGATATAAACTTTTGCAGCGACAGCAGTCGATCTTTACACTATATTTGATGTTCCAATGCTCTGCCAGTAGGTACTACATTGGTCAAGAAGTGGATTTTTCTTACCTGAAAATTTTGGATTTTGCTGAATCCTTGGTGTTCAACCCAAGGTAGGCATCTTTAACATGCATGATAATGCACACACGACCTCCATTTTACATCGCATCTGAATGAGGGCGTATTTTTATGAAAAATGTTCACCTTACATTTTTCAAGCATACCATGTTGGAATTCGAATCTGGAACCTTGGGCATAGTAGTCACACACACACTATTACGATACGAAACCGTCAGTCGATCTCTACAGCGTCTATTTTGCAAGGTATGTAGTAACATATGCTGCGTGATGCATGTATCTGTGCCGATCAATAAGGCAGCATGTGGTTTGTGCATGCACCTTATTGTATCTACTCACTAGATTTGCAACTTTACACAAGTAGTGGGATTATTGGGCCGAAAACTCAACCATCAATTAAACTTCGATGTTTTGGCCAAGGCATCCCTACTTAAACTTTAATATATATATATATATATATATATATATATATATATATATAAGATTAGATTTTGGGTTTACTTCGTCCAAATGTCATAAATTATTCAAAAGGCCAAAGTCATTTATTAATAACTGACGTTTCGGAAAATATGTTTTCTTACAGTTTAATAAATAACTAAGTGTAAGGAAACATATTTTCCGAAACGTCAGTTATTAATAAATGACTTTGGCATTTTGAATAATTTATGACATTTGGACTAAGTAAATCCAAAATCTAATCTTAATTGTATATATATATATATATATATATATATATATATATATATATATATATGAGATGTATCTGTAAACAAACTCTTATGAAAATAATAAGTGCTTATTGACGATTACTAATCGGACTAATAGTTGTATAGCCATTAACAAAACAATAGCTTTATTACTTCATAGTTTTGTATTTGTATTCGTCAATAAGCTCGTATTATTTTCATAAGAGTTTGTTTACAGATACATCTTATTTTATATATTGTTCTACACAATTTCTTATTGCGGACTGCAAATAAATTGTCTTTTATATGTGTATATATATTTACTCTTATAATTGCTGGAATTATTTGATTTTCTTCAAGTTAAAGTTATTTATATCTATCCTATGACCTCTATGACTTAATCTGCCGTTAAAATACCCTATTATCATAGCAATATATATATATATATATATATATATATATATATATATGCCGTTAAAATACCCTATTATCATAGCAATATATATATATATATATATATATATATTATATATATATATATATATATATATTGCTATGATAATAGGGTAGTTTAATGGCAGATTAAGTCATAGAGGTCATATGATAGATATAAATAACTTTAACTTGAAGAAAATCAAATAATTCCAGCAATTATAAGAGTAAATCGACTATTCTACACAAAGTCAATTGCGAGGACGCTGTATATAAAAGATATGTGATTAAATGCATGAGAAAGAAGCTCCTTCAGTAATAATCCGATATCATTTGATTAGAATAGTAATGTGTGTGTCGTATAAATATGTTTAAGTATAGTTTACAAGTAAAGATAAGATTTTAACAGGCAACTAATTGCATCAAAATTAATTACCGGGAAACATAGATAAATTGGCACTCCAAATATTTAATAACTGCGTCAAAAATATCAACGTAATTATTATGCAAACGCATCTTAATACGCCATTATTAGTAAATCGTTACATGACTAGAAAGAACACATTTGTGCAGAAAACCAACATTCTGTAACAAACAAATAAACACCAAGCGGTTCAATTATATGATAAATTGTGGACTTTCAATTGACAAACATTGAATACGTGACTTGATAAAAGCCAAAATTTGGAAATCCTATTATAATACTGTAATATACTGAATGCTCACGTGATTGATGGAGCATTTCGTTGAAGAATTAAAATAGGGAATTTGCGAAAATTCCGAGTTCTGCCAGATAAGGCAAAGTACAAGCCTTGATTATAAACACGTCAATGAAAACTATTGGTGGGAAGGGCTTATAAATACAATAGAAAATGAATAACGTTTAGTCCATATTCAACCGAGCACCAACTATGCTCGAATGCCGTAAAACTTACGTAATTAATTAGTGAAATAAAGTTCAATACATGAAATTTGAAAGAGCAAAAATGTGTGCGACGAAAAATAAGCCGATCTACAAATAGACGTAAGTTAAACAATTAATTAAATTTATTTCTAATATTTAACAAAACAGGGCTTCTTATATTGGGACGGCTTTTTGGAGGCGATTCCTTTATTGGAACGGTTTTTGTTGAGCCTTCTTATATTGGGACGGCGTTTTGGAGGTAATTCCTTTATTGGGACGGTTTTTGTTGAGCTTTCTTATATTGGGATGGCTTTTGGAGACGATTCTTTTATTGGGACGGCATTTTGTTGATGCCATTTTGTGGAGACAATTTTGTTGATACAACTCAAAGTTCATGTCGAGATCTAAGCCTTAATGCAAATCTAAAAATACACCTGAAATCAAAAGTGGATAATTTTGGCCAATAAGTAAAGCGGACACAAGGGATGCAGACCACAGACTATGATGGAATTCTAGTAACCATTCCAGGTTAGCGATTTTTAAATATTTTATTATTGAAAGACTGTTTCAAATTTAATATTTGCTATACATTGTGTATTTGTAAGAGTCATCAAAAAGGTCATTTGAAAAATATGAAAACAGGGAAAAGCATCTTGGAACGTTTGAAGGTACTTGAGAGTAATTAAAAGATATTTTTGCTGGCTTTCAGGAAAGCATAAATTTGGTAAATGTAAATATTTTATCCAAGGTAAAATTTTGAGTTTACACAGCATTGTATATATTATCAATTATTATATTGTGTGTTCTAGAACTGCTTTATTTGAATCTATCTAAAGGTTAAAATAAGATTTATTCAGTGAGCTAGTCGGGGTAAAAATATAAAATAAATATCAATTAATAAACGCCCAATTGAGGTGCATATCACAGCAATTTTATGACACCCATCGTAGGGGCATAAAATCCTAAAGGTGATATCACAGCAATACATACAAAGTAAAAAAGATTATTGGTAAGTGACTCAAATTTAGCCACGAGGGCATCCTGTCGACACGTTTCGTTCTAATTGGGGCACTTCAGGACAGCAGTAGCAAAGTTTTAATATTTATTACAGGCACCTTATGGGAAGTACAGCATCACCTAGCTCACAATTTGTGTCTTCGTGTCGTTTCATCTTACATCGCAGGTTTTTAGCAACAGTTATAATTTAAATTATAATTGTTGGCTATGGAAAAAGGCAGTTGAGTCGGATCTCTTCCGTGCCGACTGTTGCTAAAAACTTGCGATGTCAGGTGAAACGACATGAAGACACAAATTGTGAGGCAGGTGATGCTGGACTTCCATAGGTGTCTGTATTAAATATTACAACTTTGCTACTCCTGTCCTGACCTACTTCTCTTTTAAATTATGACTTGGCTATGGAAAAAGGCAGTTGAGTCGGACATCCTTCGTGTCGACTGTTGCTAAAAACCTGCGATGTTAGGTGAAACGACACAAAGACACAAATTGTGAGCTAGGTGATGCTGTACTTCCCATAAGGTGTCTGTAAACACGCGTCGACAGGATGCCCTCGTGGCTGAATTTGAGTTACTTGTCAATAATCTTTTTTTACTTTGTATTAATTTAAGACTTATTAAACCTACTTCTCTTTTAAATTATATATATATATATATATATATATATATATATATATATTTATCTCCCCCGTTGTTGCGTTATTTAAATATTGATAATATATTCACCCTGTTTTGCAAACCTTCTGGACATTTAATCTCTTCATTTGTATTTCCCTCATTATCTATTACATCCTCAAATTGATTAATATTTACGCAGTCACCCTCTATTTCTATATTACCCTCTTCATACCATTTAATATACTTCCCATTGCACTCTATTTCTTTGCATTCTGCAGTTATCTTCAACCCCAACTTGTCTATAATATCCATCCCAAATATAATATCTATCTTTAGTCCAGGTACAACCATAAAATCATTCTCCCATTTTACATCTCCCATTTCACATCTCCGAATTAACATTTCACTTATTTTCGCAAATTTCTTATTATTTGGTGCCACCAAATTACACCTCGTTATAGGTACCGCCTTATCCATCAATTTCCCTCGTTTAACAAATTCTTCTGCAACAAGTGATGCTTCTGCCCCAGTATCAATTAATACTCTAACTATTTTATTTTCCACCTTCAAATTAACTATCGGTAATAGGTTTCTTTCCAATTGATTTTTCGTCTCATGTTTAATAAATTCGTGCTGATGTTCGTATCCGTTTATCCGTAGAAGTTTACTTGGTTCCTCCGTATTTAAAAATTTTGGTTTCGCGTGGAAGGTCCTGCCTGACTTGTTATCTCTGCGTATGTGCGATTAGTATTTCTCATTTGTGTGCGTCGATCCTCATCTTCCCATCTATTTATCTCTCGATTATTGTTTCCCTCATAATTAGTCTGTTCAATTTGTTGCCTTGGTATCTGACCTGAATTTCTATTTTGCCAGAAATTATTAAAATTGTTGTGATTACCCCTATTAAAATTTCTCCTATGATCATAATTATTTTATTGATAATTAATTCTTCGAGTCTCGGTATTTCTTTGCATCCTTATAAATTTTGTGCTTCGATCCCTAGTGTTATCCCCTGTTTTATTATTTGTTTCCAACTCATCATATCTTTGTAGATATTCTATAAATGTGTCCCTGTCTACTATATTCTGTATCGTGATATATCGTTTTACTTCTGCGTTGAAATGCCCTGCCAAATATTTTATAATTCGTTTATCGTATAAAGGAGGATCTAATTGTTTTGCTACACTAAACTTTCCTATAGCATTTAATTCCTGCGTCATCCCTCTATCTGAATTATATTTTCCCATGCTCAGGTCATTCCTTACTTTGTCTTGTTGATTATCTCCTCAAAAGTGTCGTAGAACAATTAGATCCTCTTTATATATATATATATATATATATATATATATATATATATATATATATATTTGCAGTTAAACACAAGTTTACTAACATTCTAACTTTTTGAAAATCGTAAATACTGAAAGTGAAGGGTATGTAGACCTTTTTAGACTAGCTCAGAATAGAAAAATAATGTACAACCAATTTTTATAGTATGTTTATCCATGATACTGTATTGAGATTGTACTGTAGTTTTAAATTAAGGACATAAAATTTTACTAAAATTTTTGTTTTTCAGACCTACCGATGTAATTGGCGAATTGCAATTTTCCTACATATGCTTTCTTGTTGGGCACAGTTTGGAAGCGTTTGAACATTGGAAGAATATGGTAAACCTATTATGTTCCTGTGATGCTGCAATTATAAGGTACCGGGAGATCTATGATTTGTTTATTTCGACATTGGAAGCACAACTATTGGAAACACCTATTGACTTCTTAGCAGATATTGTTAGTAATAGTAACATTGTATATGTAAAGTTGCGAAATTTATTTAGAACCCTAAAATCGAGTAATGCAGACGGAAGGTTAAAAACTAAGTCTGAAAGATTCAAGGAAGGACTTACAAAAGCATATGAATGGGATTTTTCACATTTGGATTCAGATGATGAAGATGAGGCTCCTGTAATTGTAGAAACTTAAGAGTTCAGTTGTGGGTAACATTTTGAAACGCGTATGTTTTTATTCTTCATATCATTGCTATTCGTGCAGAATGTCTTATGCAAAATAATAAACTTTTCAGAAGACAAAAAGCTTAATGCCCGTCAGTCTGAAAGCACAAGAATGTTTATATTTATAATAAATCCTTTAAATCAGATATAAACTATTATTTTTTGACAGATAAAAATTCGTTACAGGTTTTTTAAAATCTGCAATTAAAGAAGCAGTAAACCCAACAGACAAGAGTAAATGTGTCTCAGATTAAAAAAGTTGCCAAAGGTGGTCTTAAATGGGATAGCAAATAAATACGATAAAAAGCTTCTGAAGGATGGCACCACAGATAAACTTGGAGACAAGTATAAAGTTGCTGTTCCTTCTCCTATAAATGCACGAGTACGAACTTTTTATATCGATAATGATGATTTGAGAGATGATCTCGAAGCATTACCAAAGAAACTAATATGGCAAAATGATATTGAAAAATCCGAGGACTTTAAACTAAAACTTGTTATTGTCCCGAAAATCACACCAATAAGTCGATATTGATTGTCGAAGCCGACTCAAAAACCCACCGCAAGGTAAAATTTCAATTGAACTGTCTCAAGGGCAAGCATCAAATCGTTTAAATATTATTGTGCTACAAATGCTTGGGTTATTACCACCATGCGCTAAATTGGTAGGCTGATCAGTATTGCACAAATTGCACAGAAAGTCATACTTACATGACAGACCAGAAGGTGTGCATTAACTGCGCGAAGGCCTACAACAACCTTAAACTATCGTTAAATATTGACCACAAAGCTAATGGCCCTACTTACAGTTGATTGATAAACTAAAATCACAAACTGATTATGGACAATCGTAGCAATTACAGATGATCAGTGAGTTTGTAATCAGCCATATAAATATAAGGTCCATTATTGACACCTTTGATGATTTCTGTGCTTATATTGACGAGAAAGACTAAGATTATTGCTATCTATATTCGAAACTTGGTTTTCTGCTGACTTCCTGTTAGCTTCAATCATGATTCCTGGGTACTCATTATTCAGGAAGGATAGAACTACCAAAGGCGAAGGTATCTGCTGCTGTGTTCTGGATGACATTTGTTGCAAACCTATAGAACCAGGCATTGCAACCAAAAGAGCACTAGAGCAACTATGATTATGAGCCTGCAGAATGAAAATGTCATATGCAATAGCAATTATTTATAGACCTAGCCCGGTATCCTACCTACAAGAGCAACAACTTGCTCTATCTGTAGTATATTTAGAATATAATAATATTATCCTTATGGACGATGTGAATATAAACCTCCCACAAATTAACAATAATTCAAACTATTTCAATTCAATACTTTTAACTTACAATTTAGCACAGACAATTAAACAACCAAACATGGATAATTGAAATAACTTCTACATTATTAAATGTTACCAGCATTGGTGAAAATTTATCGTACACAAGTTGTAGCACCTACGACTTAATTCGCCTCTGATCACCAAATGGTACATTGTAGTATAAACTTAAATTAAGTCCACGCTGAAAAGGATAACTTATCGTAGTTTTAAAAACTTTAATCTAAAGGAGTTTATTAAAGTTGCAACTAATAGGGGATGGCAGCATTGCCTTGTTCTAGTACTATGGATAAGAAAGTTTTTCAGCTTAATCACTACTATTCGATAGGCTTGCTCCGAAGTGTACAAGGAAAATAGAACTATCAACAATCCTGGGTTGCTAACCTATAATATTAGACAAATGATTAAACTAAGAAATGCAGCACATAAGGAATACATCAACACACGGAAAACAACTACTTATAACTATTTCAAGAAACTAGAAACAAGCCTACTAAAAGTATCAGATTTCAAGCTACTAACAACTCAAAAGTCTATGGAACTTTTTGAAAAGAACAAACATCCACCAGTGTTACGGTTCAATTTTACATAACGCGTTTCCCAATTTTTAGATAGACTTCGTTCCCAAATATGATACCTATGGTTTATTTCCTTATTGTAATTTATCAAGTTTCGTTCATAAATTCAAGTTTTAATTCTTGTATGTTGATAACGTTCATAACTAATCCTTATCACTTCAATACGAGTCGTGATTATTTGTTCTATTCTTAATTTGATCCTCGACGCTTGGTAACGTGCATCTTATTGGGAACTAATTTGTAGTTCCGCCCTTATTAGTTTAATTTTGGGAAATTGATGATCCGTTATTTAAGAGCGAATTATTAGTGAAGATTTTATATTTGCTCTGCTCTTTTGAGAATTTTATAGAAGTTCGAGGTAAGGTTATTTGTAATTTTTATGCACGTAAACTTCATACAGTTGTTATCTTTGTAGGACACACATTTGAAAACTCGTTGATAACGTCGAGTTTTGTTCTTATGATTTAAGCCCGTTTTGTAAAGGAACTGCAAAACGGTAAAGTAAATAGCAGGTGTGTTCACTTCTAATTATAACATTTTAGGGTTTCAGTTTGCAGTTTGTAGTTTTACAGCTTTGTAGTTTGCAGTCTCGTAGTGCTTGGTATTTCAGTCTGGTGCATTATGTACGTATTTTATTGAAACAAGCTCAGGCGTACCTGCTAGATACGATATCCGCGCTCAGGACCTGTTCTGGTAAGATCTTTCCATATTATATTTTGATTGTACGTGCCGCTAATCTGGTATCCATGCTAGCTTTCCACCTGCAGATAACATTATAGAGCCATCTCACATTATAACTGATATTGTAATTTATTTTAATATCATTTTTGTAACAGTTGTGTGTTGGAATTAATTTAACCAATGAATTATTGTACACATTCGTTTGATAGGTATTTTTATCTGCATAATCGTACGCACAAGCGTTGGTACCACCGCGAGCAGCGTTCAACTGATTTTAAATTTATACAAAGTGAACCTAATGAAATAATTCTGCAGCCATTTAATTTCTAATAAGTGTAAGGTACATATTGAAAAGTACGTTGGTTTCATTAACCCAATCGCTTGCATTTAAGCTTTGTTATGATGTATAGTTGATGTGTATGTTCAACCCTATGAATATTAGAAACCATAACTGTGTCAGTAAACGATTATATGTTATTTGTATTTTCTTGTTGTCGAGTTTTATGTCCGTTAAGCATCTACAGATTGCGTGAGAAATTTCCTAGATTGATTTCGCGGGAGGGGTACAGTTCCGATTTAGGTGGCGCTCTCCAAGACTCTTGTTCACCGTGTTGACCTTAGGTTATTTGTATCTTGGTGCAAATTCCCACTCCCCCTCACCGACCAGAGTCTAGTCGTGGTAAAATACGGTTACTTTTGCGGTTAACGGTGTGTATGTTTTTTTTGTGTTAGGAAACCATGTTACCAGAAACCCAAAAATACAGTTAATCTTACAGATGAAGATCCTTATCTCATAAATGACTTTTGTCAACAGTATCGCCTTAAGTATCTAGCAGGCAACTCTCAAACATATTTCCAGAACAATAAATACTCATTTTGATTGAAAACCTAAGGTTTCATAGTATTAAATAAGATGACATTACATTGGTTATATCTAAGTTGAAATCCAATATTGTTGGTATCGATGGGATCGGCATCAAAATGTTAAAGCTAATAATCCCATATTATCTTGATACTCTCGCACATTTTATCAACAGCATTCTGGTCCTTAGTCATGCCATCATTATGAAAAGAGTTGATCATTATCTCCTTAGCCAACATTAGTGTTGCTACCACATACGAAGAACTTAGACCTATCAGTATTCTCCTCACATCATCAAATGTTGTCGAGCATGTAATATACAATCAACTCAGACTGCACTTTGAAGCCAATGGTATACTTCCTGAAAGTCAGTCAGGTTTTAGGCCCAGACACGCTACAGCTCTAAGCAAAATTACAGATGAAATTACTAGAAATATAGACAATTACGAAACAACTATAGTTGTCTCTGTAGATTATATTAAAGTCTTTGACATCATACATCATAAATTGCTTCTAGCTAAACTCTCCTATTACGGAGTTGTGAGGCGCTACATCTCATGATAAGTTATCTATCTGAATGGCAACAACAGGTTTGCTTTAATGGTAATGTGTCAAATAAACAAGGAGTCCTGCAAGGAAGCATTTTAGAGTCACTTATATTTATCATCTTCAATGCTGACCGACCATTAATGGTGCCAAAAGCCTGTTGCATCCACATGTATGTTGATGATACACAACTTTACACATCCAGTAGTCCTAGTTTGGCAAACCAGGCAATTGAAGAAATCGATATATGTTTAATTGCAGTATAGGAATGGTGGTTAGCCAATGGATTAAAATTGAACTCCTTAAAAAGTACTTGTTTGTGTGTGGGGTCACCCCATGTTATTTTCGATCTAATCTTTGAAAAGCATAGCAATAAAGTTTGTAGTACAAATTATAAGCTTGTCATATTGATAAACGACTTTGCTGCCATCAGATACGAAATGAAAATGATGTCAAATTCTAGTATTGTCATTTCAATTATTGTAGCTCAGTATATTTTAATAACTTATCAGTTGACCAGAAAAACAAACAAATTCTACAGAACTCATGTTTGAGCTTGTAGTAATTTTTTTGTTCCTATAGAAAATTTACTAGTTGAAACAAATTAGATGTATAAAGGAAAGAGGGAAAGGAAAAATATTGAAAAAATTCGTCAAGAATATTCATTTACGAAATTATGTAAATTCTCAATTTTTAATAAGTCCTTGTTTCCATATGGAAAACAACATGCGAGTTGTTATTTTCTAATTTGGTGAAATTGCACAGCTGAGTTCAAGATTTTGTATCTACAGTGGTTATTGTTTACGTCGAATGCAATTGTGCAATTTATCTCTATTAATATTAGCAATGGTGAGTTTAAGTGAGCGTGAAAAAATTGAAATACTTACGATGTTTGGTTATGGAGATAGAAGCAGAAGTTTACAAGTTTACCAGCGACAGGTTCACTATTGTACAGTCTTATAATAAACAGAATTTAGTTGTTTAATATGAGTAGCGAATAATTATTTAATCCCTCTATTGACGCAACATTTGGTCGATCTTCGAATTGGGTGAAAATCAGCACATATTAATCAGTTTTTTCTGGAAAATCTACATTCCACAAGGGTCCATCGAGAAATCTATCTATCTAATTGCAAAACGTGGTCAATTAATAGCTAAATTTACAAGAATTGCAACCTACCTGAATAATTTTAACAATGAAAGCGGAGATATAAAACAATTAAAAGCTATTGAAAGTAGTGTAATGGAATGGTTTAAGGAATTTGAAGAATTGCAGTATCGTATAGAACAAATAGCTTCTAAAGATACTACAATTGCCGAGGAATCAGCAGTGGTCGAATTACAGTATTTTAATCTTTTAGCTAATATTCAAAATATTAAAAACCATCAAATTCAGGAGTCATTCAAACTGATACTTCCAACACAAGTAACAAAACAAAGCAACTTGAGTCACAGTCTAACTGCCTGACCTTGCCAAATATAAAATTACCAGTTTACAGCGGTGCATTTTCAGAATACACGAAATCTGTCTAAAAGACGATAGATACATTACGTGCAGTTGAAGCTTTACCGGTAAACGGTGAAAATTACAAGGCACCTCTAGATATTCTAGAAAAGCTTTTTAAAATGAACATTTAATTGTTCAAGAGCACGTTTGCTCAATATTAAACTTTCCAGCTATTAAAAATACAAATTTAATGCGAGAATGGTTAGATAACTTAACAGTTAACCTACTAGCCTTAAAGAGTTTGGGAGTAAAAATAGAAGCTTGGGTGTAATATTAATTCCGATAATTCAATCTAAGCTTGAGTTTTTTTTTTACAAAATAGGAATATGAAGCAACTTTGGGTTCCGAGTTACAAAAATTTTAAGATGTAAGAAACTTTTTAGAAAAAAGGCGTCAGTTTTTTTAAGGGGTAAATGCATTGAATAAATCGGGTTCTACAAAAAAACATACTATAACGAAATTTCAGAATACAAATAATAAGCCGCAAACTTCTACATACGTTGTTTTAAAGGTAAACAAAATTAATTGTCATTGTTGTAACAGTACACTTAGCATTTATCACTGTTCTAAGTTAAAATCGATGTCCGTACAAGAAAGAAAAGATGAAATTAAAAAACTAAATCTTTATCTTACTGCTTAAAGGGCAATCATTCGGAGTGCATGCCCTATTACACATATCAGAACAGGTTACTTTTAGTGAACTTGTCAATTTTTATCATTGTGCTGCTTCTAACAAAACTGTCGCCTTAGCAACCGCCACTGTTCTTGTTAAAGATGCTTCGAATTCTTTTCAACAATGCCGTGCATTACTTAACATAGGTTCACAGTCTAATTTTATTTCTGTAGCAACATGTGTTAGATTAGGTTTAAAACTTAACAAAACTGATTTTACGATCTATGGAATAAACCAAAAAAATACCGCTGTACAACAAGAGGCGAACATAACAATAGTATCCTGCTATAAACCTTTTGAAGCTCGCATAAAGTGGTGCCATGCATTACTGGAAATGTGCCCTATAATATAATAGATCAGTCAACCTTGCGAATTCCTTTATGAAACTAAATTGGGGCGGGCGATCCTCTTGATGTACCTACTAGAAGTGGTTTAAAATTATGTAATTTAAGTGTGGCTAAATATAGAAATATGCCAATTATCTAAATTTTGGGATCTATAGGAGTTAAACAATTCCACAACATTATTGTCCGCTGAAGAAAAGGAATGCGAAACGCATTTTCAAAAAACGTTCAAGCACGATACTGATGGTAAATTTATAGTTAAATTACCTTTTAAAAAGAATACGATCCAATTAGGGTCATCTAGAAATTGCACTTTGTAGATTTTATAGTTTAGAGCGTAAATTCAATAAGCAACAAAATTTTGAGAACGATTACTCATCATTTATAAATGAATATATTACATTAGGTCACATGGAGTTATTAAATGAACAAAAACCAAATAGCACAAAGGAATATTTTCTCCCGCATCACGCGGTTTTTAAAGAATCCACAACAACACGATTGAAGGACATAATTGACGGATCTGCTAAAACAAGTAACGGATTAAGTTTAAATGATAATATGTTAGTAGGTCCTACCTTACAACGCGAATTATTTTCAATTTTGATGTGTTTCAGAACTTATCAATCCCTTTTTTAATGTGGATATCAGCATGATGTACAGACAAATTAAGGTCGATCAGGAAGACGTTGTACATCAGAAAATATTCTGGCGAAATTGTAACAATCAACCAATTCAAATTTATAAGCTTAATACAGTAACTTACGGTACTAGGGCTGCACCATTTTTAGCCGTTAGATGTTTACAACAGTTAGCATATGAAAATCAGAAAATGTATCCTGAAGCAGCAACTGCAATTCTTAATAATTTTTATATGGGCGGTCTGCTCTGCGGTCATAACACTATTTCAGAAGTCCTAATTAACATTGAAAAATCAAATCACTTCAATTTTATTGCAAGGTGGGTTTAAACTTAGAAAATGGACTTCAAATCATAAAGATTTATTACCTAACTTAAGCCAGTTTTCAGATATTGCCATAGTTAATTTTGATAAGAATAACAAAAATTCTTGGGTTGTATTGGAATTGCAAAGATGATTTACTAAAATACGAAGGTATAAAGTACGAAATATCAAAAAAGTTAACTAAACGAATAATTTTACCTACGATAGTTCAAATTTTTAATCCTCTTGGATTAATTACTTCTGTCATATTAAATGCGAAATCGATTCCCCAAAAAATTTGGAATTTGAAAATAGGCTGGGACGAATGCGTTCCTCAAAATATTTTTCTATTATGGGAACAGTTTATAATAGAACTTTCATGTTTAAAATTAATAAATATTCCCAGAAAAGTTATTTCAACCTTTCCAGTAAAATTAATTGAATTACGTTTTTTCGGATGCTTCCATGCAAGGGTATGGTGCTATTGTATATCTAAGAGTTAAAAACAATTATGATAATTATTTGACACAAATTTTATGTGCCAAAAGTCGGGCGGCTCCATTAAAAACTGTAACAATATCAGCGCTGCTCTTAGCTTCTTTAGTAGAAAAAGTAATACAAAATTTAATATATCACAAAGATATTTTTGGACCGATTCTAACATTGTGACTTACTTGGCTAGCCGCAGAGCCAAATACATGGCAAGTTTTGGTTGCACATCATGTTTCAGAAATTCAATCACTTACAAGTACAGATGAATGGTGCCATATTGCAAGTAATAACAATCCCGCTGACATTATAGTGTGTGGTGCTTCACCAAAACAATTAGCAGAATCAAATTTATGGTGGAACAGACCTCGGTGGTTGACATTAGAAAATTTTAGTTCACACCTAGGTGTCAAATAGACGTGCCGAAAAACCGTGAAATTGCACTGCTCGTTGCATCTATTAGCGTTGAAGAATTACCGGTTTCTACACGATTCTTGACCTTTACTAAACTTCAGCGTGTAATTGCGTATTGTTTAAGATTCATCTATAATCGTAGTATAAATCGAAATTATTAGCAGGTTGTTTAACGTGTTTAGAGTTAAATAACGTTCACAATATAATCATAAAAATTATTCAATCACAGGAATTTAATAACGAGGTAACAAATTTGTCAGCAGAAAAACCAATTTCAAAGGGTAGCAAATTATTAACTTTAGATCCGTTTTTAGATAAAAATACTGCATGTAGGTGGCCATTTACAAAATTCAGAGTTTGCATATGACAAAAAACATCAATTGCTTCTGTCTGCTAAACATGTCATTAGCAAGTTGATCATTAAAAAATATCTGAATCGCAGTTACATGCCAGAAATCAAGCTACACTTGCTGCTCTGCTCGAACAATACTGGCTAATTTCCGCACGACAAATGATTCGAAAGCTACTTCATTCATGTATTAAATGTTACCGAATTAATCCAAAACCCATTATTCAAAAAATGGGCGATTTACCAAAAGAACGACTGGAACCTATACGACCATTTGTTAAATCAGGTGTGGACTACGCAGGTCCAATTTGGTTGAAGGTTGGTGGCACTAGAAGTAAAAAGAAAACGAAAGCTTATATTGTTCTATTTGTGTTTTGCAACTAAGGCAATGCATCTCGAATCTAACCACATAATGCTTTTTAAATGCTTTAAGATGTTTTATTGCACGCCGTGGTCATGCAACAGAATTTTTATGGGATAACGCCACCAATTTTGTTGGTGCTAAACAAAAATTAAATGAATTATTGAATTTCTTACATTCAAAAACGTTTAAAACTGAGGTTGTAGATCTTATAATTTATGAAAATATAACTTGGAATTATATCCCTGCAAGAAGTCCACATATGGGCGGTTTAAGGGAAGCAGGGGTAAAATCTGCTAAAAATTATTTGAAAAAGATTGTATATGATGCTTTACTCACATACCAAGAATTGTATACGTTCCTAACTAGAATTGAGGCCATCCTTAATTTTTACCCTTTAACTCCAATTACAACAGATATACACGACCTAAATACTCTCACACCTGGCCATTTTTTGATTGGTGAACCATTAACCGCCCCATTAGAAGCAGATATTGCTGATATCTCCATTAATCGCCTAACTCGTTGGGAAAGAACCGAGCAACTTTGACAGTATTTTTGGAAGCGCTGGTCGAGAGAATACATATCTCAATTACAAGGTCACTGTAAATGGCAACAATCTAGAAACAAAATAAAAGAAGGGCAAATGGTTTTGCTGATTGAAGACAACTTACTGCTTCACTGGAAGTTGGGGCGAATTGTAAAAATCTATCCTGGAAATGATGGAATAATTAGAGTGGTGACTGTTTGTACATCCAACGGCGTAACAAGGCGCGCAGTTGGTAAGGTGTGCGCGCTGCCTATTGAGTAAAAGAGTGCGAATTGTGAAAAGGGAGATGATTAATGCTTATTTAAGCCTATATGTAATTATGTATATTATATGTTATCGTTTTTACATTATGTATTATTAGCATTAATTGTTCTTTGTAATTTGAAACAATGTTATTTTAAACTATTATATAAAGAATCTTACAATAGAAGCGCTTATGGTCTTCAAAGGGATCGGTATGTATTGTGTATGTGTCCTACCACGAATTTTAAGTAACGTTTACCTGCATGTAAACTGCTTGCTATGAAAGTCAATTCTGTAGCAACCTTAGCAGCGAGAGGTTCACTATTGTATACTCTTATAATAAAGAGAATTTAGTTGTTCAGTACGAGTAGTGAATAATTCTTTAATTCCTCCATTGATGCAACAACGTGTTTCGCCTAAACCTAAAGTGATCTGGTATTTCTACACCTCATTTTTCAATCTATTTTTGCACAATTCTAGTTAATATTTTTGGTATGTGTACCGTCAAACTTATTGTTCGAAAATTTTCACATTTATCCCTACCTCTCTTTTTTGGTAGAATATGGTGTTACGTTTGAAATTTTTGGGTATCTCACCTGTCTTATACATATAAGTTGCAAGCTACAAGAGATATTTTGTTATTGCTTGTCCAGCGGTTTTTAGAGTTTCTACTTGTACCTTATCTATACCCTGTGCCTTATTAGTTTTCAACACTCTTTAATGCCAATTCTAACTCATCTCTTAGTATAAGATATCACGTCACCTTTTCAATGTCTGATTCGTGTTTTAGTCCTTCTAGTTTTGGCCCTGCATATAAATTCCATATATATTCTTGCTATTTAACCACTTTCTTTACATTTTCTATAATGTCTCCTCCCATGCCCCTTATATTTTTGGTTTGTGGTTTCATATCTCTAAAATTCATTGGAATTTGTTTGTATGCTTCGTCTGGCTTTCCTATTTCCATCTTAGTTTGTACCTCTTTGTACTTTTCATCAATCCATTATTCTTTTAGCTTTCCTACTTTTGCAAATAATTTCCCATTTTATGGTTTTGTATCTCTGCTTTCCTGCTTCGTCTGATCTGTTTTTGCATTTTCACCTTTCTTCTATTAAATTCAGAATGTCCTTTGTTACCCATGGTTTCTTATTTTCTTTTTGTTTATATCCCAGAATATTTCTGGCCGTCATGTCTAAGCTGGAGATAATGTTATTCAATTGTTTCTACTTCCTTAGTATCAGAAATTTTCCCAATGTCTTTCAACACTCCCTTTGACTTTTTCTCAAATCGTTTGTGCGTATCTTTATCTTTTAGTTTCTCAAAGTCAAAGTGACTTTTTCTGTTCTTTTTATTTTTAAATTTTAAGCACGGATTTCATAATTACTATGTTGTGGTTAGTTGCCTGTATTTGCTTTTTGTAGTTTTACAGCATTTTACTTGATTCCTAAATCGCTGTCTCCTGAGATCTTTCAAATGCATCGTCTTCTAGCTTGATGTTGAAATAATGTATTTGTGACGATTAAATTGTTTTTGTCACAAAATTCTACCAGCTTATATCTCTTGTCGTTTCTCATTCCTAAACCAAATAAACTTCCCGTCATACCTTCCCCACCCTCACCTATCACTACATTAAAATCTCCTATAATTATTAAATTTTCATGTCCTTTTACGAATCTTCGATATCTTTGTAGATTGCTTTTACCACTTCCTCATTGTAGCTAGAGGTGGGCATATATTTTTTACATAGTGTCCTATCTTTTTCTGCATAACTATCCTCACACTCGAATTTCTTTCCTCTGTATGAATTACCCTACTATCCGCTCCAAAAATCCCCGTATCTGGCCACCGAACTTTGCTAATCCCTACTATGGCTAAAGCTAACCTATTCATTTCAATTTTCATATCCTCTGGCTTACCCACTTGCTCCGTGCTTCTGACATTCCATGCTCTGACAAATGTTCCTGGCTTTTCTTATAAACTTTCTGATCACATCCTCTATAGTAGTCCTCTCCTGGAGACCCGGTAATCGTCCTTTCAATGATTCGTCACTTCAAATTCTTTTCAAAATACAGTGTTGTGTGGTTGACCTTATTTATAAAGAATACAATCAAAATTATGTATCTATTCTTTACACTTTCCATGAAGAACAAGTTTCATTTAACACGTTCACTACGTAATAGATAATAAAACCTTTGCGCCTGTGCGTAATATGTTTTTTCTAAAAACTAAATGTTTTTGAGGTTGTGAATGGTTTTGAATGTATTTTTAGTAAAAAAATGTGAAAAATTAACTAATTAAAAAATATCAGGTTTGGACGCCTAATGGTGTCATACGCATAGTACCAAAGTTTCAAGAAAGTATGCGGATGATGCCATATGGCGGCAGTTACAATTTATTGCACATCTCAAAATAAAAAGGGTTAGTAAGAAATAAAGAAGCAACGATATGCAAAAAACGCATATTTTACAAAAAAAAAAGGGTTAAAATAATGTAATACTACAGGCTAAAGAGTAAAAAGTCACTCATTCAATTTTCTGGTGAAAAAGACCGAAACAAGACTCGACATATAAACCGGGTTTATCTGGACACGCTTTACATTCCCACACAGTGTCCTTCCTGATCTTCTTTTGAAAACAAAAACGACACCTTTTTCTTGGAGTTCTCTTTGTTGTGTCAATTGCTTCAATCTTGCTAGGCACGTGTATAGAAACTTTTTCTTATCTGTTTTACCTGGTAAATCTGGCAAAAGCTTTTCAATTACAGCTAAACGGTAATCATAAAATGTCATTTTTACCAGAGTACTTGCAAAAAACCCGTAAGAGTTGAACAAGATTAGCAGCAGGATATGAACAGCAAGTTTTTTATACCGGAATAATGTTTTTCTTAGGGAAGGGTAGTAGGACATCATCTGGCCCTGTCTATCTATCCCATCCATGTATTTGTTGTAATTCACAATTGGTAAACGCTTCCGTTTAGCATCTCTTCTTCTATTGGTTGCTTCTACTATTTGGTATTCAAATTCCGTAGATATATAGGTCACTTCCCTTTTACCATTCCACTTTCCTACCATTATACCATCTGAATATTGAGCTTTTCTTTCGCCAACTTTCAGTTTCATTTTCAAAATTTCACAAGGACCACCTTTCCTATCACTGCATAGGGTTCCGGTACAGTATGTTTGATTATTTATTAGGGTTCTAGCCAATTGGCAACTATTGTAATAGTTGTCCATGTATATAGAAAGTGCTTTATTGAGGCAATTTTTAGCTAAATGCTGAACAATTTTCTGTGCATGGTCTTTACCATCCAATTCATACAGTTGACCGGTGTATACTGCAAAATTCAATATGTCCATTTGGTTCCGTCAACATGTAAAGCTTTATACCATACTTATGTCACTTATTTGCGATGTACTGCCGAAACACTAGTCTACCACGCCACAAAACCATAGATTCGTCCAGGGAAAGGTTCTTGCCTGGATATCTCTTTCATTTTGTTATTAAAATAATTAATAACTGGCCTAATTTTATAGAGCCGATCGTCTGGCTTTGGTTGATTTGGTTCCGGATTCGTGGAAAAATGCAAACATCTAAGTATTATCAAAAAGCCATCCCGGCTCGTGTAATCTGAGAAACATACGAATTTTCTGCATACTTATTTGTTTCTGTTATTATATTTTCGCATTATCCACAAATAGTCTAAAATATTCGTAGGATTCAGCTTCTGTAGGAAGTTCATCAAGAATTTCGTTGGTTCCAGTAAATGGGATATTCTTCATACCAGAACAAATATTTTGCCAACATTCTTTTCCATTATTAGCTGTAACCTGCTCTTTTTTTGTCGAACGTTTCTTCCGGCGTATGATCTAAGGTAAAAGAAATACAATCTAGTTTTGTTAGCAATCAACTATAGTGGTTCAGAATTGTATAGATTATTATATTCGATAAACAAATAAAACAACAGTACAAATAAAAATTACCATTATCATTTTCCAATTCACTTTCTGAATATGAATCATTATCAGAATTTGGCACAAAAGTTAGATCTTCGTCGTCTGAACAGTCTAGTAACTGCATTTCATCATCAGTTAGTTTTTATGATTTTTATTGTCACTGCATCTTTTTACACCTGAGGTACCCGCTCGATTATCACCTGTATCGCTCATATCTAAATAAATCGTAGAAAGTCCAAAAGTTTGCAAAATTAAGAACGACCTCGAATGCACCTGAAACGAAACTATAACAATGTGCGGGACACAACACAACCAACTTCGTCCAGTGCGGAATGAATACTACAGCCTGCGATTAGAATTAAGACACGTGCGCCATACGGCGTCACCCACACATGGTGGGGGAGTCAAGTGCACCAACTGGAGTCATACGCAATGAATGTTTAAAGAAAGGTTAAAGATGTTAGCACACACATGCACAAGGCATTGGAAGAGATCTACAATATACATGCAAGTACCAATATTGAATTTCGTTGTTTATAATCTTACTCTACATTGTATTTTGAATTATCTATTCTGCCCTACACCAAACTAGTATTAAGACCACATATCAAAGGACCCTTTTTTTCCATCCTCATCAAATGGCCAGACCAAATATTTTGCTTAAGTTGAAGACAGAAAGTATTAGAAAATCTAAATAATTATACAAGGTGGCATTAGTTTTATGTCATTAAATTGACAAGATGATAAAGATCGATTGGCAGAACAATAAACCTATATAGCATGTTATCTTTGGACCAATTTTTAAATACCTGATCGAGATCAACTTAAGTACAAGTTTTGGGACTGCCGTTTTGTTGCATGTTCATAAGAAATTACCCACCTATACTAGTGTTATCCTGAATCACATCATGCACATGAATTGATTTCACGTGTTTAAAATGACCACTACCTTAATGCAATTCACAAAACTATCTTTAATTACCTAAACTCTGGAACATTTAACACGTTTCAGTTACAAATTACTTCAGTGAAAAAGTACAATCAACTTAAATGAATAAAATGAAAAACCCTTACCACAAAAAATATTTAAAATACCAGATACGTATTTCGACCACTATGTGGTCATCATCGGTAGGAAATCTGTAATTAAATAATAATTAGCTTTATTGTTTAAAATACGAAATAAATGATTTTGTGTATAAAAACACAGTTTACTTACCGTGAAAGCAAATATTTTCTTTTTATAATTGTTAAGAATACCAATATTATTGTATTTGCAAAGTATGAATAAGCCCTTATTAATTATGTGTGTGGATATGACATTGAAATTCATTTAGAGGTTTTAAATGAAAGAAATTCTAGAATTTTCTTTATTAATCAAGACAAATACGTCAAATTCTGAGAAATGTTCTATAAATTAATTAAATAAATAAACATTTATTCGAGGATGTCGCGCGAATATTAAATATCCATAAAATCAAGAAGAATTAATTTTATAGCTTTCGCATTACTATAAGATAGATTGGGATGCGACATTTACTTCGTGCGTTGAACAAAGATAAAAGACGCTTGCGATGCTCGTAAATCAAATCGGCCACGACGGTTTGGCACTAATTAGGCCATTAAAAATTGTGGAACTCCCGGAAATATTACATAAAGTAGGAAAGAAAGATTCGATTTAAATCGCGTAAAATCTAGAATTATGACGTAGTTAAATATTGTTAATATAAAAGCCGGAACTTTATTAGAAGTATTCATTGGTTAATTCACGTCAACAAGCAATATATACGAGTTCAATTTACGAGATCGACGATGGAAAAATTCATAAATTTGCGATTCGTAACCAATCAATATATAAATTGATTCATTTAAGATATAAAACAGAAAATTAGTTTACGATATGAAATTTATTCGTTTGAATAGTTTGTAATATGGAAGTTGTAACATGCAGTTATTTGATTGATGATTTGACTGACGATGACCACATAGTGGTCGAAATACGTATCTGATATTTTAAATATTTTTTGTGGTAAGGGTTATTTCATTTTATTCAAATTGTGCCACAGTGTTCCTATAGATTATCAACTTAAATGAGATCCTATGCGCATAATAGCTGATTTGCAACAAACTTGAGGCTACATGGTCAGAAATTCAATGCAGTCGACATTTGTTGTTGCGATTACCATTAGAACATCTGTGTTTAAAAAATTTTAAACTGATTTTAATAGTACCTAAAGTACATTGGGTTATTTCGTTTTACAGCTAAAATACACTGTATTTCACTAATTTATGTTTGCAGAATGTCACAACTTTGTTGGTCGACTCTAAAAGATGATGTATTTGATTTGTGACCTAGCTAACATTGCAGTGGTTTTAAAACAGTTTGGACGTTTTTTTGTGTGTACGTTTGTAGCTTAACCATTTGTTTTAGAACACTGATTGATTAACAATTTTTGTTTGTTTTAACGGTTTCTACGCCCCCTTTAAATGAATGACAAAACTAATGCCACCCTGTATATCGTTAAGGGTTATAATATTTAACCTACATTTATTTTTATCTGATTGGCCGACAAAATATTCAGACAATAATGAAAAAGATCCCAATCAACCTAACAATTAACTTCGGCAAAGTTGTTTGCAAGTAAAACATGGATTACCTAACGGACATTGGCATTTTCGATTATTTAATCAATCGGTATCTAGTCACTGACATCAGGATATCCCTCCATGTTATATGCTCACGGTGTCATCATCCACTTGCTCTTTTAAAAACCACACTTTTGACTTCCAGTTATTGCCTTTTCACAATTAGTACAACTTAGCTTGTCTACCCTTAATGTTATTAATTGTTATCACAAAAAAAAATCAACTTATATTTCCGTTTATTAAAAGTAACAGAACTCTTGGAACAAAACCAAATTTTACACATAATTCGTTCTTTTAAAGTATAAAGCTCTCTGGCAGTCATCAACTATGCTATTTTACTTCTACATATTTCTTTCTTATATTACACTAATACAATCTTTATTTTTAAAATAATTATAATAATATAAAGGTTCATTACTATTTAACATCACACAATCAACTTAATATAATTAAGAGATCACAGAAATAGAGCTGGAAATGAATGATGTGCCAATTAGATGGCCCAATTACAATTTCCAAAGTGTAAGGCAAATGCATTATGCAACCATTGGAATGTTGCAAAATTATATTTAGATTTTATATTTAAATAGTAATTTAGCAGCAATATGGCCACAAATGAGTATACGTGATTATTCCAGTCCCATCCCTTTTGTACATTTTTAAAAAAATTTATTGTCCAAAGTTTTTATCACAATAGTGATTTTTGAGCTGCCTTCAATTTACAAAAAATACCTACAATAAATGCTGAAAATACCAGTGAACAAGCGAATACATTAATTTATTAATGTATGACTGTTAAATAGGTGTGATGTAGGAACTTACATGTTCACTGATACTTTCAGCCATTCAGCACTCAGATCCCAATTCAATAGACGATTTTGGTACCAGTCGTAATTATTCTATCACTTCATCTTAAGAAAATAAATCTATTAGTTAGTCATCTGTTATAACTAAAATTTGCACATTAAAAATTGGCACTTAGGTATCAGTGTTTGCACAAGTATATACTATATATCACTTATCACTTTCGCTTATATAATATTGCTGTAAATGTGATTCATCTCTTAGAGCCTGAACATCCGGCCTGCACAATAAATGTCTCGTGCTATTGCTGCTAAGGTCAGTAGGAAGATCCACACTTAAATCTGTAGCCTTGTGTTCAAATTCCTGATTTCTAATCAACTCTGGTTCTATTTCTGGTTCTGATTTAACTACATGGCTTAATACTGTGGGAGGGGTTGGACGTGTTGGTGACATTTGCTGTCTTAAAAGTGATATATTTTTTATGCTTTTAAGTTCTGTAGGATTTCTAAGAAACCTAAAACAACATTTAATGACTTGTTATTTAACTAGATCATAAATACTTACTGGTAACAGTGTCGTTCTCCTTGTACCTTCCTTAAAATATTGACCCTGTAATAGTATCTTAAGGCACGTGACATTTTGTCGTAATTCATAGAGAGATGATTCTTTTGAATTCCCCATAACTTTGCAAGTCCTGCAGGATCAACAATTTTAAAGATGCCGGTATCTCTGTTCTTCCAAGCAATGTAGCTTGTATATCTTTGGCTTGGGTCATTTAAGAGCTGTTGGAGAAAATCCCATAATAATCTGCCATCTAAAAATTTACATTTAAAAACTTAAATTTATTTAAATCCACAACTTACTTGTATTTGGTTCAGGTGGGTCAGTCGGGAAAAATTCTCTAGCAACAGTTTTAAAAACTGGGCTCGAAATTTCCTTTGAGGTGGCACTTGAATATGGTATAGGTGGAGGTAACGTGTAACCACAAGGCGTGTTTGGTGGACTAGTATTTTGAGTAACCTTTAAATTTTCTAAGTAACTATCTTCATCAGAATCAGATGGATTACTTCCACTGCCATTACTTGCACTACCACTGCTAAATAAAGAATAGCCATAATTCTGTTGGTTATTATCAGCATGTTGGGGACTTCCAGCTTGACTATCTACTGAAGGCGCAGGGCTTAAAGTAACAGAATTACCCTGAGACATTAGATGAACTGCCAATGATGCAACATGAGCTTGCTGAAAAGATGTATCGTTGGTATTTTGAGGCATCAAACTCCAAGTTGGTGTTGGAGGATGTGAGTGAGGCGAAAGTGGATATGCATGACGAGAAGTGGGAGTTACTGGACTCGAAGGAAGACATCTCTGTATAATATTTGCTTCACGAACTAGAAGTTGTAGAACATTATGCAGAACATCACCAGAACCAGGTGATCTTTCCGAAAAGTCTGTTCTTGTTAACAAACACATAGCTTTACCTAGAAAAAATTTTATAGTAACAATTCATGTTTGAGATATTCTAGTATCATTACCATTCATTTGAAACATATCCATATCAATAGGTTGAAGATCATATTCTCGTTCTGCCCAACGTAAAAATGTAATTACATCATCTCTTGACCAGACTCGGGGATCTGAAGCAAGATTTGTAGGTAATTGACTTTTGTAATCCATTAAAGGTGATGAAGGTGGTTGCTGAGGCTGTGGCAATGAAGGAAATCCTAATGGGTATCTCCATAAAAGATCTGCACTAAATGGTAGAGGAAGTGGTAAACGATCCATTGTTGCTGTACTAGTCGGTACAAGAGGTAATGGGCCTGGTACTAACTTCATATTTTGCCTGAAATAAAAAGGAAGAATAATAATTATAGTATAAATGAATGGATCATTTACATAAAGGAACAGGTATTTAAATGTTTGTTCTGACGACTGAGGAAGTATACCAAGGTTAAAAGAGCATTATTTAAATGCTCATTGTCTGTTAAATTGTTATTGTAAGGAAAAGAAATGGGAAACAATTAAACAATACTGTATATTCCAATACTATTAGTTCTCTTTAAAGTAATTTAATTATGTTAATTATATAAAAAAGGTATATTTAAAAATTATGCCTAAAGCTTTGTAATTTACACCTAATTGCTTGCTCACCTTAATGTTTCTGCAGATTTCCTTAATTTATTATAACAGAATAATCAAGCGATGTGTAGAATTGTCAATAGTCATGTATTTCCATATCATAGCACTTTAAATTTGCACATTCAAGTTATAAGCATTTCTTATATGCTAATAACTTTTGCAAGTGCTCAAATAATCAGGAAGGAAATTTGTGTACAAAAATGTCAGGGCCATTATAGTTCTCATAAGCATCAAATGTAAAGAATGTACATTCCTCAGAATAAAATTTATGCAAATAATGTCTTATAAATAATGCTGACAGTACTGCAAATTTGAAGCACTTCAAATTAATTTTAGTAGCATAACTCTTACTCTATTATAACTTTTAATTAATATGAAGATAGAACATTAGGTAATGATAACCTATGGCCTTATTAAGGCCAGAAGCAGTCTTAAGACAACAAAACATAGAACATATAAATAAACAAATGGTGCACTCATGTGATGTAGACTCCTAAGATCGAATATTTTTCACTTAATTAAAGCGACTAAACATATAGAGTACAATTGTATGATTCTTATGTTTTCTCTGCTTATGATTATATTATTGCGCATATGCTTATATTCATATTTATTTTATCCTGTTTATTTTATTACTCACCTATTAAATAATGCATTAAAACTGTTTGTGACCTCTATTATATCAATTCAACTACATGCCCTTGCAGTAGCTCTCCGAATGTCAAGTGCGCTTTAAGATTTTCTTCACTAATGCTAATGTAACTGATTAATAAAAATATATCGGCTAACTTATGTAATCATAACTTGCAGCTGTAACCATGGGTAGCCATCTCAAATTGTTACTTGATTGGTGAAGTTCGCAAAAATAATACGGTTTAACAGACACTCCAGTATAGAGTTTGCAGATGTATACTTCTCCCCTAATAACACTTTCAGTATGCTTATAATTAATAAAGATAAATTATAACGTTAACGTAAATTTTGTTCTTAACGCTATATTGTAAAATGCGATGCTAAACTTCTCCAACATGCAAGTTGAAATAATAAATGTTGATTGCCATGCTTATTGACATTATTCTACTATATAACTTCACTTTCTACAAAGCTGAATTTTTAGATGGAAAACATCACGGTAGCCATCTCAAATTGTTACTTGATTGGTGAAGTTCCCAAAAATAATACGGTTTAACAGACACTCCAGTATAGAGTTTGCAGATGTATACTTCTCCCCTAATAACACTTTCAGTATGCTTATAATTAATAAAGATAAATTATAACGTTAACGTAAATTTTGTTCTTAACGCTATATTGTAAAATGCGACGCTAAACTTCTCCAACATGCAAGTTGAAATAATAAATGTTGATTGCCATGCTTATTGACATTATTCTACTATATAACTTCACTTTCTACAAAGCTGAATTTTTAGATGGAAAACATCACGGTAACATAACCGAACTAGGGAAAATAACATTTTTTTCGTTTAACACACATTATTTGATATGTTTTACCGTAACAATAATAAAAACACCTCTTGCGAAAATGTACTGTTATTATGTGCTAAGCTTCTATATTATTTCAAAAATTTTTTGATTGAGGGTAAAGTTATTATCTGTCTGCAGTGCTATACATGGAATTTGATATCTTTTGCCAAACACATTAAGATGCATTCTGGATGAATGAACAATGGGCATTCTTTACCACAAAAATCATAAAAGTAATGCTACAAAAAACCACCTACATAATCATAGCAAAAACAAATGTTATTTATTTTGTTTTACTATTTTACTTATTTATTAACTCAAACAAGGGTCATGAAAAATATTAATAAATCTATAAATAAAATAATCAAAGTTGCCATGTGATAGGTTATAGTGTAACCGAAACTTATGAAAAATATGCTGCCTTTGAGTGCTGTAACTGGTTGGATGCGTACCTCCATTGTTTCCTATTCTGAGCTAACGTAAACATTTCTCTGAAATCCCCACAGCCTACATCTTTCACTATCTTGTGCAATAATCTAATCTAGGTCTACCTCTTCGTCGCTTTTTTCTTTTCTCTGCGTCTAAAATATTATGCATTATTCCCTCGTGCTTTAGTATGAGTCCTATTATCCTATCTTTCCCATTTTTTTTACCGTTTTTCACATATTTCTTTCTTTTCTACCATTTCGAGAACCTCTTTGTTCGTAACCTTGTCCGTCTATGATATCTTCATCATATGTCTTTGGCACCACATTTCAAAGGCCTTTCTACCTATTTTCCTGCCCGCTTCTCCTGCTGTCCACATTTCACATCCATACACTGCTGTGCTCCAAACATATGTTTTAGCAATTTTTTCATTGTTTCTATGTTTGTTGTTTTTTAGCATAGTAGTTGTTCTTTCTTGTCAAATGCAGCATGGCCTTGCACCAATCTTTGTTTTATATCTTTTGCACTCTTCCCATCTTGTATTATTTGACTTCCTAGGTAGCAGAAATCTTTAACCTCTTGCAAGTTCTCGTTTCCTATTTGAATTCTGGTTTTTGACTTATTTACCCCTCCTTACATACTAGTACGTTAGTTTAATTTTTGTTATATTTCATACCGTCTCTCTCTATCAGAACTGTTTCCATTTCATTAAGAGTTGCTTGTAACTCTTCCTTATTAGATGCTAATACCGCTATATCATCTGCAAATCTAAGCATATCAATTTTTTGTCCTTGTATAGTAATTCCAAATGTCTGTCTGCATTTGACAGTATTCATCGCGTCTTCAATAGATAAGTTAAAAATTAATGGGGATATGGCACATCCCTCTCTCGACCCTTACCTAATATTTATTTCTCTACGTTCCTGCTCTAATTCTATTACCGCTGTCCGCTCTTTGTATAAGCTTTGTACTATTTGTTTATCCCTATAATCATTCCAATCTTTTTGAGTATTTCAAACATTTTCTCCCATTTTACATTGTCGAATGCTTTTTCCAATCGACAAACCCTATATGTATAGTATAGGAATAAAATATACAAACTAAATAAAGTAAACTAATTACACATTATAGAATAACAATAAGACTGATGCAGTTAAAATAGGATTTGCAGGTAAATAGTTTGAGATTTTTTATTTTGGGATTGATTGGCTGACACCTAAAAAGGTGGTGAAATAGTATTTTTTAAAATTTCTTTAAATTAAAAAATTGAAAGTTACTAGAAACAAGATCGTATATATTATAAATGGAGAAGGCAAAAAACTTTTCAAATACATCTTCTATAAACAGCAAGGTTGATAAGACACTTGTTCCTAAGATTAACGTTGTAAACATTTGTTCTAAAACTTAATTGTGTATATAAAGATGAGGGACTTTTAAGCATAATATTTTGTGAAGGGTAAAGGATTTACTGCTGATTGGTCATTCTAAACTACTTAATTTCATTATATTTATGTGTGGTATGATCATATTTATATATACAAAAATAAATGTAATACACGAGTAACAAAGCAGTAGCTGTGAATAAGAACGAACAAGCAACGTGGAGGACGCCAACAATATCAGATCCTATAAAGTGGGTCAGATGGATTCAAATGATGTGAATAAAATTATAGGATAAAATGTGATAATGTGCAAAAAATAAAATTTGTATGTTTATACTGTTTGTATTTTCTTTACTGTCTTTTGGTTATTTTTGGTGAATATGGACCAACTTGTATTTGGAATAAAATCTACTTTAACTGTTTAACATGTCACCCATGAATAGGGAACTACTATTCTCGAAAGACGGTGATAATGCAATACTTTAAGATTTTCAAATGAAACGTTCAAGTTGGTATTCTCTAAATTTTGCATGAAACGTTTATCGCATGAACTGCAACGAGCGGTGCACTACCACGCGATATATTTTATCACATGAAAACACATGTACTGCGAAAACGTACTGTACTAAAATAACTCATTTATATTTGTCCGTATGTTTACATAACATAATCACAAAAATTACTACTGTTAAGTATTATTCTGCGTGTGTTTGGTGAATAATTATAATTAATAATAATTATGATAAACTTCAATGAGGCGTCGTTGTTTGCAGTTTTGGAGGTACTGGAAGAAACTGAAATTGCTGCTGAAGACCCCCAAAGACAATGGTTATCTGGTTGTATCGTGTTGTTGGTTGAAGTCTGTGTATGTGGTGCGCGTCATGAAAATGGAATGACGTAATATCGAGCAATGTACATGATCAAAATTTTGTATGAAACTCGGAGAATCTGCATTGGACACAATAGATAAACTGGTTAAACTATTCGGCGATGAAGCCATGAGTCGTGCACAGGTATTCCGGTGACACAAGGACTTTAAAAATGACGAAGAAAGTATCGCAGTGATGTGAAGTGGAAGAACAGCTAAGTATAAACTAACACCAATGTTCAGCGCGTGCATGCCCTTATGCAGCAACATTGGCAACTAAACATTCGAATGTTGTCAGATGAAGTGAATATTAACCACGAAGTAGTTGGAAAGATTTTTGTTGAAGATTTGTGCATGAAAAAAGCTTTGAGCAAAAATGGTTCAAAAAAACCTCTGAGGAATAAAAACACGTGCGGATATCGGTCGTCCAGTTTGCCTTCAACAAGTTGAAAATGATCCAACAATTTTGGATCACGTAATTACTGGCAATGAGAGTTGGTTCTTAAAGTGGTAAAGCTAACAGTGGCAGTCACCTAGATCAGCAAGGCTAAACACAGCAAAAGTGCACAAATCCAAAGTCAAAACAATGATGATTTGTTTGTTTGACAGAAAAGGGATGGTGCATAAGGAGTTTTGTGGCACCTGGACAGGCTGTAATTTAACAATTCTATCTCGAAGTACTCGAATGGTTGCGAAAGAGAGTCGTTAGCTTCTGTTCAAACATCGCAAACACACGGATCTTTCATCACGACATTATCAGTATAACACACTCTTTGACCTCAAAAAACATTTCAGTGGGTTTTGGATTTAAACTGGGCTGGGTCTATGTTGGCGTAGCTTTGAATATCAGTCCTTAAGATAAACCTCAGTGTTGGAAAATTGTTTAACTAGACAAAATTCAAGACTACTGTGATCAAGGTCAGATTAGCTTTTAAGTTTTATGTTTTTCTATAAAGGACAACTGGAAGTGTACATTATGTATTCTACAATTTAGTGTGAAATTTTGTAGTTGAAAGATTTAATTAATTCAAATATTTAGTTGGGAAAGTATTTATAACAGTAATTTTTCATGCATATTGTGTCCAAAAGTACATTTTTAAAGTGAGAACACGGAGATGAGAGTACACCGACCCTAAAAGATTAATCTTGGTGTATGTCAAGTGTAAGTTGACACGTTGGTGAACTTTTTGTAATTTTTATGTGATTTGCTTTGCACTATTCTTCATTTTGTTTGTTATTAATATTAACTGTAAATATCTGCATGCCTGGAATTTTTGTGTGATTTAATATACCAATTTATTCGAGTTGGAGAGAGTTGATGTTCTACTCACTCAAATAGCCGTAGAAGAGGTTTCTTTTATTTAGGTAGATTCTGTGACTGTTGGATAGTGGAAGTTACGAGTTCAGTGATAAAAGAAAATTGGCGCAAAAAGTAGGGGATCATCATCGTCAGACTTCCAATATCACACATCCAAATCGTGAAACTTATTCTATAGGTCAATATCACGAAAATATATAATATATATATATATATATATATATATATATATATATATATATAGATGTGATAAAGAGGTTGTAAGGGTCATTGGACACCCAAATTCTATGAAAAACTACCATCCAAAGCCAGAAAACGGGAAAAATTAAATTCTCCCAATATTTAATGTCGCTACTCTGTATAAAAATAAGTGCATTTCATTGTTATTAAAATGCAAAGCCATTCATTTAATTCGGGTCATTAAAAACAAAGAAAGAAGCCCTTATTAATCATGTAATTAAAAATCCCATTCAGAATGTGAAAAAAAAAGTGAAACAAATATAAAAACTTTAAGCCATCTGTGTAAATAATTCTTCTATACTTAGTAAAAACGAGTTTCATCATAAGATATGCATGATAGGCCGAATTACTGAAAGGTGAATTACAATTACAGTCATTAAGAAAGCAATTGCGAGCTTTAATTATTTATGTAAAATAATAATCCCGTGTGTAGATATAAAAACAAAGCATATTTCCGTACGCAGACAATTCAGCCAACTGAAAGAGTTGCATACACTTTTTTTTAAATATTAACTTTATTAAAATACAAATTAATTTTAATATATAAATACAAAGCCATTCATTTCATTACCATAAAAGCAAAGCATAAAATAATTATACCGGTGAAGATGACATTTAAACTTAATTTTAAGAGTTTTAAATAAAGCATAAATTCCACGTTACTAAGAAATGTTGTAGAAGTCGATTATTTCGCATAAACGTATAAACGCCCCATTTCAAAAAAACACGCGATGATTAAAAATCCATAAAAGATAGATAAGCAGGTTGAATAGCTTACCACAGTACAGTAAGAGAGGAAGAGACAGCGAACATTAACTCCGTGCGTTAGTAGAGGATAAATGACGCTTTTATGATAATACTAAATCAAGACAATTGACACTAATTGGATAGCTAAACTGCCAAGCCGGTGTAAATTCCTACATCAGTGGTGATTAATGCTTCTAAATATTTCGGAAAAAATCTGGGAAATGACGTATAGAGATAATTCTTGTATATAAACGGGATCTAAATAAGAACAGAATTAATTCATTCAATTTACGAGATCAATCATGTAAGCTTGAGTAAACAGGCATTCGTGATTCTTTCATAAACCAAACAATATGTATCATTTAAGGCAGAGTTGCAATGAAACGTATACATTTGAAACATAGAAGTTATCAATTGCAATTATTTGATAAAGCATAATTTGTTTTGAAAATGCTATGAAGATTGAACGTTTTTCGATAGCTACTCTGAAGTTAATTAATTAAAAATAGAAGTTGCATTTTGCAAACTGATTAACTGATGTAGATTTTTAGATGGAACCATGAAGCTCTTAAACCAGCGGAAAAGAGATTTGAATAAGCGCTGCTTAACAAGAACTGCACGTATAAATTTTAGATTTCTTTGTTTGTAACCAATAAGAATATTTGAATTTAAATTAGAATAAGTTCTCATTTTTATTATTTGTGAAGTGGATAGTTTGTAGAAAATGTTGAGTTCAGAGTTCACCATCGTAACCATTAATAAAGTATCTGTGGAGAGTTATTGGCGAATCACATTTCACGAACTTGGTAATAAAAGATAGACAAATTATCCACGCATAAGCTAAAAAGAATTTTGTACCTGTTAACAAAGAGAGGTAAGGATAATTTTAGTATATAGGTAATCGTTAGGAATAATTTTCTGTAATTGTAAACTGCTGAGTTTTGCCAGTTGAGTTTTGCTAGTTGAGTTTTACCAGGAACATAGATTAGTAACTGTAAACACCATATTTGAACAACATGTTAGAAAAAGATATACCTGGAAAGCATCAGGTGATAGGGCTAGATGATACCAAATAGATTATATTTTAGTTAAACAAAGATTTAGAAGCCAAGTTAAAAACTGTAGTAGTTATCCAGGGGCCGACATAGATAGCGATCACAACTTAGTTAAAATGAAGTATAAACTTTTAATTAAAAAAAAAAAATTGAGAAAGGTTAAAAGAGAGGGATGGGATCTAGGTAAGCTTAATGATAGTGCGGTAAAAGAGGAATATAAACAAGTATTAGATAATAAGATCAAAGAGATCGCTATAGGAGGGTACGTAGAAAATAGATGGAAAGAAATAAAAAGGGCTGTACATGATACAGCAACACAACTATAGGTAAGATAAAAATAGAAGCGAGAAAACCCTGGGCAACAAAGGAGAATTAGATTTAATAGAGAATAGAGGAAAGCTTAAATCGTTCAGAGAATTGGATAGTGTAAGTAAGCAAAAATATAATAGAGTTAGAAATAAGATAGTACATGAGTGTAGAAAAGCTAGAAATAAATGGATGGAAGAGAATTGTAAGTGAATACAAAATGATTTGAGAGTAGGTAAGACAGACAGGGCTTACAGGGCAGTTAAAAAGTTTTTCGGGGAAGATAGGAAAAATATAATGGCATTAAAGATAAGAATAATGAGCTTCTAATAAATAAAGTTGAGGTAGCAAATAGATGGAAAAGATATTTAAAAAATATATATAAAGGAGATGATATGGGTGAGTTAGAGAATGACCAAGAAGAGGATGTAGAAATAGGGTTCTCAATATTAAGACAAGAACTTGATAGAGCTGTTAGGGATCTTAAACTAAATAAAGCGCCGGGGATAGACGATATACCCGCAGAATTAATAAAATATGCAAGTCATAAAACTTTAGACAGAATATATGAACTAGTATAAGTAATATGTGACACAGGTGAGGTCCCAATAGATTTCGAAAAAATATCCCAATAATTAGTTTTACTTCCCACGCTTCCAAAATACTAACAATGATAATTAAACATAGAGAAATGAGATAGGTCTTGGTGTATAGGGACAGAAAATAGACATGTTACGTTTTGCAGATAGAGTCTAGAAAAGAGTTAGGAGAGTTTATAAATATTTTAGATGAGATACTACAGAGTAACTAAGTATGAGAATTAACTCAGGAAAGACAAAGATAATGACAAGTGAGTAACAGCCTAGTTCTAAACCAAAATTAAAAATAGGTAATACCGAGTTAGAGGAGGTAGATGAATTTTGCTATCTAGGTAGTATAATTACAAAGGACGGACGTAGCAGAAGGGACATAGTAGCTAGAATAGCTGAAGCTAAAAAAATCTTTTGAAAAAAGAAAAACTTAATAATAGCTAATAGTATTAGTTTGGATAATAGTAAAAGTTTCTTAAAGTCGTACGTATGGAGCGTTTTATTATATGGTAATGAGACTTGAACAATTAAAGAGAAAGATAGAAGCTTTTGAAACTTGGTGTTATAAGAGAATGTTAAAGATTAGTTGAACAGATAGAGTAACAAATGAGGAAGTTTATAGAAGGATAGGCGAGGAACAATGTATGTGGAAACAATTAAAGGTCAGGAGAGAAAGAATGATAGGGCACCAGTTAAGACATGAGGGAATATTTAGTAAGGTCTTAGATTATAGACTACCAAATAAAAACAGAGTAGGAAGACCAAGACAAAGCTATATTAGTCAAATTATTAGGGATTTAAGTTGTGAAGGATATGTAGACCTTTTGACTAGCTCAGAATAGAAATAATTTAGAGCTGCATCAAACCGAAAACAAAACAAAAAAAATAAATAAAAATTAGTTAACTAAATGTCACCATGACATAACTCACAATTAGTTAGCGGTCTGGCATGTTGGTAGCGATTCGTTGCTTAAGCCTTACCATAACATATAATTTAATAAACGTCACCATGACATAACTCACAATTAGTTAGAGGTCTGGCATGTTGGCAGTGATTCACTGCTTAAGCCTTGTCATAACATATAACTTAATAAACGTCTCCATGACATAGCTCACAATTAGTTAGTGGTCTGGTATGTTGGTAGCGAGTTGTTGCTTAAGCCGTACCATAACATATAATTTAATAAACGTCATCATGGCATAACTCACAATTAGTCAGCAGTCTGGCATGTTGGCAGCGATTCGTTGCTTAAGCCTTACCATAACATATAATTTAACACTTTTCTTTTTTTTGGAAAGGATAACCAGGTAATATTTCATTTCCTTATAAATGGGAATCATGTAAACATGTTGCAATTCATTAACAACCATCAGGTTGCTAATATCTATGTAGAGCCAGGTAGATAGGAAAAAGATAGAAGAGTATAGGAAGACCTAGACCAAGCTATATTAGTTAAATTATTAGAAATTTAGGTTGTGAAGGGTATGTAGAACTTTTTAGATTAGCATAAAATAGTCAAGAAGTTAGAGCTGCGTCAAACCGACCTTAAGTAAGGTCGAAAACAAAATGATGATGAAAATGTAAACTGTTTTAAAAATTCTTTTGTATGAAAAAAACATGTTTTTGAATGTATAGATGTTTCTTGAGATTGATGTGTTTTATTTCATTTTCATAAATTCCACATTATTGTTTCCGCTGAGCTAGCCAGGCAAAGAAAAGAAAGGGAAAGTAAGATAATTATTTCATATTTACTAGTCTCGTCCTAATAAGTGCAGTTCACAGTTCCTAAGTCACAGCAATAAATTTTACGACCACAAACACAAAGTTTGTCACAGCAATATATTAGTTACTAAGATGAAATAATAGCTTAGACTATTATGCAAGCCACAAATGATCATTTCAATCGAGCTAGTAATTGAAAGAAGGAAAATATGATGTCCCGGACAGGATTGAAACCTGTATCTTAGGCTTTCGCAGCCCATACGTTTTCCAATTACCCCAACTTTCAATTACGTTTGGTATTTTTGTCAATCATATCTGATAGTGTTAAGATTTTTTACTTATGTCAGATATAGGCATGAAGCGACGCTCAAAGTTATGGAAGATGTCACCTATTAAATATACATATTGGATAATTGCACAAGGCAAATTGATTAAGTTTTTTGTGGCCATACTGGTGTTTGTGACCCTTTCATATGAGTATTTTGGAAATTTAATTAACGGCACTTCAAAAAACACGTCGACTACTTAAATAATAAAGGTAGGTACACAAAATATGGTTTTAACACCACATACCAATGTATATACAGAAGAAACAGTGTTTTTAATTAAAACAACGATTTCCTCAGTTTAGTTGCCCAAAAATAACCTATTTTGAAAAATTCAATACAACGCTTTGGTTTTGTTCCCACCAACAACGTTAATCTAAACGATATCAAAACATTGCGTTTCATTTTGGAACCTCCAAGGCTTTATTTATAAAACACAGCGTGGGATGTTTGCTTCCATTTCTGGTTAATTGTGAAACATATCGCGCTTGGTTGGTAACTCCGACAACAGTGCTTACATACAACAGACCATTCAAGGTTGCCACCGTATATTTTATTCAATCTGCGTTTTTAGAAAAAACCCAAAATACCAAGAAAACTCGCTGGTTGTGTTATTGTAGTACTAAGCAGCAACAGCGCTGTGGTAGTTGTTTCTACTTGCGGGTTGTTAATGCTTTACTATAGATGGGTATTTAATTTTTAACTACATTTAAAAAACGCGTAGGTGGTACTGTATTTAATATTTTACGGTTCATGTACGGTTAATTTCTGAGAGAAAACCAATTTGTGAATATAGTATATTGTAAAGCTCACTGGCTACATGCTTAAATATGGCCTCATTTAACCGAGGATAAATTGGTTCCATTTAACGTCTATATAGCGGAATGAAAGAACACTGCCGGGTTTGTAATTATTCATAATAGCCGTCACGATTTCTTATTAACTTAATTGCGTAATATACTATTAACCTGATACTTCATGTATTATCAGAAAAATGTCTTATCTTGAACCTATTTATAATATTACCAACACAATTTAAGCTTCCTAGAATTGACGTAAAATTACAACAATTCGTTGCTATCTCGTAAATTTATGGTAGGAAACAGTTCAGAACTTCTTCATCTCGAGATCCCAATATCTGCATAAAATTGCCACCCGTGTTGGGTGACTGGCCTTTCCAAGGCTATTAATAATATACGTAGTCTAAAGAGGAGAGGGCCAAGATCTCGGCATCTGTAATTCTGTATCTCGTGACGTCGTAAAATACAACCAATTTAAACAATAAAGAGCAGAGTAATTTGTGGATATAACAAAAACAAGATATACTCTCATAATTACGTAATTTATAGTATCCAATTCCCTTAATAAAATAGAAAAATGCACTTCATTTTATTATGCGAAAATTGAACAATTTTAGATTTCGATGTTTTTCGTTATCGAATAAAAATTGGTCATAAATGCTGTACTTTTATTAGTCACGGAAAGTACCTAAGAATTTAATAAAGTCATTACAGAATGTGCGAAAAGTCCGCGTCGGTAGAGGCAGAGACAATGTATGTGTGTAAAGCTGGAATATACACCAAATAATTTTAAAAAAATAAATATCGGATTCATTTGTATCACGCGTGCTAAAAATTGAACGTTTGTGTTTAAAAATTGCTCTTACACGTGATTTAAAGTGACCAGTCCAATGTTGCAGAATGCTGGAATAGATATATCACGTAGAATTGAAAATTTGTCAACATTTTTGTTTTCATTGTTTGTGCTTCGTTTGTGCCGGTCAGTACCAAAGATTCGGGAGTTGTGCTAAATTTTAGCAAATTGTACGTGATTTAAAGTGACTAATCCAACTTCGCAAGAACATGGAATAGACACCAACAGGAACACCCCTGTGAAATTGGCGACATTCTTTAAATTATAAAAAAACAATGATAGTTCCTGTAGCACTTTTCATAGTTCTAGAGTTCCTGATAGAAAATAAAAAGAGTTCCGCACTTTTAATACCAAAAAATAGCAAATGAAAAATTGTCGTGCTAACATCGCGAATCTAGCATATTTCCTCCTCTAATCTATGAGAAACCAATAAATATCACAACCTTTAGCAAGAGTTCCCGTTAGTTCCAATCGAGTTCCATCTCTCTATGTAATTAAAATAAAAAATTGCAATAATTACGTTATTTGCATAAACAACACATATTGTACCAAGCACGACACTCGGTAAAAAAGTGACGTCCTGTTCATTTCTAGCGCATTGTTCGATATATATCGACAGTTCTCCATGAGTTCTAATAACTACGACCACTTTTAGCGTGAGTGCCACTGGCTAACCATTTTTAAATAATTTTTAATTTTCGGTCTTGCACAACACGCGGAGAAAAAGTGTCGTGCTGATCATTTCTAGCGCATTTTTCGATATATATATATCGACAGTTCTACATGAGTTCTAACAACTACGATAACTTTTAGCCTGAGTTCCAGTGGCTAACCATTTTTAAATAATTTTTTTATTCGGTCTAGCACGACATTCGGAAAAAAGTGTCGGCACGACCGAAAATAAAAAAATTATTTAAGAATGGCTAGCCACTGGAACTCAGGGTAAAAGTGGTCGTAGTTGTTAGAACTCATGTAGAACTGTAGATATATATATATATATATATATATATATATATATATCGAAAATGCGCTAGAAATGATCAGCACGATACTTTTTCGTCGAGTGTTGTGCTGGGTACAATATACGTAGTTTATGCAAATAACCTAATTATTGCAATTTTTTATTTTAATTGCATAGAGAGATGGAACTCGATTAGAACTAACGGGAACTCTTGCCTAAAAGTTGTGATATTTATTGGTTTCTTATAGATTAGAGGAGGAAGTGCCGTGCTAGATTCGCGAAGTTAGCACGACAATTTTTCATTTGCTATTTTTTGGTATTAAAAATGCGTAACTCTTTTTATTTTCTATGAGGAACCCTGGAACTATGAAAAGTACTACTAGAACTATCATTGTTTTTTTAAAATTTAAAGAATGTCGTGCCAACTTCACAGGGGCAAGAGGAACTCATTTTTTCTTAACTCTTTATTTCATTCGTTTGCGCTCCGTTTGTATCGGATAGAGCCAGAAATTCTGCGTTTGTGGTCAAAAATTGACAATGTACACATGATTTGTAGTAGCTATCCCAACTTCATAGAATGCAGGAATTTATACCAACAGGAATTGAAAATTCTTTGTTTGTACAGGGCACTGCCAAAAATTCTGTGTTCTCAAAAATTGCACGTTAGATGTGATTTAAAGTCGCAGGCATCTGGAAAGGTCGAACATGAAAAAAATTAAAGTTTTTTAGGTTTCCTCAATTGTTCTTTGTATTTGGTGTACAAAAAGTTCTGAGCTTTAGACTTCATACAACCGAAACCACAATTTAAAATTCATTAGTTTACTGCCCTTTTACGGTTTTACAACGTTGACATTTGGTCTTTGAAAATACCATGCGGTTTGACGTTTGATGCACATAACCTGCAAAATCAATAGTGTTCACGATGGCAATAACAAAAGGGTCTATTTGATTTTCCATCCACTTCTCGTTTCATCTGAAGAAAAATGCTGCTGAAACCACTGAAATGATTTGTGTTGCATATGGAAAGGCTGTAAGTCATGCTGCGTGTAAAAGGTGGTTTCAAAAATTTCACCAAGGAGATTTCAATCTTGAAGATGAACCGCGTGCTGAACGCCCTCAAAAGATTGAAACGGACGAACTGCAAGCATTGTTGGATATAAACTGCACAAACTGAAAAGGAGCTTGCACAGCAGCTTGGCATTACGCAGCAAGCCTTTTCCACACGTTGAGATGCAATGGAAAAAGTTCAGAAGAAAGGCAGATGAGTTCCGCATGCACTGTACGAAGACAACAAAAATCGACAGCGTGACACCGCACTCACTTTGCTTTCAAGGTTCCGGAAAAAGGATTTTCTGCACCAAATCATTACAGGCGATGAAAAGTGGATACTTTATATTAACCCTAAGCGTAAAAAATCATGGGTTGTCCCTGGTCAACCTTCTACATCGACTCCAAAGCCCAATATCCACGGCAAGAAAGTTTTGCTCAGCATATGGTGGGATTTGAAAGGTGTATTGTATTACGAGTTGTTACAGCCGGGTGAAACAATTACGGCAGACCGCTATCGGCTACAATTGACCAATTTGAGCGATGCGTTGGAAAAAAAGAGGCAATTTACTGGCAAAGGACATCGTAAAGCGATACTGCTTCATGACAATGCACGGCCACATGTTGCGAAAGTGACTCAGGATCATATATTTGCGTTAGGCTGGGAACTTCTCTCGCATGCGGCGTATAGCCCAGGCATCGAGCCTTCCGATTATTACCTATTCCGTTCGCTGCAGCATCACTTGGCAGATACACACTTTGTGGCACTTGAAGAGGTACGAAAATGCATTGATGACTTTATCGCCTCGAAGCCAGTGAGCTTCTGTCATCAGGGAATTCGCAAGCTGCCCGAAAGATGGCAAAAGGTCTTCGATGTAACCGGGGAATATTTCGTTAATTAATAACTTTTTGTTTGCTTTTAAATAAATATAAATTTTTCCAGGAAAAAGCTCAGAACTTTTTTGTACACCTAATATGTTACGGCATCGTGAAAAGTTGGCGTTTCTGCTTAAAACTTGAGCAAATACTACGTGGTTTAAAGTTGCCAATCCAATGTCACAAAAAGCTGGAATAGATATATCAAATAGAATTGAGCTTTAATTTTGGCAACGTTTTCATTTCTATTGGTTGTGCTTCGTCCGTGCCGGACTCTGTACCAAAAATTCAGGTTTGCGATTAAAATTGAGCAACTTATACGCGATTTAAAGTAACCAACCCAACTTCGCAGAACCTGAAATAGACACCATGCTAACCTGATTTTTTTAATTAACTCTTTATTTCATTCGTGATGCCCCGTTTGTATCGGATCAAGCGAGAAATTCGGCGCTTGTGCTCAAAAATTGAAAAATGTACACATAATATGCAGTAGCCAATCCAACTTCGCAGGAAGCAGGAATTTACACTAACAGGAATTGAAAATTCTTCTTTTGTTGTGCCGGGCACTGCAAACAATTCAGCGTTTGTGTTACATAATTACATGTGATTTAAAGTCGCAGAAAGCTGGAAAGATCGGTCACTCTGAAAAATTAAACTTTTTTTGGGTTTCCTCGTTTGTGCTTTGAATGTGTCACGCAGTATAAAAAATTACATGCTTGTTTTTAAAAATTGAGCAGTTATACGTGATTTAAAGTGACAAATCCAACTTCTCGGGAGGCTGTAGTAGACCCGAAGAATTGAAAATTGTTCAACTTTTTTATTTCGCATGTTTATGCTTCGTTTGCGTCGAACAATATCAAAAATTTAACATTTGTACTTTTGTGCTAGTTTTGCGAGATTTAAAGTGCATAATCCAGCTTTGTAGGAAGTTAGGATGGACACCAAGAATTGATTTTTAACTTTTTCTATTTCGTTTCTTTGTGCTCAGTTTGCGCAAGGTAAAGAGAAAAATTCCGTTTGGGCTTAGAAATTGAACAATTTATACGTGGTCTGCAGTGGCAAATATAACTTCGAAAGAAACTGGAACCTAAGAAGAATTTAAATTGCTGTATTTTCCTTGTTTATGCTTTGTATGTGACAGGCACTTCCTAAACTTTGAGTTTCTGCTCAACAATTCAGCAACTATTACGTGATTTAAAGTGCCCAATACGATGCAGCAGAACGCTGGAATAGATACATAATGTAGTCTTGAAAATGTTTCTATTTCCATTGTGTGTTTCGTTTGTACAAAACAATACTAAAAATTCAGGGTTTGTGCTTAAAGTTGAACAACTTATACGTGATTTAATCCAACTTCGCAAGAAACTGAAATAAACGCCAAGAAGTACTGATTTTTCTTAACACCATTTCATTCGTTTGTGCTCCGAGGGTATCGAATAGTAAGAAATTTAGCATTTGTGCTTAAAAACTGAGAAATGTACACGTGATCTGCAGTAGCCAATCCAACTTCGCAGGAAGCAGGAATTTACACCAACAGGAATTGAAAATTCTTCGCTTGTTTGTACAGGACACTGTCAAAAATTCAGCATTAGTGCTTAAAAATTGCGCGTTGCATGCGATTTAATGTCCTAAAAAGTTAGAAAATCGGACACCAAGAAAAATTAAACTTCTTTGGGTTTCCTCGTTTGTGCTTTGCATCTGACAGGCACTGCCAAAAGTTTGCGTTACTGCTCAAAAATTGAGCAACTATTACGTGATCTAAAGCAGCCGATACAATGTCGCAAAAAGCCGGAATAGATGTATCACGTATGGTTGTAAATTTGTCAACGTTTTTATTTCCATCGTTTGTGCCGGACAGAACCAAAAACTCAGGGTTTGTGCTTAAAATTGAGCAGTTATACATGATTTAAAGTAGCCAATCCAACTTTGCAGGAAGCTTGAATAGACATCAACTAGAACTGATTTTTTTTCTGAACACTATTTCATTCGTGCGCGCTCCGTTTGTATCGGATAGAGCCAGAAATTCAGCGTCCGTGTTTAAAAATTGAGAAATGTACACATGATCTGCAGTAACCAATCTAACTTCGCAGGAAGAAACTCAACGTTTGCGCTTAAAAATTGTGCAAGTTCATCGAGATTTAAAGTGCATAATTCAACTTCGTCGTCGGGATTCGAACCCGGGACCTTGAGCGTAGTAGTCACACGCATACCAACTACGCCATAGAGCCGCCCTATAATGGATACCTTACATTTGACATTCCAATGCTCCACCCAAAGGTACTACATTGGCCAGGAAGCGAGTTTTCTTTTTACCTGGAAAATTTGGAATTTTGCCGAACGCTTGCTGTTCCAAGCAAGGTAGGGATCTTTAACGTGCGTGACAACACTCACACAAGGGACCTCCATTTTACTTCTCATCCGAACGAGGGTGTATTTTTGTGAAAAATGCTCGCCTAACATTTTTCAAGCGGACCGCCTATAATGGATACCAAGAAAAACTGCCTCTTTTTAAACCTTCCTTATTTCGTTTGTTTGTGCTCAGTTTGCGCCGTGTAGCGTGAAAAATTTAGTGTTTGTGCTTGAAATTTGAACAATTTATACGTGATCTGTACTGACCAATACAACTTCGTCGGAAGCTGAGTATTAAAAAGAATTACGTTGCTGTATTTCCTTCGCTTGTGCTTTGCACGTGAATGACAGTATCCAAAATTATGGATTTGTTTTCAAAAATTGAGCATGTTATATGCAATTTAAAGTAGCCAATTCAAATATGCACGAAAGCGTAGTATAATGGACACTACATGTTATTTTCCAATGTTCCACCCGACGGTATTACATTGGCCTGGAAGCTAAATTTTCTTACCCGGAAAATTTTGAATTTCGCCGAACCCTTGCGGTCCCACGTAAGGTAAGGCTCTTTAACGAGCGTGGTAACACTCACACAGGCGACCTCCATTATATCTCTCATCAGAACTCTAGGGTGTATTTTTGTTAAAAATGCTCGCCTAACATTTTTCAAGCACACCGTGTCGGGATTCGAACTCGGGACCTTGGGCATAGTAGTCACATGCATACCAACTGCGCTATGGAGCCGTCTAGTCAGAATGAACACCATAAAGAATTGATTTTTTACCTTTCTCTATTTTGTTTGTTTGTGCTCAGTTTGCGCTTGGTAGAGTGAAAAATTCAGTATTTGTGATTAGAAACTGAACAATTTATACGAGATCTGCGGTGGCCAATAGAACTTCGTTGGAAGTTGGGCACTAAGAGAATTAAAATTATTGTATTTTCCTCGTTTGTTCTTTATATGTGACAGACAGTACCAAAAATTACGCATGTACGTCAACATGATTTAAAGTGGCCAAGCCAACTTCGCAAGAGTTGTAGTATACACCAAGAGAATTGAATGTTTGTTTTTCTTTATTTCATTCGTTTGTACCCGACTGAGCCAAAATTCAGAGTTTTTGCTCATTAATTGGACAATCTATATGTAATCTCAAGTAACCAAACCAACTTCACGCGAAGCTAGATTGAACATCATGCAGAATTGGAATTCGCTTGTGTATGCATATCGTCACACAGGAAAACTCAATATATGTACATGGAGCTATTCAATTTTATGAACAACCAATAACAAGCCACTATTTTCATTCATCTTCTTGTGAAACGCCCCCTTTCGAAGACACTAACAAAACGAAGCAGGAATTACTCTCGGCTATGGTAAATTAATTTTAATATTGCAATTAAAATATACACGACCCTTTATTAAAATCACCACCTATATTTATAACTACTCATGTAAAAAATATCAGAAGCTGTTATGATTCACTATCGATTCCTATTTTAAATAATATAATATTACCTTCTTTGTAAGTCCTGGTTACATTTGTGTTTGGATTTTATGCGCCATTTGATTTGAGGGCACCCTTGAAAGACCTTTCAAAACTAACCAGCAAAATACCAAGACGTTGGTTTGGTAGTTGAACGAAGATTGTACGCTTTGGTGTTAGGTTAAATAAAAACCGGATGTAAAAAGAGGAAAATTAATCTTGATTAATATACCCTGTATATTCCGATTTCATATACAGCGGTGTTCAGTAAGTAAGACATTGCAGTAAAATTGGTGTTCTATTAAAATTATAAACTTAAAAACCACAAACTTAGGTTCATAAATTATTTTAAACCACAAAGATGTAAACAAAATATTTATTTCAGAAAACTTTGGTAGTGGAATCATGTAATTTTAAAGAAAGCTTTAAAATTATTATGTACATTCATTAATATGCACCTCAAATACCTGAGAGTTTTTACAAATTTCAATTAAATAAATTAGAATTAATGTTAAATATAAGAAAACTTCAGACATACTTTAATACAATATAAAAACTCAGACGCTGAGTAGGGGAAATTCGCTAATATGTTACAATGTATCAATTTTATAGTGCAGGCAGAAGAAACCACGAATGTTAACTTAAGAACATCATACGATACAACAAAATTTTCTTTGGGATTCATTCAACAAACTCAATGGAAAGACTGTACTATGGCAAAACCCACCCATAACATAAGGAGGCTGAAGAGAAATTAAATGAAAATAATTATATCCGACAGAGAATGGGAATTAATTATTCGCGAAGTGGTAACAGAAACACAATGTAGTTATACGAAAATGTAATAAGGCAAACGTGACCGCGCTGTTGCGGGATGGTATGAGGAAAAGTTAAAGGGAAATTTGAACGTTGAACAAAACCAACTTCAAGTATGTAACACGGCCTTATCCTCAGGAGAAAATCTAAAATGGCGCGCTAGCTTTCGTGGAACTTCGCATGCAGCTTTGGCAAGGAATGCTTTTACGTGCGTGAAATTTTGAAAACTCTGTAATAAAAGGGCTACCTGCGTGGATATCTCAAATAAGTGGATTGTGTTAAGGGAGTCGGTTAACTGAAATTGAAACACTGAAAGCCTCTGGATATTCTCAGATTGGAATGTAAATAGTGAGTAATATTATAAGGTTTTATGCTAATACTTCTTTATAATTTACATGTGGATAGAAAATGTAAAATGGCTGGTACTTATATAATGAGAAATTAACAAAATTGAAAGTGATTGTTTTTATTGGTCAATGATTTACCGACGGAACGAGTGTTGATTAAACACAATGTTATCCTTTGAAAACATTAAGAAATATGCAGATAGTGGCATTAAAGTACTTTGGAATGTACAATGAAATGATGTAACAAAAAGCTGGTGTTTAGCGTTTCGATGTTTGTTATTAACGACATTTCCAGATATTGGGATTTATAAATGTCATGTAAATTAATATTGGAAACGGGAAAATTTAAAGCGATGATCGCTTTGTTGATGGATTAAACTTAATCTGCTTTTTAGGAATTTTTTCTTTTAGCAATATCTGGCCAGAGAAGGTAAAGAAGCTAACTTTCTTTTAGTATTTAAGTTAAAGTTGAATTTTATTTGGTTTTATTTAAGAACTAGAATAAAATTTAGGTTATTGTAGAAGATATCCAGCTACCCCAGTGATGGAACCTTATTTGAAAAGGTATTTTATTTTGAGAAATTTCTTTAATGACACAATTAATAAGTGTTTTTAAGGTGTTTTCGAGAAAGGTAGTATATAAGATGATACAATTTAGGAAACCGAAGCAAGGGATGCCTATGCGGAATAACCGTCTTCCGTGTAGGGATAATATCGAAAGAGATTGCTGTGACAGACGGTTTGGAGGCCCTCGATTATGACAAACAAAAAAGCCTTTCAGAACAAGTTTTTTTTAATTTCGCCCTTTTATTATTATTTTTATACCTTTATTATTTCTACTTCGAATTTCTATATTTCCTTTTATAATTTTTTCATTGGAACCCACTCCCACACCACAGCAGTTATCCGACGCACCCTACATTGTTATGGGATTCCTGTCCTTTTGCGGCAAATTGAAATTTATTAACTTACCGCAGCAATAAAGACTGCAAAAGAAAATTATAATTCTACATGATGTGTATCCAACTTATTACAAATCTGGCTTGTTCACTTTAAATCATGCATAACCTATACACTTTTTGAGTCGAAATGCTAAATAGTTGTCACTGTCCGGCACAAACGAAGAAAATAAAGTAAAAAAATTCTCAGTTCTTCAGCGTTGATTTTAGTATTGTGTGAAGTTAGATTGGCCTCTTTAAATCACCTCAAACTTGAGAAACTTTGGAGCGTAACGCTGAGTTTTTAGCAATGCAGTCGAGATACTTCATCGAACTTCTCTGCATAGTATCTACAGGATTTTTTAAGTCGAAAATATATATAACAATACATGGACGTAATTGTCGGAGTGGCTAAACACATAAAATTTATTTATTTTTAAAAGCATTCTTGTTCTATAAACATACAAGAATATAAAACAAATTTAAGATATCGAAATCGTTGAACTAAAGCTTTGACCCCATTCCATATGCATCTGTTTTGTTCTTTTTGAAGCCATTTTCGTTCTGTATTCACCTTTATTCTTACTGTAGCAATTTGGATTAATCTTGAATACGGTTGTTGATAGGAAGTGACAGCTTCGAGTTTCAGATTGACAAATTTTAGAAATGTCATCATCATCCCGAAAGAAATATGAAAATCTTGGAAACAGTGAACGTGCTATAAAACAAAGAAATTACAAATTCAATCCGCCGAAAAATCTATTATTATAATTTTTTGATCGTTTTTGAAGTGATTTTTAAATACCAACAAATAAATAATTCAGATAAACGAGAACGGATTCATAAAAAGACCAATATTGGAATGTCCATTCCAGTAAGAACACTTGATGGTTCCAATTCTTTTAAAGTATAGGAATTTGTCCACTTGTTTGTTGAGGTTTACTTGTGGCACTCTCACATCTGAAATAACGTAAGAACCGCAGGTATCAGTATTTAAAAATTCTGATTAGTTTAATAATTTGCTTACAAATTGAAATTCTAGGCAAAAAAGTATACGTTAAGTGTTCTAGATTGGGGCAGATGTGTACATTTTTTCAGTAAAATCCTAATAATTGCATAGAAATTTGGACAAGAAAAATATATAGTTAACAGAGATATGTTTGTAATTATAATTTCTACTTTTTTTGGTGAAAATTGACTAGGATTCATTCCGAATTTCTTCCAAAAACTCAATTATTAAATTTTTTGTAATCCTTTTTTGCCTCTGAAGTTTTCGGCTATGGCCAATATTGCATTTTAGAAAACTCAACAAACGTAGAGAATTACATGTGGTACAGTGTATTTACTAGACCAGCAAAGATTCAGTTTAACAAAACTTTGTTATTGAAGCGGTTTTCTACGGTTTTCACTATTTCCTGACTTTTTTTGGATAGGCGCCCCTGAAAAAGTTGCAACATCCTTGTGCCGATTTTTATTGTCGATATAATTATATTCTTCGCCTATAAACAGCCCATTATATAATTTCTAGTTGAAGATATTTCTTTTCAATTGTTTCAAAATTCAAACAGGGTTTTTTGATACAGTTGAACCGTGACCTGTACAGAACCGACAGCAACCAATGACAGTAATAAAATAATTATGCTCCCAGTTGTTGACAATTATTTTTGTAAATAGTTATTTACGTGTCAAGCTCGGAAAGTGGTAACGACACTTTCTTAGTGTGGTGCGTACAATAGTTATTTACGTGCCAACCTCGAAAAGTAGTACTTTACAGAGCGAGCATGCGGTTTTCTGGGCGACGACGTGAGTAAAGCCCTGAAAGCATGGGAGCCCCGTAAAGACACTTTCCGAATGGGACGCGTACAACATTTTTTGTGTAGTCACAAATAATTTGACAATAATAGAACAATATTTAAATTTTGAAGTAACTTACTAACTTGTAACAATTAATTCACAGGCACTTACTGACAGATACAAACAGTACTGTCATGGCCATTGATGTAACATGCCCCATTTGCTTTTAATGTAATTGTTCACATATGAGACCGTCAATCATTTTTCCGAGCTCGTGTCACTTTTCCGATCTAGCTCGACAACAACGTACTTTCAAAGCTGAAAAATGATCGGAAACACGCGTTATCTATATCGACCGCAAAATATTGCATTCTAAGACACATTACTGCGATGCGGAAGACAATAGGAAACCACCACAATACCTCCCAAGTACACAGCGTACAAAAAAGTTTTTTAAAATAATGACATTCTCTGGTGTAAAAGATTCCGGAGTTAAAATAGTTCCTCATTCGAACTTCCGAGGGCTGATTACTTCGGAGGATGCGATCGACAAGTTTAAAAGAAGAACCGGGAACATTTTACGAGTAAGCATGGAATGTTAGAAACATGAAGCAAGTAGATAAGTTAATTAATTTGAAAATTGAAATGGATAGGTTATCATTACACTAATAGGGATTAGTGACGTTCGGTGGCCACTGGCGGGAGATTTTTTGAGCGGAAACTTTTGAGTAATTCATGCAAGATAGGAAGAAGGAAATGCGGGTGTGGGGATAGTTATGCGGAAAATAGGACATTGTGTACACCACTACTTGCAAAAGGACGAAAGAGTATTCATGGTTAGATTAAATCTAAATCAGTAAATACGATAATAATATAAGTCTACATACCCACCTCTAGCTACAGTGATGAAAAAGTAGAACAATCTACAAAGATATTAAAGCTTCGTAAAAGAGCAGAAAATTTAATAATTACTGGAGATTTTAATGCAGTGATAGGTGAGGGTAGGGAAGGTACGGTATTAAGTTTATTTGGTTTAGGAACAAGTAACGACAGGGGAAATAACCTGTAGAATTTTGTGAGGAAAACAATTTAACCATCGCAAATACATTATTTCAACATCATGCTACAAGTGAAAGATGCCAGGAAACAGATATACCAAATAGATTACATTCTTGTTAGAGAATTTGTTACGTTTACTTTACGATAGTCAGTTAAAACCTACTCCTTTTTGGTATTTCATTATTCATTTACGTAGATTCTGCTCAAATCCTCCAACAACACCCGGTATAATAGACCTTCCTACAATAAGTACGCTTTCTACTAATTTTCCATTTAAACCTATTTACTTCGAAACGAAAAGCTCTTCTATAATCTCAATCGTCCGTACCTTGTTTGAGGTATCCGTTGACTTGATACACAATACTATAGCGCGTAATTACTTATTATTATACCCAATCATAAAGACTCGTTGAAATAATGGATCGTACTTATTTGTTAAGTTTTGTTTCAAATTTCTAATCACATTAGATAACGCGAGGATTGAAGTTCGAATTCTTGTTATTTGAACGAATTTTTAATTTGATTCTGCAGTTTGTCCTTATATGTACTATCTACATTACTCATCCTATTACTTCAAGAGGAATGAACGTTTTTTTTTCGTTTGATAAGAAGTGTAGATCTTGAGTGCATCGGTAAGTCCTCCTGCGTTATTAATACTAGTAAGACTCTCCTTGTAGCTCTTAGCTGGAGACCAAATTGTTTTATGTAAGCCCGATTATTCTTTTTATGTAGAACAAACTGCGGTATGTGTTTCGCTGTTGCAGTGATTGTCGCAGCGCTCAAAATCTGTCGACCGTGGTGACGCTGCATCTGGACGCAAGCAACCTGTCGCTTAGCTGATTCACCTTCGTGGATGCAATGAGCACACGATAGTATCTTGGCACATGGAGGTATGTTGTGATAGTCTTCCCACATATCGTGAGTACCTCTTTTTTTTCTACTTTTGTTGTTAGTGCGTCGCTGATGCTCCATAGTACTTTATTAAATGATTACTAGAATTTGTTCTACCGTTAATATTTTTACTTTTAACACCCTGGTGTAATGAGAAAGTATAAACAGTAATTTTTTCTTTCTTTCTTTTAATAATGAGTTCTACATGTTAAACGATATTCGCACTTCGTACGTCAATTCTTAAAAATTTGTTTTTGTAATATAACTATTTATTTATTTTTTGTTGATTTAGCCCGAATTCTTTTTTTAATTAATTTTTATTGTAAATAGAAAATCGATGACGATGTATTTTTTTTGTGTTGCTGGGAATCCTCCCCTACCCGCATTGATAGTTAGCCTGATATTTCTACGTTTCTTGTGTTCTGTTTTGTCATCGTGATTCGTGCGGGTCCTTACTTTAAGTATCCTTTCTATTTCTGTTTGCCCGTACGCTTCAAAACGTAGCAAATGGAATAAGAATCAATTAAAAGATAGAAGACGCTTCCCGGATACAGATTTAGCTACTTTCCACAACATAGTAATTATGAATGCCGCGCTTAAAATTAAAAATTTTAAAAAAAGCAATGAAAAAAAGCACTTTGACCGTGAGAAACTAAAAGATAAAGATACCCACATACTATTTAAGAAAACGTCAAACGAGTTATTGAAATACACCGGAAAAATTCCTGATGCTAAAGTGGAAGCAGAATGGAATAACATTAAATCCAACTTGGACATTGTGACCAGAGGGGTATAAACAAAAAAAAAAAGAAACTACGAGTGACAAAGGATATTCTGAATTTATTAGAAGAAAGATGAAAATACAAAAGAGACCAGACACGTCGCAGGGAAACAAAGATACAAAGCCATAAAGTGGGAAATTATTCGCAAATGCAAGAAATCTAAAGAACAATGGATTAAGACTAATGCAAGGAGGTGCTTAAACTAAGATGGGAACTGGCAAAACAGATGGAGCAAACAAACTAATTAGAATGAGTTTAGGGATATAAAGCTCTATAGCAAAAATATGAGGCACACGAGGAGACATTATTATAGAAAATGTAGAGAAAGTGGATAGATGGCAAAATTTATAGGGAGCTTATATGCAGGACCGGAATAAAAGAACTAGAACAGAAAACAGACACTGACAAAGATGACGGGATAACATATACTTACGGACGAATTTGAACTAGCACTAAAGAGCCTAAAAAATTACAAGGCGACGGGCACAGATAAAGTACAAGCAAAAACTCTAAAAGCTGCTGGATAAGCAATAACAGAATATCCCTTCCGACTTGTTAGCTATATGTATGAGACATGCGAGAAACCTAAACATTTCAAACGTATGATACGTTTATCACAATACCAAAAAAAAGAAAGGTGCGAATACATATGAAAATTCTTGAACAATAAGTTTAACACCATACCTGTCAAAAATATTAACTGGAATTGTACAAAGACGGATGAAAAAAAAGGACTGAAAAAATACTAGGAGAATATCACTTTGGGTTTCGGAGACACTGGGGAACACGGAAGACGATTTTGGCTTTAAGGGTGATGATGGGGAAAATAATCGAAAAAAGATAAAGGCGTGTATATAGGGTTTGTAGATCTGGAAAGGACATTCGACAATGTAAAATGGGAAATATGTTCGAAAAACCAATGAGTATAGGGATATGGACAGGAGTTATAGAATTAAAGCAGTAGCGTAGAGAAATAAATATTAGGAAAGGAGTGAGAGAGTGATGTGCGCTATCCCCATTAATTTTTAACTTGTATATGGAGCAGGCAATGAATACTGTCAGATTTGGAATTATAATGCAGGGACAGGCGATCAATATGCTCAGATTTGCAGACGATATAGCGGTATTAGCATCTAGCGAGGAAGATTTAGAACCAACTGTGAATGAAATGGAAACACTACTAACAAAGCGAAACAGTACGAAAATTAACAAATATAAAACTAAAGTAGTGGTTTGTAAGACACGGGAAAATTACTCAACAAACCAGAATACAAATAGGAAACCAGAATTTACAAGAACAACTACTACGTTCGAAAACAATAAACACGGAAACAAGGAAAACACTGCCTAAAGCATATGTGGGGAGCACGGCACTGTACAGCTGTGAAACGTGGACAGTAGAAGAAGCGTACAGGAAAATATTAAAGCCTTTGGAATGTGGTGTTATAGACGTACGATGAAGATATCATGGACAGACAAAGTTAAGAACAAAGAGGTACTAGAAACAGTATGGAAAGAAGAAAACACGCGGAAAACAGTACAAAAATAGAAGAAATAAGATGATAGGACACGTTCTAAGGCGTGTGGGAATAGTGCGATATAAGTAGCAGAGAAATGGAAATAGAGAGATAGAGGTAGAAGTAGACCTAGATTAAACCATTACACACAGATAGCGAAAGATGTAGGCTGTGGGAAATATGTAGGTAAGCTCAGAATAGGAAACAATGTAGGTACGCGTCCAACCAGTTCCAGGACTGAAAACCTAATGATGATGATAATTATTATTCCTTATAGCCGTTAGTATTATGTTCAAATTTTTTAAAACAAAAAAAATGCACGATAATCAAAAATGTTTCAAATAAAAAGTTGAATATTATTGATACAACTTCCTTTCGACAAAATTTCCTGTTACAAGATAATCCCGAAAGGTAATTCCAAAAATAAAAAATACAGAGTCCTATTAAAAATGTTTCAACTAACAGTTAAAAACAACTAGTACAATAAAACTCATTAAAAGATTTTCCAAAATGTCTTCTCTAACACAATACTAGCAAAATATTTTCAAATGCAACCATTTTCGCCAAGCCGATTTTACCTAAAAATACTTGCAGAAATTGGTAGATGTTAAAATAAACCAATAAAGGGAACGTAAGTAATTTATTGGGCTGCAATTCAGTTCTGGATACCAGAGGAACGATTTTTCTTAAAATTATGAAGTAGGAACGTAACCAAATGACATACACACACTTCTTACGTAATACATTCACTGCTTTAGCTTATCCACAGTACTTCCTAAGTTCTGCCTAAATATGGAAAGTTTACCAAGATGTAGATCTGTTCCTCTATTTAATGATACATTGTTTGCTAAACTAAGCGATTAACTGGGTAACACATTCTATTATTGTTAACAGGAAATACATAGTGCTATTTATTCAATGATAATTACAAGCCATTATAATCCGAAAGTGGTACTATTGCGGAAGCAATCAAAGTGCTATAATCTTAACCTTGAAGTTAGTAGACGTCATCCGTAATCGCGCATAAAGCAGAATTGGGAAATTTGCACACTGTTTATTTTAAGATATAGCTAAATTGCAAGACACACTATTAAAACATGATGTTTCTATTAATTTTAGCAAAAGAAGCAAGAAACCAATGGCCTGGCCTGGTTACAAATTCAACGTTTCATCACTCTTAGAAAGACCCAATACAGGTGTGAGGAATTACAAATTTTAGTGGTAGAGGTATTAAACAAATTATCTTATTTTTAAAGAAAACCCATCAACGTACGTTTAGATTTACAGGATTTTCAGGTCTTTGGGATTTACTGTTCTAAGAATGAAATAACAATACGCAGAATGGAAATACCACTACAGAAATGTTTAGACTTATGCAATCAAAGTTGTTCAACAATAGCTTGGAGTTTCCTTCATGCTGATAATAAGAGGGTCCAATTTTCGTAAAGAAGCCCGTTGATACATCTAATAAATTAGTAATTTAGACTACGAAGATTATACGAGGTGTGTAGATGCAAAACTCGCATTCTCCACTTGTTGACGGTATTGAGTTACGCAAATCGCCCTGTTTGTCTTGTAAAGGCGCATCGAACTGTGATAGTATTTTCGAGCAAAACTAGCATTGTAAGACCTAAAATCAAATCTGAAAATCGCGTTTGGAAACTTGTCACATTATTCAACAGGCGTGTTGCAGCAAAATTCACAGTCTCCCTTTCAACCAATTAGAGAGCGCATGGTGCACCTATAGCATCCAGGGATTGCCTGCAGTCTCTTCATGTTTAGTTACACCGGTTCTTTGTACGTGTGGATCAGGTTTTAGTAGTCAGTTGTTATTGAAGTTTATTAATTATTTTTACTACTTAATAAACCAAACAACGGGTGAACTAGTGCAACCAGCAACAGGAAGTACTATAAAACAAACAAATACCCATTAGAAGTGAAAGCGAAACAAAAACAAATTAACAAGGTTAATGATGTTGCCTTACACTAGTTCATAGTTGATGGTCAAAAATAGGTTTCCATTGTTATAGTTAGCTTTTTCATATTAAAAAGCTAAAATATTGTTCATTTTAGGTATTCGGCTAAAGGTTTTCTGGGATTTCCAACTTGTAACGACAACGGAGAAGCGTCAGTGAAGCTAGTGGCTAGTAGTAACAGCCAATTGCCCGTCTCTTCAATTAGTCATACCCCTTCCACTAATCCGTGATAAAAGTCACGCCTATTTTACTCCAACATCGCTTAGCTCCGCCATCATTTTTTCTTATAATACAACTTTGTAAGTAAGAACCCTCATATACAATAACCGTCTTCCCTAAACTAACTAAAACAGCGAATGATAAATATCTATGGCAAGCTGTGCCTTTTTATCAAATCTTCAGGGCATAAACTGGTGTTGCTACATAACTAATTTCATGCAGATTACAAACTTATTAATTTTTCTGTGAGATACGTACGCGTTAGATTTTTAATTCTATAGACAAATAAGAAAGATTAAATTTTTTCAGAAATGTATCTAGCGGTCTCAAGCATCACTTTAATTTTTTTCTGAGTTATTGCAAAGCAGCGAATTTGCAAAGAAATGTACATTGAAGTATTAAGGCTCTCAGTACATACGTGGCAGTTTTTTAAGTTGCATAGTCAAACAAGAAAGTTATTAATTTTTTCTTGAACTGTGTCAAGTGGACACCAGTACTACTTTATTCTTTTCTGGGTTAATACAAAAGCAGCGAATTTGTAAAGAAATCTACATTAAAATATTAAGGCCCCCAGTACATACGTGGTAGAGTTTTAAGTTCTATATTTAAATTTATCAATTTTTCCTGCATTGCGTCAAGTATCCGCCACCACTATTTTAATTTCTTTCTGAGTTATTAAAAAAGTAACGAATTTTCCTATAGGAATACAAAACTTAAGTATTTGCTGCGTAAGTACTAACGGCTTTAATACCTAATATAGATTTCTTTATACGTTCGCTGCTTTTATATTAACCACACAATAAATTAAGGTATTGCTGGCGGTCACTTGATACAGTTCTTGAAAAAATTAATAACTTTTTGTTTGGGTACGAAACTTAGAAAACTGTTGCTAGTGTTCTAAGGGCCTGATTACCTACAAATGTAGATTTATTTAGCCAATCGGTGCTTTTGTATTAACCCCCAAAAAATTAAGGTAGTGCTGGCGTGCACTTATCACAGTTCAAGAAAAAATTAACAACTTTTTATTTAGGAATGGTACTTAAAAGCCTACCGCTATGTTCTGAGGACCTTAATATCTAAAGGTAGATTTCTCTAAAAATTCACTGCTTTTGTATTAACCCAGAAAAAAATTAAAGTGGCACTGGCGGCCACTTGACAGTTTAGAACAAAATTAATAACTTTTTTTTTGCATGGAACTTAGAAACCTGCCGCGTATGAACTGAGGGTTTTAATACCTCAATGTAGATTTCTTTACAGAGTCACATCTTTTGTGTTAATCCAGAAATAAATTAAAGTAGTGCTGGCGGTCACTTGACACAGTTCAGGAAGAAATTAATAACTTTTTTTATTTGAGCATGGAACTTAAAAATCTGTCGCATATGTACTAAGGGCCTTCATACCTAAATGTAGATTTCTTTATAAATTCTTCGCTGCTTTTGCATTAACCCAGAAAAAATTAAACTGCTACCGCCGGCCACTTGACAGTTTTGTAAAAAATCAAGGGCGTTTTTATTTAGGCTTGGAACTTAAAAATTCACCGCGTATGTACTGAGAGATTTAATACATAAATGTAGATTCCTTTACAAATTAGTTGCCTTTTGTATTAACCCAAAAAAATTAATGTAGCGCTGGCGGTCACTTGACAGTTCAGTAAAAAAATCAATGACTTCTTTATTTGGGCTTGGAATTTAATAATCTGGCGCGTATGTACTGGGGGCCATAATACCTAAACGTAGATTTCTTTACAAATTAACCGCTTTTGGATTAACCCAGAAGAAAATAAAAGTAGTGCTGGCGGCCACTCACCACAGTTCAGCAAAAAATTAATTACTTTATTTGAGCATGGAATTTAAAAATCTGCCGCGTATGTACTGAGGGGCTTAATACCTAAATATAGACTTCTTTACAAATTTACTGCTTTTGCATTAACCCAGAAAAATTAAAATAGTGTTGACGTCACTTTACACGGTTCAGGAAAAGATTATAAACTTTTTTGTTTGAATATAGAACTTAAAAATCTGCCGCGTATGTTCTGGGATCCCGTATATGTAAATGTAGATTTCTTGTCAAAAGCGCTTCTTTTGTATAAACCTAGGAAAAAGTTAAAATAACACCGGCGACCAGTTGTAATATATGACAGAAGAATTAATAAATTTGTAATCTGCAGGAAATTAGTTATGCAGCAACGCAATTTATGCCCTGAATATTTGATAAAAAGGCACAGCTTGCCATCGATATTTATAAAAGCGCCAAGTTAGTTTTTACGAAAGATAGTTATTGTATAAGAGCACTCTTACTTACAGGAAGTTGTATTATAAGAACGAATAAGGGCGGAGCTAAGTGATGTTGGACCAAAATAGGCGTGACTTTTATCGGGAATTGGTGTAAGAGGCGTGGCTTATTGAGGAGGCGGGCAACTGGTTATTACTTCTAGCTGCACACTTCACTGTCGTACAGAAAAGCATTTAAATGATTAAAAGTTTCTCTCCAAGAGATAAGAATGTTTCATCAAAACTTCTACTACAAAAATGACAAAGTTTACCACAACTTTATTCCAACGTTTAACTCATCAGCAGAAGTTAAACGAAGAGCAACTTTCGGACGCTACATTGAAAGTCCACGATTCCAGTATAATTCGCGATTGACACGTATTTTCCACACGTTAGTATTCCGGAACCCTTCTCGAACATTTACTTTCCACCGAGTTAGCCGGCAACCATAGTTTATCGGTACAGTCAAGGTTCTCGCTGCTTTACTCGAAACAGAATTGTTAGAGGTATTTCACCGAGTTTCTCTATGGACACCGGCTAGATTTTCGGAGTCAAAACTGTACGTAACAATCTCATGATAGTTCTTCGAAAACAAGAAAATGCCCAACAACTCCACCAAAATCGCCGCTACAAAATCCTTTAAATTTTGTAACCAATAATGGTCTAGAATCCTAAATAATTTCCATCACCATATCCAGGGTAATATTCATTTTCCTACCATTCAAAACTAAGGACAATACCATGAGCTCAAGAAGTATTAAATTACGAAAATCTTATCTACTCTTTCAGTAAAAAAAATAGTTTTCAAACTAAATAACTGCTTTGAGTGATTTGATTACCTGCAGTGAACTATATCAAAAAAATATATAAAAGTTGCATGACATCGGCTAAAACGCCAGGCGGTATTGCAGGGTTTAAATGCATCAAATTTTGAGAATTTCACCAAGATTACACAGATTTATTTGTACAATATGCAATTGTAGTTAATTTGTAAAATTTTAAAACAATTTAAGAGTGTGTAGCGAATACGTCTTGGCAGTTGAAAAGCACCTGACATAAAAGCAATGAATTTGGAATGTTTGTTCGTTCGTTGACGTACTGAAGACAGCACAAAATCTAAGAAATATGTCGAGCATATCGCTTTGTAACATTTTTTTCACACCTGGCAACCATTTAGTTCAATTTTTTAAAATTGTGTATTTGAGGCTAGTCAATTCCTGCTGTTGTAGCTGCCACCCACGCTAGAAGGAGAAATTACAATACCTGGAAATTTGGAACTTGCCTAACTTTTGCTAATCCAAACAATATACGACGATAACACTCACTTTGCAGTTATTTTTCATTTGAGCGGCATAGGAGCTAGAAAAATATCTGCTCTGCTTCCTACTCAAACCCACGTCCACGTCTAACGTTCTGCAGTTAGAAAATCCCACTCAAGTCCAATTAAAATACTATAAAATTGCAAACTAATACCGGGGAACAATTAACTAAACCTTACCACGTGCGGTTAACAAAAATCGCTAACTCACCTGTTCTAGATTATGGTTATCATACTTGCATTGCAACAAACGGAATGATAACCTGATACAGATAAATTAACAACGATGAAGTTTGACAAAGAGAAAATGATCTTGATATGCACAAAAAAAGGATTGTATAGGATAATGCTTAAGAGGCAAGTACAGTTAAGAATGTGACACGGAGGATGGTAGAAAGCAAAGAAAAAACGGGCAAAGGAAAGAAACAGTATTCCAAATGAACTGAAAATCGCCTCATCGTTCGTTAGCAAAAAGACCGTTCAAAGTTGAGCCAAAGTCATGGCAGAACATGATTATTTCATCTTACTAATTGAGTACAATATTTCCACAAATGATAAGAAATTTTGGTTATCGTTCAAAGTTTGTATAATTTTATCTTAGTGTATTCGATTTGTCATAGCGACACCTGCCTACGATCGTAACCAATTCAATCAGATGGTTTGTTTATCGAAGTTAACTAATCTTATCAAAATCATAGACCCTGATACCGCCATAAGAATTATACTAATTTCGTTTTCGATACCTTCTATAATTTTTTGTAGTAATAGCACAATTTTGTTCAAGTAAATAAAAAACAAATGTATTGTTCAAGTATAATAACGCCATCTTGGAATGATACGTATTCATTTCCACAGCCAAAGAACGTATGAGAATGTCATAAGCAAAGGGCTATGAAATTTTTATTACTATTAGTATTTTGTGCATATCATATAAGCTTTCGAAATATTGCCACTGACCTCTTCCGCTGATTAAATAATTCAGTTCGGATAAAATCGTAATTTAGTTATAAATTCATGCCAATGAAAATAGATTTCAGTTTAATCAAGAAGTAAAATAAACCTTTGATATTGGCCAGCAACGTGGGTGAGACGTACGTCACATCATCGCAGAATGAACGCAATGAGATTTGCCTTGAATTCATAAAGAATTTCATCAAATTCTTCTCTTAGAACCGCAGTTCCTGTAAACTATTTAGAATGATAGGTCGTCAAGGAACAAGTCTTAGAGGAGACTCTCAGGTTGCTCGGAGGAATACAGGCCAGAACTGCAGGCTAATCAATTCATGCGAACTATTAAAGACTTATTTGCGCTGAACTGGGATAACTTAATCTTTGAGAAAGTAAGAAAAGGGTTTGTAGCAACCTCTAGAATATTTTCCAATT